>SJYV01007576.1:1336940-1349321 GCA_006410875.1 Neotragus pygmaeus
AGAAATCTCTGAGAAAGTTAACGTGCTGGTAAGGTGGCCGACCTTGCGTTTTCTCAGGTGATGTGGATGACTATAGTGCTGAGGTAGAGGAGATCCTTCCTCAACATCTCCAGCCGTCTTCCAGTTCTGGCCTTGGCACGTCCCCCGGTTCTTCACCCCGGACCAGTCCCTGCCAGTCACCTACCATATCAGAGGGGCCTATACCTTCCCTCCCAGTGAGACCAAGTCGAGCTCCGTCCAGAACGCCCGGGACCCCCGCTTCACAAAGTATGTGTTTTATTTCAAGTTTTGTATGACTTCCCAGGCTGATATGTTTGATTTTAGATGGTTAAACCTCTGATGCCTTCAGATCTCCTTTGGAGAGCTATTTTTGCTTAACTTTCACATCCATAGGCTAAAATCTAGCATGTTTTCTGTGCGTATAAAAGAGAAAACTTTGTAGATGGTTCCACCCTAAGTGAAGAGGAAGCTTGTTGCTATCACTAGATGAGAACTTTACTTCATCCTTTCTCTATGTGGCAGGTTTGTCCATGGCTTATCACTGATTATTTTTAAGCATTATGGTCAGAACCAATAACTCTTTGGGCTTAACTATCTGTACATTACCTGCTTTATAATAGGAAGCAGAAAGAGGCAAAACAAATGTTTTGAATTCAACTTGATAGTCATGACTCCTCCAAAGTCAGAAGGTTTTTCTCTGTAAGTTGTTACATCACACAGTTCAGTCACTGTTCCACACTAACCAGTATCCATGAAAAACACCTTTTATTTCAGCAGTTTCTCAAGCTCCCCCATGCTGCTCTTAGAGGACCGTTATTAAATAGTCACTGAGTCATATCTGACTATTTTGCGACCCCATGGATTGTAGCCTGCCAGGCTTCTCTGTCCATGGAATTTCCCAGGCAAGAATATGGGAGTGGGTTGCCATTTCCTTCTCCAGGAGATCTTCCCGATTCAGGGATCAAACTCGCATCTCCTGTATTGGCGGGCAGATTCTTTACCACTGAGCCACGAGGGAAGCCCTCAGAGGATGGGCTTCCTTCAGTAAATTCAGGATAAATCAAGGCATAGAGAGAATAAGTCAAGGCATAGAGAGAAGAGGCTCCCTTTGCTTTTTCTTCTCTCTCCTGGCCAGCAGATTGGATTGCAAATGACCTAACTCACACGATACTTCATGCCGTCTTGTTAGGGCCGCTCAGTAAATCCCCTTTCAGTACCCGGGGCCTGGGTAAGAAGTCCAGAGAGCAACCTGATTGCTCCCATAGTACCACAGGATAAGGTAATAGCACAGCTGCTTGTGTTATTTACACTAAAAATGTGTGTCATTCCTCTGTAGTACAATTATTTTGCTAAATAATTTATCATACACCCTATAGAAAGTACCTGTGTGCTCATCCCTTGGAACCCGATCCTCTTACCTAAGGTACTTTTTTCTGGTAGGTTCTCCTGTTGACACTCTGCCGGCAACACAGCTGCAGCAGAAAGATTCTTCCCAGACCCTGGAACCCAAGCGGCCTCCCCCTCCCCGCCCGGTTGCTCCTCCTGCACGTCCAGCTCCCCCACAACGACCGCCTCCGCCTTCAGGTGACAAATCCTTGTATTTCCATCTCTGCTGGATTTCACCACTCTGCTGAAAAATGTTTTGCATGTTTTTGAAACGCTCGCGTTTAGATTTTATCAGTTTTCTGTCCCTGGTGCTACTTCTTAGTTAGCTTTTCTTTAACAAACGGCATAGGCGTAACAGAACAGCTAGATTCCTGTAACATGTTTTCAGAGCTGGCCTCTTACAAGCATGCAGGAAACATTTGTTTTGTTTTGGCTAGTTTGATGTGGTTGCACTGATTTCTGTAAAATGAATGATTATTTAAAAATAAAAACAAATTTTAACTCATGATTAGAACTGAAGAACATACATCTTCATGTTTACAGTTTTATATATTTGTTTAAATGTTCTTTTAAAATAAGTATAGTGTTGTTTCTGTTAGAAGTATTTGCATTACATAATAGCTTTTTTATAGCACCAAGATATGAATATGTAGTCTCTACATGATATTTGACACCTTGGAAACTATAGTAAGTCTTTGACATTTCAATTTCTTTATTTAATGTCATTTCCTTTCTGCTGCATATTCTCTTATGAACTATAAGGAGCTAGGAGTCCTGCACCTGCTAGAAAAGAGTTTGGAGGTAACCATTTATATTTGTTATAATGTATGGATCTTGGTTCATTAATTTTTTTGGAGTTTGAGCCCTGTAACTCAATGACATTTTAGGTTGCTTTGATGAAAGCCAAAATGAATGACATTTATATGCCAACTTAAATTTTAACTCCAAACTTTCATTATATTTCTGGTGAAAGATTAGAGCTTGATTTCATTGGTGAATATTATTTGAATTAACAAGACCTTCCATTTCCCAGATAAACAGAGTTGCATTACTTAAGGCCTGATATACTTTTTATTAATAAATATAGTCAATTCGGTTATAAAGATTGAGTCAAACACAATAAAGATAGGTTGTTTCCCAAGGATTTGATTATATTGGATTATATTAGAACTCTAGTACGTCTTGCCAGTAGCCTATGAATTAGCAAAATGTCCTAGGAATGCAATTTAAAGTTATCATAATTATGTGAAATATAGCTTTCATTTTGCATGGCTTTATCATAACTTGTCATAACATTCATGCCTCATTTTTAAAATAGAAGAACAAGCCTCTGTTATATATTTCGATAAAGAAATTCTTCTTAACACATGGGTCACTTTTTGTAGTTTCCTTGTTTTACTTCAAGTAAAGCTCAACTAGAGGCTTTATTTAATCTAGTTCTCAAGAAAGGCCGAGGCAGAATGTCTCAGTCCTGCAGAAGAGCTGTTACTCCCCCGGTCTTAGTGTCACTCGGGCTCCCTGTGCACAGGCAGCTGGCCTCTCCCGGCTCCAGCTGCCTGAGCACATTGCCAACCGACTCACATGCCGTCACAGAGTGACTGCGCTGTGTGCAGACTGTAACGACTTTGGGTAATAAGGGTAACAAAGTTTTTTGAGCACCGTTCTGTAAGATACTACTGAAGGATAACTTTTCCACTAACTGAAAGAAGACATTGAATTTTTTCCCATTTCAGACTTGTGCTTTGATTTATAGCTTCATGGAAGATTTTATTTACCTTCCCCTTTAATTAGGAAACCAATCTGTAGAAAAATAAAAATTTTAAAGAAATTTGTGAAAAGCTATATATATTAGCAACTCAGTGACTTACTTAAAAATCTGATGTAGTTTTTAAAAAATTGCTTCTCTTCATAATTCTTTTGTAGGCAGTCTTTGCAGCATGTTTTTTAAACCTTATAAACCAATAACTGCTTGGCAATAACCTGAAAGTAATTATGGTACTTTTAGAGTTTGGTTTTTTTTTTAATAATGCATTGAAAATTACCTTCTAAGTGACTAACATAGTCTCATAGAAATTTAAAATGAAATTGGAACTTTCAGATTTTTTTTTTCCTTTATGACTGGCAAATATTGGAGCTTTTATTAGTGGTTTACTTCTGAATATAAAGAATGAGATGATTAAAAAGCAAAGACTTTCGTTACACATATTTTCAAATTCCCTACCGCTAGTGAAGAAGTGAAAGTGTTAGTCACTCAGTGGTATCCGACTCTTTGGAACCCCATGGTCCATAGCCCACCAAGCTCCTCTGTCCATGGGATTCTCCAGGCAAGAATGCTGGAGTGGGCTGCCATTTCTTTCTCCAGGGAATCCTCCCATGATGTCAGATATAAAAAGAAAATTATTTTCTCCTTTCAATTCTAACTGAAGAAAGGGCCAGGATCAGATTTGGGGCAAGCATCTGGAGGCACTTTGGCTTATACAGATATCTTTGAAGAAATTTGAAGCAGTCAAAGAACTTCTTTTGCAAAAGGATGTTTAACTCAGAATCTGTTTTGTGTGCCTGTCTTTCCCTCTGTTCTATGGGCCCTGAACAATACACAGCTTCTGTTCTCTCTCTAAAAAGGTGTTGGAGCCCCTCCCAGTCCGGGGGTAGCTAGGCGAGAGATGGAAGGTAACAAGACGTTTGCATCCTAGAAATGGATCTCTTGTTTTATTCCTAAATGTCAGCCCCTCCGATGTTTAAAGACATACCAAATCTTTTCTCGGTCCAACTGTAAACTCCCCCTCCCCCTCCTTATGTATATCTTGTAACTTCATATTTTTTCTCTTTTCATTCTGTGTTGTGTAATTTCTGATGGTTGTCCATTTACTTTCTCTGCAATTCTTAATGTTGTTTTGAGCTGTTCTGTATATACATATTTCATATACACTTAGGATGTGAAATTAATGTGCAGTATTATTTTAAGAATGCCTTCAAAAATCTTTTCATAATAAGTCAAATGTTTAGAAATGTACTATACTAACTCTGAAGTTTTAAAAATTAATAATTAAACCTTGTTAATTTAGTCCAAGGATATAGTATTTTTTAATCAACTTCAGATAACATAAATATGCTGAGTAAATTTGCTTAAAAGGCTATTAAAACTGGAAGCCATTCATTAAGAGTATAGTTATTAAAAGTCTGATGGGTTTCATAGAACAATTACACGTGAATTTCCTTTCAAAAAGAAGAAATCTGAGATGCTGACCTTAATAGTGTCTCCTGCTCCATTTGGCCCCAAAGTAGCTTATTTCATTTCAGTCTTCTCCTATATTTTGAATGCGTTTGAGCAGTATTTCAACGCTGTCTTGCATAAGGCAGACAGTGTGATAACAGTGCCTGCCTTCTACTTTAATGATAGGGTTTTTCTGTAGAAATCCAGAAGATCTCGTTGTAAGAGTCCCTGTCCGTACTGACGTCTACAGCATGAAGCCCTATAACAGTGCTGTTTGGTGTCTTGTGTGACTCGGAAAGTGCGTGTCTATTGGTCCTGGAGCCGTGAGTCCACCAAGCTCTGGGAAGCAGTGGGGCCACAGGTTGTGACCGCTCCCCCAAACTGACCATGTGTTTTCAGGATTCACAGGAAAGAGCTCTGTTGGGAAAGTTACTTTCCAAATGAGGTATCAGACCAACTGCCGACTTGTCCCATCAGTGTCACTCTCAGTAGTCTAAATTTTTCTCTTTGAGGGGATTTTCTAAAGGGCTGATAATACCCTCCAGGATTTCTAAAGCAGAATAGTTTGTTTTGGTTTTCTTTTCCCACCTCGTGCCCCCATTTCTGCTGGTTGAAACAGAACAGCTAGCTAATATTATATAATATGGCTTGTTTGCTTACTTATGGATAATTTTTTTTTCCTTCCTGCTTCAAAGCACCCAAAAGCCCAGGAACGACACGGAGGGATAATCTAGGTAAACATTCGAATTCAGCTACTTAACCTTAAAGCTGGACCATGAATAGACAGTGTGGGTATAAGTGCATGGTTTCTTGTTTCTTTCTTTAAAAACAAACACCTAAGCTACATGGTGTGATGCCTTTGTTCCAGGACGCAGCCAGCTTCCACCTCAAGCCGGACTGCCAGGCCCGGGACTTGCTGGACACAGTGCAGCCAGACCGGTAGGCAGCACCTCGCTTGCGAGCCAGGAAGTCTAGGTCCTGGGTCCCAACTTGCTCCTAATCACGGGGCCATTAAGACTCCAATTTTCTCAATTCTAAACTGGGGGAATTAGACTTGATGCTCTTCAAGGCACCTTCGTGTGCATGTGTGTGTGTTTTACTCTCTGAGTTGTATGTGTGTGTGTACGTGTACTTGCTGAGTTGTGTCCAACTCTTTGCAACCCCATGGACTGTAGCCCATCAGGCTCCTATGTCTGTGAAATTTCCCTGGTAAGATTACTGAAGTGGGTTGCCATTTCCTTCTCCAGGGGATCTCCCAAACCCAGGGATCAAACCCGCTTCTCCTGCATTGAGAGGCAGATTCTTTACCACTGAGCAACCAGGGCAGCCCCACCTTCAACTTGAATGGTATTCTAACATCCTCTTCAGAAAGAAAAGCATCCTTCATTATTTGAGTAAAAGTGGTTCAGTTAAGTGATTACAGTCACTAAATAAATATCTTAGAATCTTGAAATATATGGGGAAGTGATGTACTAGGGCAACTTTTTATGACATTATCTGAGTAATTAATGACGTAAAGTCAATCTTCAATCAGAAAGGTTTTATTTTATTTTTATTTCCTTTTTATTTATTTTTGCCACACCTCGAGGCATGCGGGATCTTAGTTCCCCAAACAGGGATTGAACCCACACTCCCTGCAGTGGAAGCACAAGTCTTAACCGCTGGACCACCAGGGAAGTCCAGAAGGATTTTAAAATTAGATTTCAGGAAGCCCATTGATGATAATCTGTCAGCTAAAACCAGTTCTAAAGGTTTAACCGCAGGAGAGCAGATGCCATTGCAGGGTTTCACCCTGCGTTGTAAGTCTGTGGTTTTCTGCATGTTTATCTGTGTTTTGTTATACACAGAATTATTCTGTTACTCACCCGCATGAAAATTTTCTCTGGGATAGAACAAGTAATTCAAAGAAAAAAAGAAAGGAAAGAGAAACCAGTGTCAGTCTGGTGGAGCCTGGGCTTATTGGGAGGCCACTAGCTGAATCCTGGGAACTGTGACTATACCTGGAAATGAAGAAACTTCTGCTAATGAAACTACTTCAAGAGTCTAAGAAATTCTTATAAGATTTCTAAGACAGAGATATTATGCTTTTTGTCTTGTAGCCAACCTGAAGGCCTTTTTCTATATATAATATTATGTTCCAAAGTAAAGTGTCTGTGAAATATACCTAAAATAGCCATTATCCACTCCCCTGTTTGTTCTTTTAAAAAAGGAGAAATTGTTATTCACCGACTCTACCACTTCCCACAAAGTGCTTCGCTTACTGAATATTGTAAGAATAGGGAGGGAAAGTCAGGATTTTGTGCGATTACATTTGTAACTTTTGCTTATACATGGAATCTAGAAAAATGGTACTGATGAATCTGTTGGCAGGGCAGCAGTGGAGACGCAGACAGAGAGAGCAGACTTGTGGACACAGCGGGAGCAGGACAGGGTGGGACTGATTGAGAGAATACTATGGAAACGTATATATTACTATATGTAAAACAGATAGCAAGTGGGAATGGGGAGCTCAAACCTGTGCTGTGTGACAACTTAGAAGCCTGGGAGGGGATGGGAGATGGGAGGGATGTTCAAGAGGGAGGGGACATGTGTGTACCTGTGGGGGATTCAGGAGGGAGGGGACATATACCTCCATGTGGCAGATTGATATTGATGTATGGCAGAGGCCAACAAATATTGTAAAGCAATTATCCTCCAATTTATAAAATAAGAAAAAGGTACTGAGTGCTTAAAGCCTTCAGCAAACATGTGAAGATAGAAAAGAATGTTATTTCCCCAGTGTATCTTCCAGCCTTTGTATTTCAGCACATTGAGTTAGCCATTCCAGACTTTTTAACCTCTGTGTTTAATAAAGAAAAACAGCCTCAGTGTAGTTTTTGGTAAGCCTCTTTGTTCCACAGTGTATGTCCTGCTCCATCTCCTCATGACCTGTAAAATCGTCCCACTAAGGCAGTATGATACAGGATAAAGAACACGGGCCCTGAGTTTGGCTCTTGGCTTTATTTTCTAACTCTATGGCTTTGGGACAGTTGTATACATTGCTTCATTTTCATTTAAATTAGAGATGATAAAATAATACCTTACCCCCCAGGGCCATTTGGACATTGAAATGTAAATTCATACCCAGTGCTTAGTTAACACAGTGCCTGACACACAGTAAACAGTGACAAATAAAAAGGAAGATTTTTGAAGCTTAAGGAACAAAATTGGGTCATTTGTAGAGACGTGGATGGACCTAGAAAGTATCATACAGAGTGAAGTAAGTCAGAAAGAGAGAAACAGTGTTGTGTACTAACCCGTATATGTGGGATGTAGGTAAATGCTATAGACGATCTTATTTGCAGACCAGTAGTAGGGACATAGGGAACAAATGTGTGGGCACCAGAGGGCAGGGGAGGAACTGGGAGATTCGGGTTGGCACATATGTGTATATTATTGATAGCACAGAGAGTTCTACTTAATGCACTATGGTGACCTGAATGGGAGGGACATCCAAAAGGGAGGGGAGAGGATGGGTGTGTGTGTGTGTGTGTGCGCGTGTGCCTGATTCATTTTGCTGAAGAGTAGAGACCAACACAACATTGTAAGGTAACTATGCACCAATAAAAGTTAATCTGCAATTAAAAAAATGAAACTTAGGATTATCTGGCAATAAATAGAGCCATTGGAATGACAAGAGGCTGAGGAAATGATACAAGATGCACAAACAATATTTTCACCAAATCTTGTCCGTTGCAGATAAGNAGGTAACTATGCACCAATAAAAGTTAATCTGCAATTAAAAAAATGAAACTTAGGATTATCTGGCAATAAATAGAGCCATTGGAATGACAAGAGGCTGAGGAAATGATACAAGATGCACAAACAATATTTTCACCAAATCTTGTCCGTTGCAGATAAGGTAAATGTCTCAATGGTTTTCGTTTCCCATCTTTAGGTTATTCCTCCCCGTGCTGGAGTCATCAGCGCCCCCCAGAGCCATGCACGGGCATCTGCTGGGAGACTGACTCCTGAAAGCCAAAGCAAGCCCTCAGAAGTACTGAAAGGTAGACCCATAGTCGAAACGGCAGTGCCGTTCTGTATCCTTCCCTTCCGCTTCTTTTCTCTTTCTGCAGTCTCTCACTTTATACAACTTACTCAAATTGAGATAGCCTTTTTTCTTTCTCTCTCTCTCTTTTTTTTCCCTGTCTTTCTGTATGCCATAATAAAGGAGGCTACTGGGGGCTGGGACAGGGACTGGAATCTCCTACCATTCCCCGAAAGGAAGGATAAACTTGGTTTTCCTGAGAATGCCTAACATCTGGAAATGACTTTCTTTAGGGTCAGCTCTTCTTCCCGAACCCCTGAAGCCTCAGGCTGCCCTTCCTGTGCCACCTTCTCTTGCGCCTCCTGTTCAGAAGATGCAGGAGCCTCTCATCCCAGTGGCCGCACCTCTGCCCCAGGCTGCCCTGCAGCCCAGCCTGGAAACGCCCCCGCAGCCACCCCCTCGGAGCAGGTCATCCCACAGCTTGCCTTCTGAGCCTCCGGCGCAGCCACAGGTAAGGCCTTCCAGCGGGGAGAAAGATCATCTGGGTGGGTGGGTGTGTGTGTGTGTGTGTGTGTGTGTGGGTGTGGGTGTGTAAGCGGGGAGAAAGATCATCTGGATTGTGTGTGTGTGTGTGTGTGTGTGTGTGTAAACGGGGAGAAAGATCATCTGGATTTTGTGTGTGTGTGTGTGTGTGTGTGAGCGGGGAGAAAGATCATCTGGATGTGTGTGTGTGTGTGTGTGAAGGCCTTTGCTTACATTTTGTTTTGTTATTTGATGCCCTTGCTGGAAAAACACCTAAGATTTGATTTTTTTTTAAAATGTTGTCATTTGCTGGTAATAACATGTTTAGATACGACTTCAACCAGTGAATATCCTTTGACATCTCAGACTTGTCACACAACAAACGCATGCTTGGCTGTTTCAGGGTTTGAGTTTTTTGTTTGTTTGTCCAGCCTGTTGTCTGGATCAAAGGTTCTCAGAGAGTGACCCTAGATTAGGGCTCTTTGCCTAAAGGCTCTTTTCCCTAAAACTTCCAAGTGGCTCCCAGGCTGTTTTACCTTGTTTAAAGCGTAGGTGATTTTTTTGGTTTTTCTGTGTGTAATTTACTTTGGATACTTAATGAGAATGGACAGTAATAATTTAGTTTCTTTTTGTTCACAGCTTTAGGTTAGTTTTCGCCTTTACCTCCTGGACAGAGAGGCAGTCAGGTCAGTCCCTGGCCATTGGCAGTAAATTTCCAATAATCCTATTTCTCCTGATGCTGCAGTTAGCTCTTTTCTGTGATGGAGCTGGCACTGGGCTTCCTTGGGGATCTCTTAAGTTTCAGACACTACTGGATCCATTTAGATGTTTCAGGCATGCAGCAGCAGGCTTATTCACCAAAGTATAAGCCATCAAAATAATGTTCTCATGAGTATCACATAGAAAATAGTGCCTTTGCCTCGGTGGGTGGAAATCATGGGATCACAGGGACTTTTGTTATCCCAGAGTGATCTCACATTGGAAAGCCTTCTGGTGTGTGTACACAAAGTTGTTTCAACACAAGAATATTCATACGAGTTGAATTGTTTTACTTGGAGGTTGTTTTACTTAGTTTTTATTATATACATCTCAGTAAAATCATTAAAATAAGATTTATCTTTAGTATGAGGTTTATCTTTATATTTCTGTTGTCTAGCCTCACATTGAATTTTATCCAAAAGTTTTAACCTGAAAATGCCATCAAGGCCAAAGAACTGAAGTTTTAAGTCTGCTTTTATTTTGGAATAGTCTAAAATACAGAAATATTACACTGGTGATGTCCCTTAAGCATGTTTATAATAATAGTTTGCATTTATTTTGCAAACTGTTATTTGCATTTATTTTGCACTCACATATTGCAGATATGTAAGTATGTCCAGCTAATTGGCAGAAGTTAGCAGTTTCTTAGGCTTCTTCATAGTGAAAAACAGATTGTAAAGTAAATATGAATCTTTAAACAATATGAATAGTTAGCAATTAGCACTTATTTTTTAAAAAGCTAAGACGGATATATAATTGAGAATCATGTTCTCTTAATCTAATTAACACCAAAAAGTATTATGTAATTGAGGATGCTGAAGATATATAGTAATTATAGAAGCCCTTCAAACAATAAATGTCCATTATTTTCTCTTTGCCAATCTACTTTTAGTGCATGATGGTTTTTTCTTTTCATTTTCTTATAAGGTATAGTATTGTATTTATTTATTTATTTTTGTTAGTGCAATTGGAGGGCAAGAAACTTTCAAAGAAGCCATCTTAAAGCTTTGTATTACTACAGTTTTAGGACAGAAAGTGATCATGATTTTCACAGTAAAGGTGAACCCTAATTCCTAAAACTCTATAAATAATGTTTTCAGTATTGAAAGTAGGTGTGGTATTCTGAACAACTTCAGAAAGAACACACTGTCAAGGAAGATTGCAGTTCTCCGTAGAAAGTCATCTTATGACACCAATAGTATAGGATGAATATTCCGTGACTGCCATGCATCATTTTCTTAGGTCGTTTTCCCCTGTTTTGCTTTCTGATTTGCATTGGAATGGGTATGGTAATTTGCTGACGAAGCACAGCAAGCCTTTGCTTTGTGTGTGGTTTAGTAGATTGTATTCTTGACTCTTATATTCTTATATTTCTCATCAAAACTGTGAAAGGTGTTTGTTATAAGCCTTTTTTTTTGCCTCAGTCATTGATATCAAATCCCTCGACACATTATATACACAGACACACTTTTCTGGGGAGTGGAGGTCTTGTTCATGTGTAGACTGCCTTTGTGAAAGATCACAAAGAGCTTAGTTTCCTCCTGGGAGCTTACAGTCAAAAAGACAGGGAGGCATTTTACCTTTTGTGCCTTTTTAATTTTGAACCATAAAAATAATGCCTATTCAAAAAATAATGAACATCTAAAGTCTTAAAAATTCTTCTGTAATGTCTATAACTTGTAAAGGGTGAGTTAGTAAAATAACTCACATTTTGATATTTTGGTATTAATATGAAACAGTCTTAGAATTGAACACTTAGTAATTTTTACAAGTCTTTATTCTGCCAAAAATATACAAGGTATTTAAAACATAGAATCACACATGACCCAGCTTTACTTGTTATTGCTATTTAAGTTATTTGATTCTATATAGAAAAGATTCTTCTAATTCAAATGATTATATATGTCATATATCTTTTAGAGAATGTAAAAATGCCCGACTTATCTGACTTTGAATGTCTTAGTCATCTGATTATCAGCTGAAAACCAGAAGTCAGAAATCCAATGGGAAGTAAAGTAATAGCATCACAGCTATACTACTGGAGCGATAGCTGATAGTGAGGGAAGAGACCAAGTAGAAAATCTCAGGACTTACCTGGCAGTCCAATGGTTAAGACCCCATGCTCCCAATGCAGAGGGCATAGGTTTGATCCCTGGTCAGGGAAATAAGATCCTACATGCTGCACAGCACAGCCAAAAAAGAAAAAAATCTCAGCTTTCTGGATCAATTTAATACCATCCCCTTGCATCTTAGTGTAAACCCATTCCCAGTTTTTATCCAACTTTTCCAAAACTAATGCATCAGGATCATCAGTTCAGTTCAGTTGCTCAGTCGTGTCCAACTTTTGCAACCCCATGAATTGCAGCACGCCAGGCCTCCCTGTCCATCACCAACTCCCAGAGTTCAGTCAGACTCGCGTCCATCGAGTCAGTGATGCCATCCAGCCATCTCATCCTCGGTCGTCCCCTTCTCC
>SJYV01007576.1:1349588-1370906 GCA_006410875.1 Neotragus pygmaeus
TTCCCATGAAGTGATGGAACCAGATGCCATGATCTTCGTTTTCTGAATGTTGAGCTTTAAGCCAACTTTTTCACTCTCTTTCACTTTCATCAAGAGGCTTTTTAGTTCCTCTTCACTTTTTGCCATAAGGGTGGTGTCATCTGCATATCTGAGGTTATTGATATTTCTCCCGGCAATCTTGATTCCAGCTTGTGCTTCTTCCAGCCCAGCGTTTCTCATGATGTACTCTGCATAGAAGTTAAATAAGCAGGGTGACAATATACAGCCTTGATGTACTCCTTTTCCTACTTGGAACCAATCTGTTGTTCCATGTCTAGTTCTAACTGTTGCTTCCTGACCTGCATACAGGTTTCTCAAAAGGCAGGTCAGGTGGTCTGGTATTCCCATCTCTTTCAGAATTTTCCACAGTTTATTGTGATTCACACAGTCAGAGGCTTTGGCATAATCAGGAAAGGTTAAATTCAGGAGTCTCATGTTGTGTAGTAACACATTTTATATAATATATACTAAATATATCATTTATAAAATAATTTATTTTAGAATGGTGTCTCTCGAAACTGTCTAAGTGAGTTTTGGTATTTTAAAATAAGGTAAGCTTTAAATATTGGGGGAGATTTGTTCAAACTGTTTCTTAAGAATACTGTAGTTTTTTAAAGTACTGCTACTATATTTTAGAAAGATTGTGATTTCATCTTTAGTATCACCCTTCAGAAAATTTGAATAGATTAATAGATTAATAGAACCAGCCTGGATCCTGACCATGTTAAAATAAATACCAGTTTTCACTTTTCTGCAAAGTGGTGCCATTTTGTACAGTTGCTCTAATCATGATGAACCCATAGGCTGTCTTAAGGCTGTGTCCTGACCTTCTTGGGCTGCCATAACAAAATACCATGAACTGGGTGACTCGGGCAGTGGAAATTTGTCTTCTCAAGTTCTGGAGGCTGGAAGCCCGAGATCAGGATGCCAGTGTGGTTGGGTTCTGCTGGGGCCTCTTCTCCTGTGCCCACATGGCCTTTCCTTGGTGCTTGCACAAGGGAAGAAAGAGCAGGCCCTCTGGTGTGTCTCTCCCAAGGGTGCTCGTTCCATCAAGAGGGCCCACTCTCACGACCTCATCTAACCCCAGTCACCTCCTAGAGACCATGTCTCCAAATACCATCACATAAGGAGGCTGGGCTTCAGCATACGAATCTGAGGGGACACAAACATTTTATCCATAGCCTGCTGAAAATACTTCAGTGCTCTAATAATGTATTTGGAATATTATTTTTGGAATTACCTACTTTGAATTAGTTAGTAATCAACCTCAAATAAAATTAAATCCTGAGCCCTATTACAGCAGTACATTTTATTGTCTCTTGATCTTATACTGTGACCTGCAGATCTCACTGCTCTTGGATTTTGTATGTAATATAAAACTGAAAGTGTTTTGAAGACTGAATTGTTAGGGTTGCTGGTTGGTCTCAGATTGTCCTCCTAACTCTTTCCCTTGATGTCTGTGTTTCGTTTCTCAAAGCAGGAGCAACCATCAGGGTAACAGGTATCGGATTATTTCTCAATCTTATATGTGCTTCTCATCTGTCTTAGCACATTAGATGTATGAATCTTTTGCTTCATACATCTAAATTTTCACCCATTTTTAAAAACCACCTGTCCACATTAATAAATTCTGTTATCATACCGTAAAACCTGCTTTTTTTCTTAGTATTTTGAATTCTTAGGAACCATTTTAGTTATTCTTGCTAATGCTTTCCCATTTATTTTGCCTTTTTTTTTTTTTTTTTTACAAAAATTAACAAGACTAAAAAGTATAACTTTACAAAGGTAAGCTTTAGATATATGAAAGTGTATTTGGCAAAACCAAATTGGTTCTTGGCTTTAACAATGGCATAATTATGTAAGTACAAAATTCAATTTTTTTCCTAGATTTCTTTTGGGGAAATTAAAAAAAATAACTACTAGCATGTAGATTATAACCAGTAGCACTAGTAGATTTTTGTGTTGTTGTTAAAGAAGAATTGATGATTTACAAAGATGAAAGTTAACATAGCAGGTTTATTTAAGGGCTTTTCCAACACCCTTCTCTGTAAAAAATACCATCATCATTAATGTCAAGTCATCATAAATGCTGCTTAGATACATAGAAATTCATTCTAATGCAATGAATGATGATGTGGCTCTCATAATTTCAAATCTCATTGGGCAAAATGATCATGTTTCTATTAAATTATTTTGAAAGAAAAATTTGTTAATATGTGAAAATAAAGATATTTAAATGTGCAACATTTATTTGGCAAAGGCCTATTATTCTAAGCTGTACAAAGCATAAACTTCCTACCTATAATGTCTGTATCATGGACTCTTTGTCTACCATGGGAGAATCAGGGCCCAGACCCACTCAAGTACTTCTGTTTTGTCATATGAATCATAAATAACCCAGTCATTACTGGTAATGTATAGCTAATTGTAATTTTACAGTGTCTATAGTAAATTTGTCTCTCAAGTACTGTAATACACTTAGAATACAGTTTGGAATCTATGACATGTCTGCTCTTTAATTTTGTACAAATTTATTGTCATACTAAGTTTGAAGAAAAATAAAACTTCTTTACTTAAAGTGTACTATAGATTAGTTGAATAAAATAGATCCTAGAGAATGATTCACATAAGGAGTTATCCACACCGTTTCCTTTTGCAAATGAGCAGTCTTCCTTATTCTTTTCTTTCTTTCTTTTTTTTTTTTTTTTTTGGCCACTCCATGTGGCTTGTGGGGATCTCTGTTCCCTGACCAGGGGTTGAACCCAGGCCCTGGCAGTAAAAGCAGAGAGCCCTAACCACTGGATCGGAGGGGAATTAGCCTTCCCTATTCTTAAGNTTTTTTTTTTTTTTTTTTTTTGGCCACTCCATGTGGCTTGTGGGGATCTCTGTTCCCTGACCAGGGGTTGAACCCAGGCCCTGGCAGTAAAAGCAGAGAGCCCTAACCACTGGATCGGAGGGGAATTAGCCTTCCCTATTCTTAAGCACCAGTTACTGTTTAAGAAGATGCAATTATGTTTTATTGGAGTTTCCCAGGCAGCTCAGTGATAAAGAATCTGTCTGCTAAAGAAGAAGACACAGGTTCGATCCCTGGGTCAGGAAAATTCCCTGGAGAAGGGAATGACAACCCACTCCAGTTTTCTTACCTGGTAAATCCCATGGACAGAGGAGCCTAGTGGGCTACAGTCTATAGTTGTCTTGTGGGGTTGCAGAGTCAGATATGACTTAGCGACTAAAACAAGAACAGCAAAACAATGTTTTATTGAGACTGCTACTCTTTTTTTCAACATCTTATGAATGTTTAGTTACTTGCTGTAACAATGACCTAAATTCATTTTGGGTCATGCTCCATTTTGTACATTGCAAGTCTTTAGCTAAGTAAAATTCTCCCTCTCCTGTGCTTTTCTTACCTTTACTTTGGCATAAATATCTAAGTCATCCACCTAGTTTTAATAATTATATATAGAGTGGTTTTTGTTTTTAATTAAATGGAGTTCCTGATAAAGCTAGCTACTTTTCTCATACAGCCAGGCTTCAGTTCAGTGTTTCCCTTAGGAAAGTAGCCTGTGCCGGTACCACAGCCGGGCTCCACTCCAGCTGGCTTCTTTGTGAACTGGGCACACAGGGCGGATTTTTCATGACCGTGCAGTAGGTCTGACCCCTCCTCCTGCCGGTAACCGTTCACAGCCAGCTCTGCCACGCATAGCTTTATTTTGGTTGAAGAATTACTATCCCAAATAGAAACGGAATTCCTCCCCCTACCACGCCATCCAGTTTTAAAGAATCATTGCAGTTAGTTTTTAGTAAACCTATCTAAAGATGAGGAAGTTCAATTTAAAAATATTTTCACATTCAGAATTTATTCTACAAAGGAGAGCTGACATTAAAAGGCAAAGAATGCTTTGAAAATTTTATTCTACAGTGGAAAAGGAAATGATGCATTGTCCTCAGCTTATGAATACAGATATACTAATAAAATTAATTTTTATCCATAAAGTTGAATTTCCATAGTAACATTAACTCTCAATGAAAATATATTTCAAAAAACAGTGAAACCACATCATCATCACAGATGGGTGTTGGAAGTTTATTCATAGCGATTTAGCATAAACTTTGAATTGACTGTGAGTTTCTTAACTTCATTTGACTATCTGATAGAACTGGGCATGAACCAAACTCATCTGCTAATTCAGTGCAGTTCTCCATTTTACATATCAATACTTGCATGGATGAAATAAGCTGTATTTTATAAAAGAACTTATTTAGCAGAGTTTTTTTTTTTTTTTAATATTTCATGGTACTTGTTTAAACACCAGAGTAACAGACTACACAAAGCTCCTTTTTTAATTTTTTTGAGTGTGTATACTTGACCCCCTCAGAATGAAGAATAATCGAGAGAGGAAGCAGAAGGGGCATTCAAAGTAACTATTGCTTTTTGATTGTTCTGATTATTCAATAGGCTCTCTCTTTCCCAGGTGAAAACAAACGGAGTCTCCACCGTCAGACTGGACTCACCATTAAAGAGTGACCCATTTGAAGACTTGTCATTGAACCTGCTTGCTGTATCAAAGGCTCAGCCATCTGTTCACACCGCAAACCCAAGGGGGTTGACGCCATTGCCTTCTGCAACCCCAAGTAACACGAACACTCTGAGTTCTGTAAGCTGCATGCCGACAATGCCTCCAGTTCCAGCCCGGAGTAAATCCCAGGAAAACACGCGATGTTCCCCAAACTCATTCATCCCAAGCTCGAGCAGCACAAATCCTTTCACCAACAGGACTGCCACTCCTGGAAACCCCTTTCGAGCTGAGTCTCAAGAATCAGAGGCCACTTCATGGTTCTCCAAAGAAGAGCCTGTTGCTCCGAGTCCATTCTCTTCGCTGAGGCCTCTGGGTCAGGACAGTAGCAAGCCTTCATTCTCCCTGGATGGGTTTAATGACAGTTTTGATCCGCAGGGCCCGCCTGCACTAACAGTCAGCAACCCCAAAGGATGGGTAACCTTCGAGGAAGAAGAGGACTTTGGTGTGACAGGGAAGTCAGGGTCCACTCGTCCAGACGTTTTCCTGGGTAAGCAGCCGAGCTCATCTCCTGGCTCCAAGGTGATGCTTGGTGATGACTGGGGTCGAAGTACCAGTGTGTCTCTCTGTGTGTTGCCAGCAAGAAGACCACCCCCACCGCCTGTCCCTCTGCTCCCACCTGGCACCACCCCTCCCACAGACCCTTTCACAGCCCTGGCCTCTAAGGCATCACCCACGCTAGACTTGACAGAAAGATAACGTCACACAGTAGAGAGCAGTTGTCCCTTTAGTTTTGGCAGGGTAGAGCCAAAAGATTTGGGCATTCGTTATTCATGATGTGCAATAAGTAATTGTTGAGTGCACTGATGTTGTCATGAAATACCACTATTTAACGTGTACAGAGTTGGAATATGTGTATATCAGAATTAAGGAAAAATCTTTCTCATTATTAACTGGAATTTTGGTGTGTTTCTGTTTGTATAAATAAGAGAGAGTAGAAGCCATAAAAAGTGCTCGAAGCTATTTTAGAAAACAGTCTTCATTCAGAAATTCTTCGTCAGTCTCCTTGAAAGCATCTCACAAAGCCCAAACAACTTCTAGCCGACATTGGTGCCAGCCCTTTCCTACTTGTGAACAATTGGTGTTTATAAGTATTTACCAAAGAGCCGTCAAAGCTATACTGGAACAGAATTTAGAAAGACACTGCTTAAAAAAAAAAGTGTATACACACACACACAAATGTATACACTTACATACTGGTAAAATGCATCACTTAAATTCTAGGGTATAAGTCAGACCAAATTTTTACCTAAAAAGTTGTAACAGAGTTCTCTTTTCCAAATAATCAGATGGATGGCTAAAAATGAAATTTGGACATTTCCATTATCTTTCTTTCCAAATCTAGAGTAATCTCACGACAAAACCAGAATTTGCCCCCGTTGCACACCCACCCCTTCTGACACACACACCACGCACCCCCTTGTCACTCTGGTCCCACACTTCTGCCTGCTTTTCTGGGGGAGGAGCTTCTTGCAGCCGGAAGCAGCATATTGTGTGGACCGACCCTCCTGTCCTTTCAAAAAAGCGCAATGGCCACAGATGGTAGGAAGGCACATGCCACCAAATTCAGTGAGAGGTAAATGGGAGTGCAAGGTCCACGGAGGTGTCCAAGGATGGCCCTCCACGCTTCTCTAGCTGGTGAGCCGGGCAGCCCCCCCGCCCCCGGGGGGGCGCTGAACTGAATCTACCGTGTGCTCCCTCACCCCATCTGTGATGCTGCTTTTCGTTCTTAGAGGTGACACCTCAAATTAGCTGTGGATTTTGTCTCCTGCACTGCCAGTATGCAGCTGATCCTGCTTTTGATTAATTTTATGAAGATGTTCATAATTTATACAGAATGTAGTATTTTGATATCATTGAGGAATCCCAGTCAGAAAATTCCTGGAGCAATAGTTGTTTTGTTGTCAGTTTGAAATCACCTTTACCCATTATATTAGCATTCCTTTGTAAATGTCACCTGAATTCCGTTGTCCACATTTAACCTTTAAACATGTGCATTGGGGGAATATCAGAAAATGGAGCGTACGATGTAGAAAAGCACAGCAAGCTGCGTTGCACTTAACCACATAAAGCAAATCTATTAGGAAAAAGCACTTTTCTAAATGCTCAAATGTTATCAGAATACTATATTTATAAAAGTAATTCTCTCTCTATTAACAGCCAGGACTTGCTATTAGAAATAACTCGTGAGTTTTGTATTGTGCTTTTTTGGGGGCGTCTAATCATTTCAGCAGTAGTATATTTTAAACAACAGTATCACTATAAGCAATGTGCTTCAAAATGTGAATTAACTTGTTGAAACTGTGGCTTTAACATCTGTGTGATTAGTGTATATGGTATTTGCTCTCCATTAGGAAAATAACTCGTTATAAACTTTAGAGCGACTGCGTGAGCAGTGTTTCGTGTTGAACAGAAACAGCTGTCTAAAATACACATATCAAGCAGCAGCTCAGGCTTTGTCAGGAAATTCTGTCGATGCTTGGCAAGTTGCTGGAAAAGTGCACAAAGTTATGACAAACAATTAAAGGCACACTGCAAAGTAACTAGCCATTATTCTGCATATTATTAAAATATTGACCAGTTCTGTTAAAAGCAGAGCAGAAACTAGACACTAAGGCTCTCTTTGTGAATTCTTTGTTCTCTATAGTAGATTGCTGTTTATATGTAAGAATTTTATTGCTTATGTGGCACACAGTATTTATAACTATATACTTTATAGGAGTACAGTATTAAAGTCAGTGGCATATAAACACTGAACGTATCCTGTGAAATGTGCTGTCATATGAAATAAATATACCTGTCTTTACCATATTGACTGCTTTGCTCAAAAGGGAAGAATTTTTCTCAGCTATTTTCCTTTAACTTTACATAGATGAGTTTGGCAACGTTGGTTTGTCAAATCAGGTTGGTTTTTTTTTTTTCAAATCAAGTATTTTAATTCAAGATATTATTCTCATCCATTTTATTTCTCTGTGTGATTGTTGTTGTTCAGTCGCTCAGTCACGTCCAACTCTTGGCGACCCTATGCATTGCAGCACACCAGGCTTTCCTGTCCTTCATCATCTCCTAGAGCTTGCTCAAACTCGTGTCCATTGAGTCAGTGATGCCATCCAACCATCTCAGCCTCTGTCTCTATGTGGTACTTCTGCTGAAAGTAGGAAGCTATTCTCAAATTACTAATAGTCATTAAGAAGTCATGTGCTTATTCTGTAAGAGAGGCCCTTATTCAAAATCTTGCTGGCTTGAAAATAACACAGGAGGGATTAATAATGATTTTCTGACCCACAGCAAGCGAAACAGCTTGGGGGTGGGGGTGGGGCGGGTGAGGGGAGCAGAGGGGAAACAGGCTAATGAATAGCCAGACAAAAGAAGAGACCACCTTAAAAGACCCAAAGTAAGAGACTAAGGCTGGTGTTCCTGTGAGTATTGCCTTTTTTCAGATTGCTATTTAAAACAATAACCTTGATTATTAAATAATTCAATCATATTCATTAATCTCTGATTAAGAAGTTACAGATACAGAGTAGTAGGCTTTGTAAAAACTTTTTAAGGTAGCTGTAGATTTGTATGGGCTTCCGTGGCAGCTTAGACAGTAAAGAGCCCACCTACCAATGCAGGAGACAACAGGTTCGATCTCTGGGTTGGGAAGACCCCCTGGAGAAGGAAATGGCTACCCACTCCAGTATTCTTGCCTGAGAAATCCTCTGGACAGAGGAGCCTGGCTAGCTATTCAGTGCATGGGGTCACAAAGAGTCAGGCACAGCATAGTAACTAAACAACAACTTGGAGTTGTAAGAAAGAATACAGAAAGATCCCAGGTATCCTTTTCCCAGTGGTAACATTTTGCAAAACTATAGTGCAATACCACAGCCAGGACTTTAACATTGATATAAAAGATGATTCCATCTCCCTGAAGATCCTACGTGTCGCCTTTTCCGCACTTCTCTCCCATCCCATGCCCTTCTCCTGTGTCCTTAACTTCTGGCAACCACTAATCTATTCTCCATAATAGATTCTGTTCTCCATATTCAGTATAACTTTGCCACTTCAAGAATGTTACATAAATGTAATCATGTGTGTGTAACCTTTGGGGATTGACTTTTTTACTCAGCACAGTTCTCTGGAGATTCATCTGGATTGTGTATATCAATAGTTTGTTCCTTTTTACTGTTACATAGTATCCCATGGTATGGATGTATCACAGTTGGTTTAACCATTTATTCATCCACTGAAGGACGTTTGGGGTGTTCCCAGTTTGGGACTATATTATAAATGAAGCTCCTCTGAACACTTGTCTCAGGTTTTTATGTGAATGTAAGTTTTCATTTCTCTGGGATAAATGATCAGGGGTACATGCTGGGTCATAGAGTGGTTGCATGCTTGGATTTTTAAAAAGCTGCCAAATTTTCTTCTAGAATGACCAAACCATTTTACATTCCCATCAGGAACCTAAGAGTGACCCAATTTTTCTTATCCTTGCCTGAATTTCATTGTGCCTTTGTTTTTACCCTAAGAGCTAATGATGCTGAACATGTTTTCATGTGCTTATTTGCCATCTGATGCCTTATTTGGTGTGTGAAATATGTGTCTTTTGCCCGTTTTCTGAATAGATTGTTTTTTAACTGTCATGTTTTGAGGGCTCTTTATATATTCTAGAGACTCCCCCTCTGTTGAATATGTGCTTTGTAAATATATCTCTCTGCCTATAGCTTATCTTTCAGCCTCTCCACATGATTTATAGCCAGATTCTAAGCCCTGCAGGTCCACAATTACCAGCATGAGTGATTGACACAGGAAAACCAAACTCACGTAGAAAGCAAAATGCCACTTTATTAATGTTAGGAAAAAAGTCTGACCACATCAAGCTATCAAACATGGAAAAATGGGAACTCATATATTGTTGGTGAGAGGGCAAATTGGCACATCAATTATAGAGAACAATTAAATAACATTCAGTAGGACTTCCCTGATGGGCCAGTGGTTAAGAATCCACCTGTCAGTGCAGGGGGACATGGATTCGATCCCTGGTCTAGGAAGATTCCACATGATGCTGAGCAATGCAGCCCATGCACCTCAACTGCTGAGCCACAGTGTTAGAGCCCATGCTATGCAACAAGAGAAGCCATCACCTTGAGAAGACAATGCACCACAACTAGAGAACGCTTTCGAGGAGAGCAAAGACCCAGCACAACCAAAAAATGATGAACTTAAAAAATAAATAATGTCCAATGTAAGGTTCATATATTCTGTCACAACATATTTGACTTAGAAATTCTAGGACAAGTGGAGTAGGAAACCTTGTTGTTTGTAGTGGTGAAAACTAGAAAGAAACTAACCATCAAGGGAATGGAGTGACATATTTCTGCTGGAATACTATGTAGTAGTGAAAGTAAGTGAACGAAATATTAGTAAATTTCATTATGGAGCCATAAAGCAAGGTGCAAAATAATGCAGTATGACATTAGTTATATCAAATTTAACACATACCACACAGTGTTCTCTATTTGTTAGGGATACATATGTGTGTTATGTATGTATGCTCAGTCCCTCAGCTGATTATGGCTCTTTGCGACCCTATGGATTGTAGCCCACCAGGCCACGGGGTTTTCCAGGGAAGAGTACTGGAGTGGATTGCCATTTCTTTCTCTAGGAGAGCTTGGCCCAGGATCGAATGCACATCTCCTGGCTCTCCTGCATTGCAGCCGGATTCTTTACCTGCTGAGCCCTGGGGGATGTCCCACATATGTGTGTTAATGGTATTAAAACAGTTTTTTTTCAGTACAGTAAAAATGTTCTTTTCCTCTCTGGTTGCCTGATATCTATCAGTCAACATGAATGCCCCATTGATTATATGTACCGGAGTGTTTATCACTACTGATGGATTGCTTCTGCAGATACAAACGCTTATAAGATGCCCTTTACCCTAGAAAGGACACAGTACCTAAAACATTTAGAGATAATAAGCCAAAGTACATAGGAACACACAGATGTCACATTTGTCTTCAGAACCCATGTGGGTGACAATACAATAGGCTTTGGCATGATTTATGATCACAAACTACAATGAGGAAAGTGAAAGTGAAATCGCTCAGTCCTGTCTGACTCTGACCCCTGTAGCCCGCCAGGCTCCTCTGTCCATGGGATTCTCCAGTCAGGAATACTGGAGTGGGTTGCCATTTCCTTCTCCAGGGCATCTTCCCAACCCAGGGATCGAACCCAGGTCTCCTGCATTGGAGGAGATGCTTTATCCTCTGAGCCACCAAGGAAGCCGTGAGGAAGAGCTACACACAAAATTTGTACGACACAGCCTGTGTGAGAAAAAAAGGACCTTAAGAAAACACGGAAAGGAATGCAATGTAAGAATACAAAGGCGAATAGCAGTGGTGACAAAGATTAAAGATGGTGCAGGTGTTCCACCTGTGACAGTGTAGTTAATGGGCTTCCATGGTGGCCCAGTGGTGAAGAATCTGCCTGCCAAGTCAGAGACCCAGGTTCAGTCCCTGGGGTGGGAAGATTCCCTGGAGAAGGTAATGGCAACCCACTCCAGTGTTCTTGTCTGGAGAATCCCTTGGACAGAGGAAGCTGGCAGGGTACAGTCCATGGGGTTATGGACACAACTTAGTGCCTAAATAATGACAACAATGTAAAGTTAGTAAGTACATACTTAAACAGAACTGGATGACCAGTACAAACATGGGTTTTCTATTCTTTTCACTCCTTTTACATTTATTAAAAATTATATCCCGAGACCCTGTCTGTAATACATGAGTGTGTGGATATATAGTTCTCACTACCTAGAAGGCTATATATGAAGCAAGTTTTAAGCAGGAGTGGCCTGATGGATACTTTGTTGGATTCAGGAGAAAATCGGAGGAGGATCTTAAGCAGTCAGGAGGTAGGTGAACCCAGTAGACCCCTTTCTCCCTGTGGGTAAAAGACATGTGCCAGTCTGACCAGTACTGCATGTTCCAGGCTCTGGTTGATCCCGGCCCCGACAGTACTAGAGACGAAAACACACCTATCTACCCTCTGGGCCCCGTCCCCCTTCTCTCCAGTATCATTCTAGCGGTCTTCACATGAGGCTCTGGGTTGCCTCGACGCATCCCAGGCCTACAGTCCCACTTTCTTCCCTCTGCCCGGGAACCTCAGGGATACAGATTCAATGCAGGGAGTCAAAGTTTTAGGTATGCGGAGTGGCAGGCGCTTGTAAAATTCAAATCAATTCGTATTCGGCGACGGCCGTTCCAAGGAGACAACCAGGGGTGGGGAGCCTCGACAGCTTTGCGAGCGCCTCGTGAAAAACGACTCAGTGCAAATGTTACCATCCCTTTAAGACATTCCTTGAGCATCCTACTAAAAAGTGAATCACCCTGTTTGTTTATTTTTACTTCTTAAAATCTGCCTACCCGTTTATGTTTGCTTTCTTTTTGTCACTTACACCGAATATAAGCTCCATGAGAGCCGCGACCCTGGACCTGCCGCCCTGTTTGGGAATAAACAGCGCCGCCCACGACTGCCTTTAGTATTTTGCTGGACAGTGAATGACGACAGTTTGGGGAGCGTCGTTCCGGCGTCAGCCGCGCCAGATACACTAGACTTGGGGATCCGAATCACCCCGCACGGAGAAGTACGGACACGTCCCCCGATTCCTCAGTCCTAAAGACCGACGAACCAGCAGCCGACGGTCTCTCGTCAGCGATACGTCACGGCCTCTCTCCTCAGCGCTCCAGACCGGAAGTAGCCGGAGGCGTTCCCGGAAGTGGGGACTGCGGAAGGCGGAAAGGCTGGCGAGGCCTGGAGCGGCGGTGGGAACACCGCTGTGGGGGCTCGGCGCCTCTGGGTGCCCGCCATCCCCTCGCATTCCCGGTCGAGCAACCTCCCTTCCCTTCCCTCCCAACTCCGTGGATGGAATCTCGGGCCCCCGGTCAGCCGACCGGGCGGCCAGAACTCCCCTCAGCCGGCTGGTCGGTTTGAGGGTTGCCACGGCCACAGCCACTTCCGGGAGCGGGGTCTCGGCGAAGTCGGCTCGGCCGGTGCGGGGGCCGGTCCGGGAGCCCCTCCCGGACTCTTTGCTCGGCTGCACCTACTGTCCCGGTAGTGGAGGGAGGCCCGGTTCCCCGCGCACTGTAGCTTCCCCAGCCTCAGGGTCTGCCCTTGAGCCGTGGGCCACAACCCCCACCCTCAGACCGCGTTTCTCTGTTGCTCCTGGCAACAGCCACTTCCGGGAGCGGGTGCCGTCCCCCTCCCCCCGCCCAGACCTTGTTTCTCTGTTGCTCCTGGCAACAGCCACTTCCGGGAGCGGAGCCGTTTCCCCCAGTTCCCCTGCCGCTCCCAGCACCGCGAGCGCTCGAACCCAGGGTTCCGGCCTCCCGGCAACCGTTAGTCGGTGATCGCTGTCCACCCGCGGGGGCGGGTGACCGCAGGCTGCTTGTCCCGGGCCTTCCGGCGGGGATCCCGCGGCCACCATGGTTCTGCTGCACGTGAAGCGGGGCGACGAGAGCCAGTTCCTGCTGCAGGCGCCGGGGAGCTCGGAGCTGGAGGAGCTCACGGCGCAGGTGGCCCGGGTCTACAACGCGCGGCTCAAGGCGCAGCGCCTCTGCTCAGGTGCGGCCCGGCGGCGCGGGGCCTGGGATGGGAGGAGAGAACCGGGCCCGCGGGGACGGGGCGAAGTTGGGCGGGACCCGCCAGGCTTCCTCGGGCCGGCTAGGGGCGACCGAGGGTCAGGCCGGTGAAGACTTTGCGAAGACGCGCAGCTCTCGGGCTTGAGATGGGGTCCGCGGGTTTCCCCAGAAAAGCTTCCAGGAGCGGCTGCACCGCGGGGGAAATCAGTCCTGAATATTCATTGGAAGGACTGATGCTGAAGTTGAAACTCCATTACTACCTGATGCAAAGAACTGACTCACTGGAAAAGACCCTGATGCTGGGAAAGTTTGAAGGCGGGAGGAGAAGGGGATGACAGAGGATGAGATGGTTGGATGGCATCACCGACTCAGTGGAGATGAGTTTGCAAACTCCGGGAGTTGGTGATGGACAGGGAGGCCTGGCCTGCTGCAGCCCATGGGGTCACAAAGAGTCGGACACGACTGAGCGACTGAACTGACTGCACCGCGTGGAGGGGTGCTCGGAGCAGACGGGACGGGCCGCTCCAGGGACTGGGTAGTCGGGATTGGGGCTCTGTAAGCAAAACAAACCGACCTAAGTCCCGAAACCGAGGAGGGGGAACCGGAGGTGGCACGGCAGAGAGCCGAGCGCCTGGGCCCCAGAGTAGGTGTAGGGGATCGCCACAAGTGTGAGAGGTGGGACGATCCCCGGGCCGATTTTTAAGAGTGTTCTCTTTTGAGACTTTGGAGATAGAGCAGTCTCCGGGGGGGTTGGGAGAGCCACACAGCTTTGCGATGGTTTTCAAGGGCGAGAGACAGAAAGAGAGCCTCGGCGTTCTCGCCCCCTCCGTGTTCCCTGCTCTAGGAAGCAGCCTGATCCTCCTGTTACCGTGCTTTGGTCACTGCCTCCCGCCCCACCCCCNTGAGAAGCCGAGGTCTAGCAGTACAGCGCGCCGCCGGTCGCGGACGCTGCTGATCTGCTGGAAGCGCACGTCGAGCAGCAGGAAGCCGGCGCAAGCGAGGAAGGCCCCGAGGCCGAGCGCGACTCCGAAGCGGCAGGCGCCCGCGTTGCCGTTGAAGACGCAGCGTAGCTCTGGGCCGCTGTCGGCGTTCACGTAGCCCTCGTTGACTATGGGCCCGAAGACGGCGATGGAGAACACCTGCGGGCGGCGGTGAGAGGCGCTCAGGGCCCTGCGGTACCCCTTAGGTCTCCTAGCCCACCGTGAGCGCCCACGTGCCCCTGAAGCCCAGGATCCATCTCCAGGGAGCCCTCCCTTAATACCTACCTCAAGTGTAGCAACTATAGACACAGCCTTTAGTGAGGATCTACTGTGTACTGTACTTAAAATGGCTACATGGCTTATTAGTGCACGGAATTCTCCGAAACAACCGTGAAGGTGCCATGGTTCTTATCTGCTTTGTAGATAGGGAGCTCGGGGCTCCAGCAGGTGAAGTGATTTGTCCAGGGGTCACATGGTTTGTAAGAGCCAGGGCTGGCATTCGAGCTGTGTCCTCTGTACCTTGTAGAGCCCGAAGTGTCTCCCATGGCCCACTCCAGAGCATGGGGACAGGATCTGTGACCCCCAGGCTTGAGTCAGCAGGGTTGGGAGAGTAGATGTGGAGTGGGGAGAGAGGGGGCATGGGGCACAGAGCTGTCAGCCAGGACCTGAGTGCACGCTGCCTTCAGCATGCCCGAGCTGTGCAGTCTTGTTTCCCAGCATGCCAAATGTAGCAGGCACAACTCATGGGGTGGTTGGGTTAGAAATAATGCCCACCCAGCATCCTGCACTTTGTGGGCACTCCAGTCTGGGATTAATCATCAATACTATCCATAAATTCTGGGGTTCAGTCATACCTCAGTGCCCTATGGCTGGAAGGCAAGGGGGGTGGTGTTAAGTGTTAGTCCCTCAGTCATGTCTGACTCTTTGTGACCCCATGGACTGTAGCCACAGTCCTTTTAAACCAGATGCTGCTCTTGGAGCCCTGGGCAGCCATCTGTTTCTAAAAAAAGAAGACCTTCAATTTCAACTTCATTTTTCTCTTTTCCTGCCCCAGCTCCTAGAGACTAAGAGGGAAACCAAAGTGCAAGATACTGACAGGTACCCCCCGACTGGTCCACCAGTTGGGTCAGAGCTGGAACCAGAATGTAGGGTCCCTACTATCTGGTCTAGCCAGAGTCACTCCACCCCAGGGCCCCTGCCCTACCCTGAGCACCACCCTCCTGGAAGACAGGTGAGTAGATGCCAACACCAGCTGCCAGCAGGTGGGCACAACCCAGAACTTGGCATTCCACCTTCCGTGTCTCCTCCCTGAACGGATGGGAAGGAGGAGCAGGCCACTGAGCCTAGGGTTGCTTCAGTAGGCTAGGCTACACCAAATCTGCCCCTCCCACACCACCTCCAGGAAGCCCTCCCAGTGCAGAGCCCCTTCCAGCTGCCCCACGCCGAGGAATCCCGAAGCACCTCCACCCCCAACTCAACGGTTGCAACCGGGGGTCCTGGGAAGGGCCAGTTCCCTTCGAAGGAGCCTGGAGGATGTGCGCGCAGAAGAAGCAAGGGGGAGCCTCGGCCAGATTTTCTCGGTTCCGGTAGCCTCTCCTAGTGCTGAGGCTGAGCGCCCAAGCCCTCCGCGAATCCCCGTCCCCACCCCTGTGCCTGTTTCCAAGCGTGAACACAGGAAAAACGAAGCGAGGGCTGAGGAAGGGCACTGAGTTAGACCTAAGGAAGAACTGGGAGGTGGGTGCGGCGGGTGGTGACCCCTCAAGGTCCCCGGCTGTCGCCGCCGGCCCCTCCCCCGCCGGCAGGTGGGCGCACCCAGCCGGTGACGTCACCCTAACCTGCGGCCGGCGGGGGAAGGGCCGGCGTGGATGGGGAAGGGGCGAAGGGCAGGGGCGAGGCGCAGGTGATCGGGGTGCGGTTGGCGAGGCGAGGTGTCGTGGCGGGGGCTGGGGCCGGCCACTCACCCAGGATGCGACCCGCAGCAGGGTCTGGGGCCGCCGCGCGAAGCTCACAGGGTCCAGGGCTGCCCCCGCACGTCCCGCGCCGAACGAGCCTCCCTCCATGGCCAGCTTGGGCGGGCCGCGCGCACCCGGGGCCCTCTGTCCGCCTGTCCGTCGGGCCGGCCCCGCCCGAGGCCGCCCGGGGATGCTGCGAGTGCTGATGCTGCCGGTGCGGCCAGTGCTGCTGCCGCCGCCGCCGCCTTTCGGGAGCGCGCGCCCGCTGCGGCGGGGACGCGCGGGGCGGCACCGAGCCCGCACCCCCACCTTGGTCCAAGCGCGTAGGGCTGGAGCCCTCACCTCTCTCCGCCCCGCCCACTTTCCACCCCCGGTTGGCACCGCAGGACCACCCCACCCGCAAGGAGACCACTCCACCCGCCAGTCCCCTCCAGGAGGCAAGGTCAAGGGGCCGAGTGCCCCCACCCCAAAAATAGTCTGAGTCAGCAGGGCCCGCAGATAATGAGCTCAGCCTTTGCGGTAGCCACAGGGATGGACGGACCGTCGTGACCCTGCTCCTCTGAACAGGGCCCTTGGCTGAGTATATAAGGAGGAAACAAACCCAGGGCTCCAATGTCTCTCCCCAGCCCTCAGGGAAAGAGAACCCGGCTTCCATGAATCCCCCTTCTCCTTCAGAGGATTCCAGCCTCCCTGACAGCACGGGGCACTTCTGCCCTCAGGGCACTGCCCAGGCAGGCAGAGCTCAGAGGCCTTCTGGGCTGGAGGTGGGGCGTCTCTGCTCTTATCCTGTGGCTGGATGTGGTCCTGCGGAGGGTGCCCACTGAGCCCGCTTCACACTCCTGGGTCTCCCCAACTGACTTTTGGCAGACAGTTGGTGGCAAAGCACCGGAGATGGGGAGTTTGGCAGAGCGGGTGCCTGGCTCCCTTGCACACCTGCTGGATTTCTTCCAGAGATCACCCAGCTTGGGGTTGGACAGGGTCCCTTCCTTCATGGCCTTTCCAGGGAGCTGGGCAGGGGCCCAGGTGACGCTCGTTTCTGTCCAGGACATTTGAGGAAAGTCCACATTCCTTGAGCACTGGCAGTGCCTGGCGTTCCACCACCCTCTGTGGAGGAGGGGACTCTTTTACCCCCTCTTTCTTCAGATGGTAAACAGCCAGTCTGGGAGTTCCCTGGCAGTCCAGTGGTTAGGACTTGGCACTTTCTCTGCCAAAGCCGGGTTTGATCCCTGGTCAGGGAACTAGTAAGATCGCGTAAGCTATACACTGTGACCAAGTTTGTTTTTTAAAAAGACTGGTTTAGTTCCTTGATTACAGAAAGTGAAGAGCCGAGATTGAAACCCAGGTCACTACCATGCCAGGACAGATGACGCCAGTTTCTATCCAGGACACTGAGTAAAGGTGTGGCCTGGTTGACTCGATGCTTTGTGCATCCGGTCCCATATCTCTCACCTGTCAGCAACAGTTCCATCTCATCCATCATTCATTTCCTCTTTTACTTGATTGGTTACATCGGTGCCTAAACCTGCTACTTCCTTCCACTCCTGAACCCACTTCCCTCCAGCTGTCACTGCTCCTTTTAGTCCCAGGGGCAATTCAGGCACTGCCATCCTTTTTTCATCCGCCTGGGAACACTCTGACGTCACCCTCTCCTCCTGTTCCTCCTACTTCATGGGCCCTTTCTTGTCTCTTCCTCTTGTTCTTCCTGTGACCTTTGAGCTTAGGAGTCCCCGTGTCTGGTCCTGGGGCTCTTCTCCCTGCTATGTGCTTGCTCCCTTGGTCTCCATGCTCACAGCTTGAGCCAGGACTTTCCCTTGAACTTGTGTCCCTCTTGTTGTAGCCTGGAAATCAGTCTGCTGCAAAGTTAAGAGGTTTATTGGGAGGTGAAACTGAGGAAGCCAGAGTTAGGGAAGAAGGGAATTGAGGCAGGGAAGAGGGGAGAGCCAACGTAGAAGGCGTCAGCTGACCACAGCCCTGCTGGCTCCCAGCACGAAGGTGTCTCTGTGCTGGGGGCGTCCATCTGGTGTACCAAAGAATAGTGACTTCTCCACCGGTTGCCCCTATTTCTTGTGTCACCTGGCCCCTCTGGGTAGCCCCTGTGGAAGCCAGCACCCCCGTGGGGCCAGTGTGGTGAAGGTGCCGAGGAGAGGCTATGCTAAAGGCTGGCTCTTGCCCAGGAAGGGGCTGAGACGTGCTAGGGAGAGGTGACCACAGCTTTATGACCACAGGGGTGGGGCACACTTGCTGGGCCATTCCAGCTGGGAACCAAGCCCTGGGAATGGGTGTGGTTGAGAGGATCTGGGAAGGCCCTCAAGCTGGGCCTAGGTCACCCCCAAACCTGCTCCACTCATAGCCTTCTCATCTCACTGACACACTGGGCAACTCCCTCCTTCCAGTGGCTTGGGCCAGAAGCCTGTAGTCACCTTGGACTCCACCTTCAGAATGTATCCAGTGATGCCTGCCACCCACCCTGGGGTGAGCTTCCCTCTCAGCTGCTGTGGAGTAGGTGCCGTTCCTCCCTACTCGGCCACCTCCGCCACATTCCAGCTAAAGTCACACCTTGCCGTCCCTCCGCTCCAGATCCTCCACGATGCATGTTTGGTCAGAGCTGGGTGTTAGAATCACATCCTTACTGGGACCTTGAGGACCTTCCGTCATTCAACCTCCCCTCCTCTGATCCATTCTTCCTCGGCTCCAGCAACTCAGCCTCCTGTTTCTGAATATCTTAGCCCACCCTGGCCTTGATAAGGCCCCCTTCTCCTGGGGAGCCAGAACCCAGATAAGGAAGCAGCAGGCCTGTCCGCTGTTGCAAGTCCCAGCACAAAATACACTGAAGCCAGGGCTTCAGTCATTTCTCCAGCATTTTATTTTGGTCTTGAGTTCCACGGAACCTGTAAGGCCAGAGGCCGGACCGGAGGCGAGCAGCAGAGTTCGGCCCATAAGTCTCTTTCCTGATGTGCAAACAGCGCACAGCCTCCAGGGCTACAGTCACTATCCTACGCTGTCCCTCACTACAAGGTGGGGAGACACTGGCCAGGCCTGAGGGGCAAGATGGTGGTGCCCAGCCAGGCCTGAGGGCTTCCTGTGTGGAGAAGCAGGCAGCGGGGTGGGTGAGCAGGAGGTCAAATCCTGAAGGGAAGGGACGTCCTGGGTTGCCCCTGCCTCCCCTGTTGATAGCCTCGCGGGCCCGCAGTGAGGAGGCCACCACTGAGGTGCCTGCACCGCAGAGGGAGAGGGTTCCCAGGGCAGGGTCTGGGGACCCCCCAACGGAGACACCACAGGCTCTGTGTGTGACGGCACTTTAATGAGCGCCGCCCCCTCTAGCTGGGCCTCCTCAGGCTCAGCTGCTGGCTAGTCACAGGAGCCATCCTTCCAGCCGTTGCGCCAGCGCTCGTCCACCAGTGAGCAGTCGAAGTCCGGCTTGCCCAGCTTCCGGTTCACTTCGTTGTGCAGACGGCAGAGCCACTGGGTGAAGCTCACCCGAGTGCGCGTGTCGGGCTGGTCCCTGTATATCCTGCGTGAGGGGGAGCACGTGCAGGAGGGGGCAGGCTGTGCTCCCAGCATGCCTGCCCCATCATCTCCTGGCCTGCCCAATCCAGGGAGGAGAGCTGGGGCCTAGATCCAGGGGTGCCTTCATGCTCTGAGGAATTCCCAGAAGGGGGCTGACCCTCCAGCCTCAAGTCCCAGTGGACTCTTAGGCCTGCTCCAACCCCTACCTAGGGCACGTGGCAAACCCTGACAAGAGCCTTAGGCAAGACATTAAGACACAAGGTCTCCACTTTACAACCTCATAACAATCAGGAGGCCTCACCCCAGCGTCCCTGGCCCCAGGCAGTGTGTGGGGGGGCAGGGCTGGAATAAAGGCCTATCTGAAATCCAGGTCTGCTTCTTCACACCTTTGGCTGTCACACCACCTCAGCAAGAGAGCTCACATAAATAAATGCCCAGGCTCCAAACAGCAAGGGCTGCCCTTTCCCCCAAAGCCAGCCCAGAAATGCTTATGGCTGCCAAACAACAGTTCTTGGGCTCCCCAAAAAGGCGGCTCTTGGAAGCAAAAGCAGTGAGTTCCCAAGGCCTTGAAACTGAAGGTCCTGCTCCAGAAGCTAGGCAGAGTGGAGTCCCCGGAAACCTGCCAGTCTTCATCAGTGCTAAGCAAGGGATCTCATGAGAGTAGCCCTCCCTGGGAGGGAGCTCCGTGGCTGCAGAAAGCAGCAGCCCCCAGCAGCAGCTCCAGGCCTGGCCTTTGAGGAGAAAGGCAATGGCTGCAGAATCCCTCCGCTGTTGGTGGTCCCTGCTCTCGACAGCCCGCTGCCACGACGGCCTCTACTTCTCTAGGCTCCCCTTTATGACATCTGCCAGGGGCCCCAGACCCAGGCTGCACACCCTGCAGACACGACTCACCTTTTCCTTATGTCTTCGGCACACTCTTCACACGGGTAAAACTTGGAAAATAAATGTATGAACTGGGCCATATCCTGCTGTTGCTCTGGGGTGGGCAGGTCGGGGTAGTAGGCAGCCAGGGTATGGAGGACAGCCCAGCTGTTGCGGCCCAGTTCCTCGCGATCCTGAGGGCAATCCTCCCTAAACTTGCTGTCCCGCTGTGGAAAGAGGCCGACCAAGGGTCAGTTCGGTTTTCCCGGATCAGAAACCTACAAAGCTCCCTGTTTTTTTTTTTTCCGCCCCAGCCAGAGACCCACTGACCGGAGACAAAGTCCTGGGGCCGACCCAGCCCACACATGGCCAAGAGCCGAAAGGCTGGGCCTACCTTGGGGGCACGGTTAGGAAGCGCCGACCCCCGGGAAGGGGCCGGGGAGCCTGTCCAGGGTGCCCGAGGACAAGGTGTGGGGGCCCCCTACGCCTGCACCTTCTGCTGCGTGCGCATCCACGACTTGAAGTCCACGCAGGCCCGGCAGGGCCACCGCGGGGAGGCGAGCTCGGAGGCCGGAGGGTCGGACGCCGGCCCCGCGTATGGCGCCCGGGCCGAAGCGGCGGCTCCTCTCCCACCTGCGCCGCGGCCGCGCGCGTCCGTCACCAGGTCGTCCGTCACCTCGGAGCGCGCGCCGCCAGGAAGGAAGCCGGTCCCGGCGCCGAAGCGGCCGCGCTCGCTGGGCGCCGCCATGCCGCCCGCGCAGTGTCTGCCGGGCCAGCGCAGCCA
>SJYV01007576.1:1382029-1453174 GCA_006410875.1 Neotragus pygmaeus
GAACACGCGGCAGGCAGGTGGGCACTCAGATCCCAGCAGCCCCACCGTACAGCCCCTGGGCCCTGAGCCTCCGCTTCCATCGCTCAGGTTCCTCCGGGGGAGTGTGAAAGGGGGTGGGACATCCAAGCTGGGGCCCCTTGAGAGTGGGTAGCGACATCTGTGCACTGCACCCCCGCCCCAGGACCCACCCTCCGCCGAAAGCGGGAGCCCAGGACCGCAGGGAATCTGTCATCCTTGACTTTGTCTGTCCCATGGCGCCTGGTCAGGACCACTGCCCTTGGTATCAGTGCAGCTTTTGTAGAAAGTGACCCCCTGGCGCCCCTGTCTGGGCATATTGAGAGGGGGTGGCATCCTCTGGTCGGGACGACTGCCCTCGGGTGACCCCAGGGGTAGTGGACCCTCACACCACCTGTGGGCGCGGGCCCCTCCCGGGGAGGCCCGATACATGTGATGGGGGTTTCTGAATTGGAAACAATTTCATAAGCCACCCTGGGAGTAGGTAAGGCAAGAGAGGCCCCCAAAACCTCAGGCCCGATTCTCCTGTTTTCTTTCCCCCCACAGACATGGCCACCTTGGGGCCCCCAGTGGCACCCGAGCTGCAAATCCAGAAGCCCCTCCTGTCTGACTCCTGAGTCACATCTGACTTTGCACCATGTCCATGGGTCTCCTCTGTCCTGGCTCCCTCGCAGCTTCTGGTTGCTGTTGGCTCTTTGTCTTGCTGCTTAAATCCAGTGTTTCACCAAGTGTGTTAGCCTCAGCTTGCTTCTCTTTCTGTTTTTTCATCCTTGGCATTTTATCTTCTCTGCCAAATACCAGCTTCCAATCTCTGCAGATTATTCTCCAGCCTCTGTCCTCTACCCCAGAACCCTTGTTTGCTTGCAACCTGGGTTTCTCTCACCTGGAAGCCCAGCCAGCCCTTCACACTGGGGCTCTCTGGGCCTGAGCTCCTGGAGCCCTCTGCCGTGTGCTCTGTCCCGGAGCTGGCCCTTCCTGCAGACTGTGCGTGTCTGTTAACACAGCCGCCGGTGTAGCAGGTGCCACCCGAGTGCCTTGTCTGGTCCCGCACCGCCCACTCCCACAATGCCTCTTGAACTCCAACTGCTCCCCTCGTTTCCACAGTTGCCATTTTATTTACAGCCCCCCTGATGGTCTTTGTGTTCAGATGTCAGCTGGGGGGACCTGCAGTTCAGTGTGGCTCTAATGCTGACTACCCAGCGCTTGCGCAGACACCACGAGCTAAAGCATGAGGTCCCCGACCAGACTTCCCTGGCGGTCCCGTGGTGAGACTCCGCGCTTCCACTGCAGGGGGTAGGGGTTCGATCCCTGCTCGGGAAGCTAAGATCCCAGGACTCTTGCCCTGGGAGTGTTCTCTGTGCTTCACCCCCTCGATGCCGCTCGCTCTGCGTTATCACCGAGGCTGTGGCGGCCGTGGCTCAGCCCCACATTAGATCAGTCATGTGGGTAGCAGCACCGTCTGATTCCGTTTGTTGCTCAGGCGGCAGCTGGCGTGAGTCTTGTCCCAGAACCTGATTGACATCTATCGAGTTGATTGGCCGCATCATAGATAACAGTGCCCACAACCACTTTCAGAAACAAGTGGAAGCCAATGTCTGTGTGACCATGGAGATGGTGAATGATGCCTTGGACCAGCTTCGAGGCGCCGTGATGATAGTCTATCCCATGGGGCTGCCGCCGTACGATCCCATCCGGATGGAGTTTGAAAATAAAGAAGATCTGTCGGGGACTCAGGTATGTGGGTGGCTCTTGGGGTCTCTATAATGTGAGTTCATGCCTTCCCCCGCCCCAGGGCAGAAGCCGCTCATGTTTGACCTCATATTTGTCCTGATGTAGTTTTTGCTTCATACACAGCTTTCCATCTTGCTAGGCTCGGCTTCAGAGCAGAGTTGTGAATTCAGGGGAGGACCCCAGAGGTTTGCTCCTGGTTCAAGGCTTAGCACACACTGGAGCGGCAGAGGAGGGAGGAGCTGAAACTTTTCCTGTTTTCTTTGGGAAATGGGAAGCAGTGGGAAGCCATGAACCTCATTTGTGCCTGTTTCTGCCAGATGTCTTGGTCCCGTTGATGGAAGTTTGTGTTTTAGCCTTCCCTCTTGCTCCCGAATATTTTCCTAGCTTTATGCTCCACTTTCGCTTGTTTTTCTCATTTATTCCTTACCCTGTGGAGCAGTATCTTTTCCTCTAAGCCATCTTAAATAGGCAGGAGATGCAGAAGCAAACTGACAGCCCCGCTATACCCACATAGATCCTCCTCAGCTTATGATGGGTTATGTCCCAACAAGCCTAACGTAAGTTGAAAATATTAATTGAAAATGCAGTTAGTGCCTTCAATATCATAGCTTAGCCTCTCACCTGCCTGAAATGTGCTCCAGAATACTTACCACATTAGCCAATAGTTAGAAAAAAGTCATCCAACACAGCCTATTTTATAATGTGATTTACTAAATACTGTACCGAAAGTGAAAAACAGAACTGTTGTCTGGTACAGAATGGTTGTCAGTGTATCGGTTGATTACTCTGGTGATCATAAGCTCACTGCCACGACCCAGCATCCCAAGAAAATATCACACTCTTATCACTAGACCAAGAAGAGATGAAAATTCAAAATTTAAAGTATGTTTTCTACTGAATGTGTATCCCTTTCACACCATCATGTGGTCAATAAGTCACAGATGAAATCGTTGTGAGTCGGAGGCTTTTACATGTAAGCACCCAGCAGGATCCCTGTTTTCCTCCCTGGCTGTAGTCTAAAAATCCGTCTCAGAGGGACCTTACATCATGCATGGATGAGGGTGCCAGTGAGACAGGATAGCCCCACTTCCCAGAGCAGGAAGTTACCCGAGTCCGGGCGTGAGTGGAGACTGACAGGGAGGGTGCCCAGGTGAGCCAGGGCAGTGAGTGGGCAGGGAAGCCGGTGCTCCCTGGGTCGGGAGGGCAGGGCGCTGGCAGCCTGTCCCTCTCCGGGAGGGGCGCTGACCATGCCTTAGAGCCGTTCTCCACCGTGGCCCCCAGGCAGGGCTCAACGTCATCAAAGAGTCGGAGGCACAGCTGTGGTGGGCAGCCAAGGAGCTGAGGCGCACCAAGAAGCTTTCCGACTACGTGGGGAAGAACGAAAAGACCAAGATCATCGTCAAGATTCAGCAGGTAAGCGCTTTGCCTTTAACGTGTCTCTGTTGGTTTTTTCTAACTTACTTTCACACTGATAAAAATTTACAGTACATCTGAAAGATTTAACACTCCTGATGCAGGCACTCTAATCCTGTTTGGTCCAAGCTTAAAACTGTCCTGTTTATGGAGCAATGAAAACTGGAAGGAAAGGGGGATCAGTTGACAGTACCTGGTGTTTGTCTGTTTTTTCTCAGTTTGAACGATGTATTATTTCCTTCTGGCGGGGCGGTGGCCTCATTGCCGTGCGAGGGCCTTCTCCAGCTGGCTGAGCAGGGCCCTTCTCATTGTGCTGTGTGGGCTTCTCGTTGCAGAGCAGGGGTCTAGATGCTCAGGCTCGGTATTTGGGTAACACGGGCTCAGTTGCTCGTCACTGTGTGGAATCTTCTGAGACAAGGCTTCAACCTGTGCCCCCTGCCCTGGCAGGCGGATTCTTAACCCCTGGACGACCAGGGGAGTCCTGGATTTCCTTTTAATTGGGGGAAAAGGAGAGTGTACCAAGATGATTTCAACTTTTAAAAATAGGGCTTACAAGTAACTCAAAACGCTTCTCGAGATGAAAAATGCAGCCCCGAGCACTGGTCTCCAGTTTTGCAGAGTGCTGATGGTCTGTGCACGCGGTGGAGGGCTGGAAGCCTGCAAAGACCTGGCGTAGCGCTGTGTGCCTGCAGGCTGCTGTGTGCGTGCCCTCTCCTGAACCGTTTCTCCAAAGTGTGAGGGAAACAGGGTGGCCTCCACGATGATCACCACCCCTTCCCCACTAAACCTGCAGTGGCTGGCTTGGGAATGGCTGTAACCAACACGCACTCCCCGGCCTCCACTCTGAGGGCCCAGAGCAAGAGTGAGACTTGCTTGACGATTCGCTTTGGATAATGAGAGATGCATGACCTGTTTCAGATCAGTTCAGTCGCTCGGTCGCTCAGTCGTGTCCGACTCCTTGTTGACCCCATGGACTGCAGCACACCAGGCCTCTGTCCATCACCAACTCCTGGAGTTTACTCAAGCTTATGTCCATTGAGTTGGTGATGCCATCCAACCATCTCATCCTCTGTCATTCCCTTCTCCTCCCACCTTCAGTCTTTCCTAGCATCAGGGTCTTTTCAAGTGAGTCAGCTCTTCGCATCAGGTGCCCAAAATATTGGAGTTTCAGCTTCAACATGACCTTGTTTAGCCGTCCACAAAGAACAGTTTGGGCTGTGGGCTTCCCAGGTGGCACAGTGGTAAATAACCTGCCTGCCAGTGCGGGAGACCCAACAGACAGGGGATTCCATCCCTGGGTTGAGAAGATCCCTGGAGTATGAAATGGCAACCCACTCCGGTACTCTTGCTTGGAGAGAATCCCATGGACAGAGGAGCCTGGTGGCTACAGTCCAGGGGGTGTGGCACAGAGTCGGACCCGGTGGAGCACAAAATGACAACCGCAGCAGCAAAGGCAGTCGTGAGATGGGAGCTCTACCTCCCGGGTCACCCACAGCAGGCCTTCCCCCACAGCANAATTACTTCTTTCATCCTAAATACTGTAAGTTCTGACCCCATGTACACTTTGTATCACAAGTCAGGCTTTGGGTCCTTATTGTCACCTAACTCCCTCCTGGGACAGGAGCTTAAGTGGAGTGCAGGTCACTTGTCAGAACCAGAGAACCCCTTTGCCACTCTTTCCTGCCTTTGTGCTCCTGAATCCTCTTTCCCCCTAGGTCAAGCATGTGAAGCCTGTCATTTCAGCTGATCCAAACCCTATGCTTTCATCTGGACTCATATTAGCAGTCTTGTTTCTATGTAGGAAGGGGTCTGTACCCTTTTCCCACCTGGGTGAATGCTAGGATTAGAAGTGTTGCCTCTCTCCATCTTCTTATCCTGCCTTTCCCCAAGACAGAAGTAGGGGCAATTTGGCTCAGACTTACAACTACAGAGTTTGAGCCAAGTCACAGGGTGGGAGAGTAACTGGCCCCCGAAGCCACATACAGGCTCCATCCATTCATCTTGTTTCACTCCTCTGTTCAGATGCAGGGGATTTTCTCCTCTCTCCTTCTGGATCCAGGCAGAGGGCATGCTCCTCTGCTTTCTGTCCTCAAGCAGTAATCACTCCTGCATGGGGCCAAGATTCATAGCAGATGGTCCTTCTCTACACTGGTTGAGATGACAGCATTCAAAATCTTCCCTTCCAATGTAGTTGATTGCCGAAGAGAGCATAGCCATGGTTTCAATGGGGAACAGCTGAGCTGAAGTTGTCATAGGAACAGCCTGACCTACAGAAATCTTTGGCATTGTGATTGACTGTGGTGTCCTTAGAATGGAAGTAGATGGACATTCCACTAAAATCTTACTCCATTTTGTATAAGTAGAAAAGCCTGAGATCTGGTGAATGGAGGTCTGACTTGAATCACCATAATGGAGTCACATTTTTTCAACCAGCCTTGATCCTTTTGACAAATACAGAGCCTCTTGGATGAAGGATCCCTTAATAGAGGGATCCTTAAATGTGGAGTTACCTAAGGAGAAAACTCTGCTATATAGGCAAAGTTTCTGCAACAACACTCCTCACAACCTTCCCATTAGGGACCTGTGGTTATTTACTTCCCAGGATAACTGTGCACCAGAGCAAGGAGATGGATCAGGTGTTGTGATTCTGACTCTGAGCTGACACTGTTTCCTAGAGATACAAAATGCTACTGTCAGAATGTCAAGGTCCATCCTTGACATGACGTCAAGGGATCAAAGAACTTTTGACTCATGTTAGTCTGTGTGTCTGGTGAGTTCCTGAACCACCTTCTGACTAATTCTCCAACTCTAGATTTGCTTTGCTACTCAGCAACTGGAAGAAGCCCCAAGTTGGTTCTGTGACCTGTGAAATGAGAACTGTAATGGTAGGAGAGAGCAAATGGATGTCATTAAAACTTCCCCAATTAGTAAACCAACAGTAATACTGCAGTCTTACAGGTACTGTGGAGATTAGTGCCACCATCAAAGACTTGGGAGGTTTGGGTGGTGATTTCTACCAAATCTGTATTTGCTATTTGGCTGATAATGGATCACAGAGAATGATGGCTGATTATTGTAAACTTAATCAGATGGTGACTCAAATCGTAGTAGCTGTTCTTGATATGGCATCACTGCTAGAGCAAACTAACATATCCTCTGCTGGCTTGGCAAGCCCCTGATAAACAAGTGTTAGGGGTTGAGGTTTAAGGATTTAGAATATTACATAACCTTAGTTGACAGAACAACGCAGGGTTTGAGAGGATCAACTCCAATTCTGAAAGTTCTACTGTGGGTAAAATGATATCAAACAACATCGCATGGTACAGGGAAGTCATCTGTGAAAGGAAGTGTCGATCAGCGCAGCAAACTTTACTGTCTTATTTTTAAAAATTGCCACAGCCACCTCAAACTTCAGCAACCGCCACCCTGATCAGTCAGCAGCCATCAACATCAAGGCCAAAATATTTTACCAGCAAAAAGATTATGACTTGCTGAAGGCTCCAGTGGTGGTTAGCTTTTTTTGCTTTGTTTTGTTTTAAATTTATTTTTTTAGTTGAAGGATGATTGCTTTATAGAATTTTGTGGTTTTCTATCATACATCAACAAGAATCAGCCATAGGCCCACCCATGGGCCCTCCCTCCCAAACCTCCCTTCTTTCTCCCCCCCAAGGTGATTAGCTTTTGTAGCAATAAACAAACCATTTTAAAGGGGTTCCCTGGTGGCTCAGCAATAAAGAATCTGCCCGCCGATGCAAGAGATGCAGGAGACCAGGGGTTTGATCCCTGGGTTGGGAAGATCCCCTGGAGTAGGAAATGGCAACCCACTTCAGTATTGTTGCCTGGAAAATTCCATGGACAGAGGAGCCTGGCGGGCTACAGTTCATGGGGTTGCAAAGAATCAGACATGACGGAGCATACAGCACATACCCAGAGAGTTGAAGTTAGGCTTCATGGAGGTCAGAATTTCCTCCTTTTCTCCCAATTTGGGCCCTGTTCCTTACCTACAGAGAGAGCTGTTTTCTGTAGAGCTCCCATTTCTCCCAGCCAACCCCACTACGAATCATGGCTGTTTAATAACCGACTTCTGGAAGAACAGAGGGCCAGCTGAAGGAAAGACTGATATGCTTCTGGCCTTTCAACACTGTGCCTCACCCCACCCCGGTGAGCTTGGTAAATATATGCCTGATTATTCTCTGTCTCTCCAGACAGATCGGTTTTTAGTCTCATGAGCAAGAATGAATAAAGAGACAGAGAGAAGATCCAGAAATGTTCATTCNCTGAGGTCCCAGTCCTAACTGGAGAGGAACCTGTGGCAATCGAGAAAAACCAGGAGCTTCTCCCCCACCAAGCGAGATGAGGCCCTTGTCTGCTGCGACATCTTGGGAGAAGTCACTCATTCCCTCTTGAACCTCAAAGGGGTCCTTCACACCCTTTCTGTGACTCAAGAAGTACCCCAACATACCCTTCTCCACGAGAGAGGAGTACCGAGGGTCCTGCCACAACTCAAGAGGAGCCCTGGTTCCCCATCTTCCACTCAAGTCGGGAAAGAATTCCCGGTGTTTCCATCGCATCTCAAGAGGAGACGCTCTCCACAAGCGAGTCAAGAGGAACTCCAGGGGTCATGCCACCATTCTGAAAGACCCTCGATGACTCGTCCACTCCAGTTGAACCTGGTTGCCCTGTATCCCCTCGACTGTCATTCTGAGAATCAGCTCACACCTCGGTGGCACGTGTGACATCCCTATGGGAAAGGCTTGAGGGAAAGCCACAGACCACTGTGGCTAGATGGGAAGCCTGACCCTGCTGATTGAGCTTGGAAGGAAAGCGGACATGCACGTCTGAATTCAAGACGAGCCTGACTCCCCTGTGGATCCTCCAGAGGTATCCCAAGATATACATCAGCACAGAAAGGAAATCTTAGGCTCCAGACGTGGAGTTAGTAGCTGGCCCAGACTGCGCAGGAATCCTGAGTGCCTCTTCGCAACTCCCATGGAGACTGGCCTTTCCTGAGGCCACAGGGGCGGGTCTCTGAGGTCTCCATCATAACTCGAGAGGAACCTGCAGCAACTGGAGAAAAACCAGCGGGTTCTCCCCTCCAGGTGAGATGAGGCTCTTGTCGGCTGCAGCATCTTGTGGGAAGTCACCNTCCTGCATTGCAGGCGGATTCTTTACCGTCTGAGCCATCAGGCAAGCCCTGAACGAGGACTAGCACACAGCAAGAATCCAATAAAAACTCTTGGATCATTAAATGAACAAGTCCCAGAGTCTTATCAAGCAGTGAGGTAGAGGAACCTGTCAGTTTCTTTCTCCAGGTGTCCCTCTCAGGCTGAGATCCCTTTCGAAACAAATAAAACAGATGAATGAAAAGAAGAAAAGTGACATTTACTAAGCCCCAGTTCATAGGCACACAGCGTGAACAAAGACGAGAAACGACAACTAAGGGAGACAGCTGGTCAGTGGTAGGCAGATGGGATTGGAACCCAGCCCCCACCTCTGGCTGCCCCACACCTCGTACCGCGGGCCGGGCTGCGTCCCTCACCTGTAGAAGGTTTGCATGTGGCGGTACTTGGGCGGCACGGCCATGCAGCGCAGGTCGGCCTCGTTGCGCACTGCCTGGAAGTCGCCGCAGCAGAGCAGAATGTCTATCCGCCCCGGGCCGCGCCGCTCCGCCAGCGCCAGCGTCTCATAGATCTTGTCCAGCTCGCCGTGGCAACAGCCGGCCACGGCCACGCGCATTCTGCCGGTCCGAAGAGGGGAGCGCTGCCCGCCACCCCTTAACCAGAACCAGCCCAGGACCGACAGCGAAGACCAGACAGATCAGGAGCCGCCCGCCTTTCCTGACATGCCGCCTCCTGCAATTGACTCTCCAGTACTATAATTCACTTCCGGTTTTCAAATCTCGCGAGAAAGGGATCGGAAGGGCGAGATCCACTCAGGGATTCCAGGGAACTTTCAAATAGACTCGGATTTTGCCTGTCTTGGCGGGTATGTGAGTCCGAACAGATTGACAGATGCTAGAAATTAAAACCAGAATAGTAAAATAAACATTCCCGAAAATAGTGTAGTTTGATAATATGAAACCAAACTTAGGGTGTACCCCTCACGGCAAAGATAGTTGCCTGAAAATGATTAGAAATTAAAAGGTTTCTAAAAGACACTACAAAATAAAAACATTTAAAATAAAACTTAAAAACCCACTGACGATTTTGAAATTATCTCTTCGAAGAGTTTCTAAAATTATCAGTTTTTTGTTTTGTTTTGTTTTTTCAAAAGGAGCCGGGGACTCTTCATTTTCCTACCAGTTGTTTGCATAACTAGACAGCAAACTCAATGAAAGCGGAAGAATGTCTCGAAAACATCCAGGAGGGAAAAGGACCAGACTGACAATTGATGAATTAGTGGCCAAGGCAGAAACAAGTAAACAAATAAAACCCTTCTGGCAAATTTAATCAAGAAAAGAATCGAACTTCCTGAGATCAAACCCGGGTTTCTTGCATTTGCAGGCGGATTCTTTACCATCTGAGCCACCAGGGAAGCCCAAGAATACTGGAGTGGGTAGCCTATCCCNACCCACAGCAGGCCTTCCCCCACAGCATGCTGTCCCTCCCGGGTCACCCACAGCAGGCCTTCCCCCACAACGCGCTGTCCCCGTGTCTTTTCAGAGGGGCCAGGGAGCTCCAGCTCGAGAGCCCATCATTAGCAGCGAGGAGCAGAAACAGCTGATGCTCTACTATCACAGGAGACAGGAGGAGCTCAAGGTACTGCGGGATGGGTTTTCAGCAGAGCGGACACTGGGGTGTTCGCCCCTCTCCCCCGTGCCTCACCCGGGCCCTGGGGCAGCTGGGGCTGTGGGTCCTGCAGGACATGGCAGGGGCCTTCTGAGCTGCAGCCTCACCAAGGCTGTGGGGGCCCTGCCCGGTGTCCCCCTGCGTTAGAGTCTGGAGGTGTCCTGCTTCTCTGGGGAGGCGGGGAGCAGGGAGGTTGGTCGTGGATTCTGTAGAACACTTTCCTGGAATGCCCTCCTGAGCGAAACCCATGTGTTTCCAGAAACTGGAAGAAAACGATGATGACTCCTGTTTAAATTCTCCGTGGGCGGATAACACTGCTTTGAAAAGACATTTTCATGGCGTGAAAGACATAAAGTGGAGACCCAGATGAAGTTTGCCCATTGACGAAGCTTTCCAAAATATTAGCTCACCTTTCTTTAGGTAAAATAATAATAACCACAGCTTAAAATAAGACAGCTGCCACCCTTTGTGAACGTTGTTGAAATCTCTAGTTTTCCTTTCAGTTTGGATTTTTAAAATAAAAGTTATTCAAGATTTTGGAACATAATAAACACATCCTCAAAAGAATCTGGCTAAATTATTTTTATTATCTGTCTATTATTTGAAGCTTTTCCTTGGCTAGATACTGGAGGTATAGTTTCATTTTTCCTCCCTGATTGTTTGATTTTACATTCTCAGGATGTTGAAGGTACCTTTTCCTCCACAGCAAGTCAGGGGTCCACTGTGATACTTGGCCATCAGTGGCCACTAGAGGCCGCCCGATGCTGTCTTGTTGCAGAGACGGCCGTGATGGGCTAGAGGGTCTAACCATAAGTCTCCCAGCTTCAAAGGTGAAGTTCTGCCCCAGGTTATCAGCCATGATAACCTGGCTGGCCTTGTCTTCCAGGTGTGAAGGCCACACCTATGAGGGAAGTTGGGTGGCCAGAGCAGGCTAGCCTTGAAATGGGACAGATCCCTGTGTCGTTCCCGGGCTTTTCCCGAAACCAAATGCAGACCCTGGTGACGGATGGTTGTGCCGTGGGCTCAGGCTGCAGCTCCCCACGTGCTGGCTCGGTGGCCACCCGAGCCCCGGCTCATTCGCCATTCCACCTGGCTTTCTGGTTCACCTTTCTGAGTTTTAAACTCTCCCAACTCATCTCTGCAAGTGCGGATGCTTCGGCAGCTCGAGAACACCTCTCAGGCTGTGCCGCCAGGGGCGGCCCACGTATCTGGACCTGCTCCGTTTGACCCACTGAGAACTCTTCTCCCAGCGGGAGGAAAGGCATCGTGCTCACTCCGAGGAGGAGCGAAGCGACACGGGTGCCCCCTGCCCTGGTCTCCCTTGTGGCCACTGCCGTACTGGCGCCCAGGGCGGGAGCCGCGGCCCTCGGTTCCCAGGCCTGGTCCCGTGGTGTTGGGCGGGGACTGGCCAGGTCTGCCCCTGCCCTTCTCCACACGCCAGCGAGGCTCGCTCAGACTCTTGCGGGTTGCCATTTCCTACTCCCAGAGCTGACTACCTGTTCGCATTTCTGCTGTTCTTGAGACCACATCTTCTAAAGTGGCTTGTAACTTGACTGTACGCCTTGACTGTACCTTACTCTTGATTAAGTGTCAAATTTTGTAAAATCAAGTTTGCATTGGTTTTCTTGTTGCCTTCCGTTCTTTTAATTTTTATTGAAGTATACTTGACTTAACAATGTTAGTTTCAGGCGTCACGTTCATTATGATCTTAAATGTTTCCATGGAGAGCTTGCGTCCTTAGATGGTATAAAGTTTGCAGTAAGATCCTGTGACTTCACTTGAGGAGCACCCACTCTTGTCAATGTCTACTTGATGTGCAGACATGACAGCCACACTCAGCTTGGAGATAAACGTTAAGCCACACGATCACAGTAGCTCTTCTTGAGAATCACTGTCTCCACGTCATTGCAACTTCAGGGCTTCCCTGGTGGCCCAGTGGTAAAGAATCCGCCACCAATGCAGGAGACGTGTTTCAGCCCTGACCCGGGAGGCCCCGCGTGCTGCAGGACCACTGGGCCCGGGGGCCACAGCCGTCTCGCCTGTTGCTCTGGAACCCAGGAGCGGCATCTGCTGCGCTCATGTGCCCAACTGCTGGGAGCCACGCTCCATCTAGAGAAAAGCCCGAGCAGCTGCGGAGCCCCAGCACAGCCATGAATAAATACAACTATTAAAAAAAAATCACACCACACTGCTTTTATTGGATACTGACATGAAACAAACAATAACCTCTCCGCCTCATAACCCCCCAAGCTCTATCCATCCTGCAGTGTGGAAGTGAAAGTCACTCAGTCACGTCCAACTCTGGGACTCCACGGACTGTAGCCCGCCAGGCTCCTCTGTCCGTGGAATTCTCCAGGCCAGAATAATGCAGTGGGTCACCTTTCCCTCCTCCAGGGGATCTTCCCAACCCAGGGATCAAACCCAGGTCTCCCGCATTGCAGGCAGATCCTTTACCAGCTGAGCCACAAGGGAAGCTCGAGAATACCGGGGTGGGTGGCCTATCCCTTCTCCAGCGGATCTTCCCTGCCCAAGCGTTGAAGCGGGCTCTCCTGCACTGCAGGCGGATTCTTTACCGACTAGGCTACCAGGAAAGCCCCCACGCCACCCCCACCCGAGGTTAGTCCGCCCTGAAGCAGTCACCCCTTTAAAGCACCGCAGCCGCCCCTTCATGGTCGTCTGTCTGTAAGGAAATGAGGTGGGCCATCCCAGCTCACTGTGGGCTTCTGTGGGTTGATTCCCTTCATGTCACCCCTGAGGAAGCTGCTGGTGACCTCAGAAGGGTCATTTTTGGTCATGTCGCTAGTAAAAGTAGAGGGGTTTCCCTGATAGCTCAGGGATAGGCTCCCCACTCCAGTATTCTGGCTTGGAGAATTCCATGGACTTTATAGTTCATGGGGTCACAGAGTCGGACACGACTGAGCGACTTTCACTTTCACTTCAAGGGTAGAGAGTCAAGCGCCATGCCCAGGACTTCACAAGAAATCAACTTAGTGGGAGTCATCTTGCCAAACAGCAGGCTATGAATCAGCTTAAGCATTAGGCCTTGATGTGACTTTTTAATTTTTAAATCCCATACATCTATAGATCAATATCAAGGAAACGCAGTATCAGCTGTCTGTTGGGGGGCCAGACTGGGTCTGTGATCTCATGCTACGTAACTTGTCTTCTCACACAGTTGTTTCAAGAAGACCAAGAATGCTCATAATAAAATTTGACACCACCCCATGCCCCTTCAATTGGCAAACTGAAACCCCAGGCAGTATTTCTGTCATAGAATTACCTTGTTCCTTGCCAACTGCTCTATGAAGTAAGTGCCATCAAGCTTGGAATCAGCTGCCACAATCTTAGGGCACAGTGTTTTGTTGTTGGGCATTCACTAAGTCTTGCCTAAGTCTTTGAAACTCCATGGACTGTAGCACACCAGGCTTCCCTGTCCTCCACTATCTTCTGGAGTTTGCTCAAACTCATGTCCATTGAGTCAGTGATGCCATCCAACCATCTCATCCTCTGTTGTCTCCTTCTCCTCCCACCTTCAATCTTCCCCAGCATCAGGGTCTTTTCCAACGAATTAATTGGTTCTTTGCATCAGGTGGCCAAAGTATTGGAGTTTCAGCTTCAGCATCAGTCTTTCCAATGAATATTCAGGGTTGATTTCCTTTAGGATGGACTGGTTGGATCTCCTTGCAGTCCAAGGGACTCTCAAGAGTCTTCTCCAACACCACAGTTCAAAAGCATCAATTCTTCAGCACTCAGCTTTCTTTATGTTCCAACTCTCACATCCATACATGACTATTGGAATAGTATATGTATACCTAGATGCTAAACAATGTGCTAGTGAACTTCGGGAAGGGAAGATCCACAGAACACACATCCATGAAGGGCCCCAAACAGGGGTGCCTTCACCAGAACAGGCGGTCGGCAGCCATCGATTATTTTAGCGTCTGAGGCCAACAGTGATGGGACCACGGATCCTAAGTCTGCTTTGGTTCACCAGCCACTGAAAAGGGGGAGAGAGAATTGAGCCCTTTTTTTTGGAGGGAGGGCCATGAGGCATGCAGGGTCTTAGTTGCCCAAACAAGGATTGAACCCAGGCCCCCTGCAGTGGAAGCTCTGAGTGGAGTCCTAACCGCTGGACCATCAGGGAAGCCCAAGTGAGCCCATCTTTGAGATGCTTTAAACAAATAGACACTTGGCTCGACTCTGAAACCACTGCCCTGAGTGATTAAAAACGAGTCTGGGGTTGCCTCCCAGCTGAAGGAGGGACTCCAGCCTGCTGGGAGGCCTAGCACACGCTGGTCACAGGACTCTGCCCATAGGGTTCTGGGCCACACTCTCATAGCAGAGGTTAGCAGATGAATAAATTCCCACAGGCTGAATCTCAGTCTATCATTCCTTTGAATAGATTGAACTCTGGGTTCAGAATAAGGAAACAAGCACCACAGCTGTCTTGCTATTCCAGTCATAGGGCAGGATTCCAAGACGCCATGAGTCAGCATCATCATAAATGCAGAATGCAAGGCGCCAAAAACCTTGTTTGCGGTTTTGTCACCGAAACCCCTGATCCTAGAACCGGCCTTGCTGAGCAGCCGCATAACCACAGCTGTGTCCCTGCCTTGGCCCTGACCCTCCCCTGTTTACACCGTGCCGGCCCAGGGCTCTGAGAAGCTGTGTGTTTCAGTAGTAAATTAGCAAAATAAAAAATGCACTCCTGCTGGGAATTCCCTGGAGGCCTAGTGGTTAGGGTTCTGTGCTTTCACTGCCAAGAGCCCAGGTTTGATCCCTGGTCAGGGAACTAGGATCCTGCAAGCTGTGCAAGTCAAAGCTATGGTTTTTCCAGTGGTCATGTATGGATGTGACAGCTGGGCCATAAAGAAGGCTAAGCACTGAAGAACTGATGCTTTTGAACTGTGGTGTTGGAGTAGACACAAGAGTCATGTAAAGGACAGCAAGAAGATCAAACCACTCAATCCTAAAAGAAATCAATTCTGGATATTCATTGGAAGGACTGATGCTGACGCTGAAGCTCCAATACTTTGGCCAGCTGATGTANGTTGGAGTAGACACAAGAGTCATGTAAAGGACAGCAAGAAGATCAAACCACTCAATCCTAAAAGAAATCAATTCTGGATATTCATTGGAAGGACTGATGCTGACGCTGAAGCTCCAATACTTTGGCCAGCTGATGTAAAGAACTGACTCACTGGGAAAGACCCTGATGCTGGGAAAGATTGAGGGCAGGAGGAGAAGGGGATGACAGAGGATGAGATGGTTGGATGGCATCACTGACTCAATGGCATGAGTCTGAGTAAACTCCGGGAGTTGCCAATGGACAGGGAAGCCTGGTGTGCTGCAGTCCATGAGGTTGCAAAGAATTGGATACGACTGAACAACTGAACTGAACTGAACTGAATGGAAGTAAAAAATTGACAAACATGTCAAAAAAATAAATGGCACAAATTGACCATTGAAAAAGTGAAAGGCATTCAGTCGTGTCCAATTCTTCACAACCCCACAGACTCTACCCCACCAGGCTCCTCTGTCCATGGGATTCTCCAGGCAAGAACACTGGAGTGGGTTGCCATTTCCTTCTCCAGGCAACCTTCCCATCCCAGGGATTGAACCTGCATTTACCTGCATTGCAGGTGGATTCTTTACCATCTGCGCCACCGAGGTACAGAACTCACCGTGTATAATAGCTTGTCTACATTTTTAAAGAAAACATTCTAGGGACAGGCATTTATAGTGGACTGTTTCCATCAGCACAGTAGAAATGAGGGCAGCAGGTTCCTTCTGTTCTTTGAGGCCTCCCTCCAGTCCTGTGTTTCTCAAATAGAAAATCTCCACAAACCTTCATAGAACGTTTTTCAAATAGGAGAGGATGTCTCCAGGAAGCGTCCTGCTATGCGTGTGGAGCTGAGGTATGTAGAGGCCTGTGCTCCCCCCACCCCAGGCATGTACCTTCTAGAAGGGGGGTTGCACCCTTCCCCATGAGAAGGTCTGGAGACCGAGATGCCAACTTTGACCGGCAGTGTCAAATGGGCTGCAAGTAATGTTCCTACAGAGCTTTCCTGACTCCAGTGAAACTGGTCCTGTCTTCCCAAGGCCAGCTCACCCACCTGCCGTCTCTGCACCATCCTCCCTGAGGCCAAGTGGCCACTTCCGGTCGCCTGTGAGACCCAACAGACCTGGCCTGGTGAGGGCAAGCCCTACATCGAGGCCTGGGGAGCCCAGAGCATCTTTCTGTCAGAACACAGTTATCAGGCTAACTCTATTTATTTAGTGTTACTTTTCCCATATAATTTTTCTAAGCTGACATGTTGTATTTTCATTTTTACTCACTTCAAGAAACTGTCTTTTTTTTTTTTCTTTTAGCTGTGTGGTGCAGGACCTTGGTCCCCTGTTGAGGGATCAAACCCATGCCCTCTGCAGTGGATTCTTAACCACTGGACCACCAGGGAAGTCGCTGTCTTTACTTTAAACGCCTGTACAAGGGGACTTTTAACTCTGTGATTAATATGTGCTCAGTTTATAAAACATTGGGGTAAATTAGGAAACAAGTAAAGAAGGAAATTAAAAATAATTCTAATACTACCACCTGGGGAAAGGATGTTAACTTTTTTTTATTTACCAGAAAAATGGAAATTTATCATGAAAGTGCATAAAATAAAAATCATGATGAACTCCCAAGTACACACCATTCAGTTTCAAAAGTGATCAATGTTTTGTTGATCGTGTTCCCTCTGTCCTCCCAGGGTACCCATTCTGAGATCTGTCCCAAAAAACTCCAAGATATCATTTTACTTCATCTGTAACTTTCCCCACATCTAACAGATTTGCACATAGAGGATTCACAAAGAAAATTTTAAATTTCCTGAAGTATGAAAATGCAGCTAGCACTGTCCGATCACAGTGCAAACAAAACACAAACCTCCTAGAAACTCACATTAATATCAGAACCAGCAAAAGGGCCTCCTCCTGTGCCTCCCTGGTGGCTCAGTTGGTAAAGAATCTGCCTGCAGTGCAGGAGACTGGGGTTCGATCCCTGGGTCTGGACCATCCCCTGGAGAAGGAAATGGCAACTCACTCCAGTATCCTTGCCTGGAAAATCTCATGGACAGAAGAGCCCGGTGGACTGCAGTCCAAGGGGTTGCAAAGGGTCATGCACAACTGGGCGGCTCACACTTACTAACACTATAAGCTACTTGTGAGAGACAGAAGATTTTTCAAAATAAAGTTGCACAACTTCTAGAAAGTAATGGNAGCACCCCCCCCACAGACCTCAGGGCACGTGAAACCACCCCGGCAGGTCCAGCCAGCACCCACACTCTCTCTCCCTGGGGCCCATTCATTTGGCAAAATCCCCAACTGTCGTTAAAACCAACATTACAGCAGCATGGCAGAGAGAACCCCAGAATCACGGTCACGGGGGGCACCCCGGATCCTTAGATTCTCCCCTCCACAGCTGCTTCACGCCTCCTCTCTCAGCAGCTCCCTGGCCTCCGCCCCATCGTGTCTTACCCCCCAGTTCACAGAGAAAACGACACCCCGCAGCCCCACTGCAGTGGACAGACTGTCCAGACTCCCCCGAGGCCACCCTGGGCTTTGTTCCGCACCCAGGACACCACTCTGGCGGGAACCCCCACCTCCTCCACAGCCTCATATTCCCCACAGCATCACCCATCCCACTGATCTCTCACTATGGAATAGTCCCTATCTTCCAGGAGACTTCCCTGTAGCTCAAACAGTAAAGTATCTGCCTGCAAGGCAGGAGACCAGGGGTTCGATCTCTGGGTTGGGAAGTTCCTCTGGAGGAGGGAATGGCAATCCACCCCAGTATTCCTGCCTGGGGAATCCCGTGGACCGAGGAGGCTGGCGGGCTACAGTCTATGGGCCCGACCTATCTTCGATACTCTCTTTCCACGTAATGAATTTGGCATCAGAAGTATCTCCTCTTTAGGGCTTCCCAGGTGGCCCTAGTGGGAAAGAACCCACCTGCCAACGCAAGAGACACAGGAGATCTGATGTTTGTAATTAAAAATTTCTCCGGTGGTGGTTCAGTGACTCAGCTATGGGTTCCTCCCATCTAGTGGGCTCTACTGGGTTTCCCAGGACCTTGAAGGGACTTCTGGCTGGTGGAGATGAAAAGAGAAAGTGGAGGACACACAGTGTCTCCTCACTTTCCCTGGAGGTGGGCACCTCACTTCTGCTCACATTCCGACGGCCAGAGGTAGACTTATAATTTCACGTGTCAATGAAATGTGTGTGCAGGAGGCCAGGTGGGAGTTGGGAAGCACCCTCTGTGCAGGGATAGGCATCAGTTGAAATTAGAGCCATGCTGTTGCAGGGCATTTTGGTAAATATCTGTGTGTGTTAGTCACTCAGTCCTGTCTGACTCTTTGTGACCCCATGGACTGTAGCCCGCCAGGCTCCTCTGTCCATGGCATTCGCCAGGCAAGAATACTGGAGTGGGTTGCCGTTTCCTTCTCCAGGGATCTTCCCGACCCAGGGATTGAACCTGGATCTCCTCCTCTGCATTGCAGGCAGATTCTTTACTAAGTCACAAGGGAATCCCTGGTAAATATATACCAGATTCTAAAGTATACATATCCTTTGACCTCATAATTCCACTTCTGGTGATTTTTTCCTACAGATACAGTCACAAATGTGTATAGCTGTATGTTTTAAGGATGTACTTAGTATGTTTGTATCTTGTGGCTGCTGTCGCAGATGACCACAGTGAAAGTGAGGCGAAAGGTTGCTCCCTTGTGTCGAACTCTTTGTGACCCCATGAACTATATATAGTCCGCCAGGCTCCTCTGTCCATACGATTCTCCAGGTAAGAATACCAGAGTGGGGTAGTCACAGAAGTGGTGGCTTAAACAACTAAAATTTATTATCTCACATTTTGGAAACCAGAAGCTCAAAATTTGTGTCCTGGAGCCCAAAATCAAAGTGTCAGCAGGTCTGTGCTTGCTGAGGGCTGTTGGAGAGGGTCCTCCCTTGCGTAGGGCCCTCCCTTGCATAGGGCCCTCCCTCGAAGTCTGGTGGTGAGGAGTCTGTGCTTCCAACGCAGGGGGTGTAGGTTCGATCCCTGGTCAGGGAAGTCGGAGACCACATGACACACGGTGTCACCAAACAGAGAAAAAAAGATCAGGTGACCATGTGTGCCAGTTTGCCTGAAATGGTCCCTACTAAAGAGGGTCCCGCCATGCCTCTTACAAATTTCGGTGGCTGCCAGCATCCCGATTTCTTCCTCCATGTTCACATCGCCATCGCTCTGTGTATGCCTCCTTCTCTTCTTCATAAAAAAATAATATTAAAAAGTCCTCTGTTGGGAATTCCCTGGCAGTCCAGTGGTTAAGACTCTGCTCTCTCACTGCCAAGGGCCCAGGTTCCATCCCTTATCTGGGAACTAAGATTCCCCAAACCAAGCTGCTCTGTCAAAAAAAATTAAAAATTAAAAAGTCTCCTTTGACCTCCCATCCTTCTCTAGCTTTTGCCTCACTTCCCCACTTCCCTTTCTAACAAAGCCTGTGAAAAGCACTGTCCACTCCTGCCGTTTCCTCCCACTTTCTCTTGAACCTACTCCAGGTGGGCTCTGGTGCACACAGCTTCCCGGAAGTGGCTGCTGTCGGACCACCGAGCCGCTGGAAACAGTCTCAGCAGATATAACGAAATTCAGGACAAGATCATCCTGGGTTATGCAGGAGGGACCCACATCCAGTGACGAATGTCCTGATGAGAGACACACAGAAAAAGAGACATGGAGAGAAAGGAGGCCGTGTGGAGATGAAGGCGGGGACTGGAGGGATGCGGCCACCAGCCAAGGACCACAAGGAGTCCCCGGAGACTGGGAGAGCAGCCAGGAGCCTCTCCTGGAGCCTGCAGAGGGCACAGCCCTCCCGACACCTGGGCATCTGACTTCTAGGGTTCAGAACCGTCAGAGGCTAAATTCTGTTGTTTTAAGCCGCTGAGTTTGTGGAACTTGTTACAACAGTTACAGGAACTGGATGCACATGCCAAAGGCAAAGCCCTTCCCAGGCGCCTACAGGCTGTTAGTGCCCAGCCCCTGCCCGCTCCCAGCGCGACCCCCCACCCTGACCTCCTGCTCGTCTTCAAGCGGCGGGCACGGCTCCCTCCCCAGGGCCTTTGTACTCACCCTGCCTCTCCCTGGAGCCCTCCTGCTGCCTCAGCATCGGGGCTTGCTCACTTCCTTCTGGTTTGTTCTCACATGCTGCCTTATTAGAGGAGACTTCTCTGACCATGCTTATAAATAGCAGCCCGTGTTTTCTCCTCCCCCCTCTAATCTGTTTCATTTGTCCCCATAGCATTCATCACGAGTTGTCCTGTGGTGGGTTACTTAGAATGTACGTTCCGGGCAGGCAGGCTGTTTTCTGCTTTGTTCACTCCCTAGAACAGCACTCAGCACAGGGTAAACCCTCATATTTTTTCAAAAGTCCTTATCTGATCAAGGACTAACCTACGAAATGTATAACGAGCTCTTAAAACTCAGCAACGAGAAAACAAGTTTATTTTGCCAACTAAAAGTAGGGGGAAAAGTCTGAACAGAAACCTCACTAAAGAAGAGATGGCAAATTCAAGAAATATTTATTGAATGAATAAGTGAAAGGAATTTCATAAACTAGGACGTTTGCTTATTTCTCAAGAGATTGTCTGGGTCCTTTTTTAAAAAAGTAGCCTTTGTGCACTTGTGTGTGTTTGGGGGGGGCAGTTTGTAATCACTCAGTTGTGTCTATTTGTGACCCCATGGACTGTAGCCCACCAGGCTCCTCTGTCCATGGGATTCTTGAGGCAAGAATACTGGAGTGGGCTGCCATTCCCTTCTCCAGGAGATCTTCCTGACCCAAGAATCGAACCCAGGTCTCCTGCACAGCAGTCAGCTTCTTTACCATCCAAGCCACCTGGGAAGCCCAAAGTAGTCTTTCTTTACCTGTATTTTTTCCTTTTTAAGTAGATTTTATTTTTTAGAACCATATTAGATTCACAACAAAATGGAATGGAAAATATAGAGAGGCCTCCTAACTACCTGTTCCCCCACCTGTCATGCAAGGCCTTTCCCAGTACTGAGACCACACACACCAGAGCGGCACATTTGCTACAGCAGCTACACTGACATGTTATCACTACCAAAGTCCATAGTTTATATTAAGGTTCACTCTCAGTGTTGTATATTCTATATGTTTGGGCAAATGTATAATGATGTATATCTATTCGGGTGGGGGTGGGGGTTACCTGCCAGGGCCAGAATATCTTGATAATCCTCAGGTAACAAGGACTCCATTTCCCAGGCACTCTGTCATCAGGGCCCTCTGCAATCACTTAGCGCTCCCAACCTCATTTAGCTCCTGCCACCACGCTCCGTGGTTGTACAACTGCGATCTCGACTTTCCAGAGGAGGCACAGAGGGGTCAAGCAAGCCGCCCAGGGTCACACAGCAACTGAGTGCCCAAGATGGGATTTGATCCCAGGTCAGCAGAAACCAGCACCCACCCTGCAGACTCTGTCACCAGCAGGATGCTATCCAAGCTTACACATGCAGACCTGCAAAGTGGAAACAACACCCGACACCCTGGCCACTTGGCAACATGTTGTTAAGGACTGAACACACACACGCACACAGACTCACAGACAGGCACACAGACACACAGACAGGCACGCAGACTCAGAGACATGCACGCACACAGACTCACAGGTAGGCACACACACAGACTCACAGACAGGCAGGCACACAGACTCATTGATGCGCACACACACAGACACACAGACATGCAAGCACACAGACACACAGACACACAGACACGCACACAGACTCAGAGACAGGCACGCACACAGACTCACAGTAACACATGCACACAGACTCACAGACACGCACGCACACAGACACACAGGCAGGCACACAGACTCACAGACATGCACCCACACAGACTCACAGACACGCACGCACACAGACTCACAGACACGCAGACTCACAGACACGCACGCACACAGACACATAGACAGGCACACAGACTCAGAGACACGCACGCACACAGACTCACAGACACGCATGCACACAGACTCACAGACACGCACNAGAGCCAGGACGCACGCTCCCACTGAACCCCACATCTGCCGACCTTGTCTCAGCCCCCGCCTCCAGACTGAGGGACTTGAGCGTCTGCTAAGCCGCCCGTCTATGCTGGTTTCCGTGCCGGGAGGACCAAGACACTGGCTTCCTGTGGGTGTACCCCAGGGTACGTGCTGTTAGCAGATAAACACCTAGGAAAGTCCCCACGAAGAGCAAACGTTTAACACAAGGGTGGCATGTAGGACCCACCCCACGGCGGGTGTCCGGAGGCTAAGTAAGGTGGACACTCCTCCCTGATCACGGGGTCCCAGCTGTTCTGAGGGCAGCAGCCCAGGCTCTGCCCAGGGTCACCTGCAGCCTGCCCCCAGCAGGAGGGACTGTGACCAGCAAGACGGTACTGACCAGGGAGAGACCCGGAGGGCGGGGGCCTCGGCCGTCAGGACCTGTCCACACGGTGCGAGGGGCTGAGCTACCAATGCGCGCCTCTTATAAAACCTGGACGGTAACTATGCACTAAGGACCACATGCTCCAGGCCGGGCGGGGGCTTCCCATGGGGAGGCTTCTGTGCTGGGCGGGCAGCTGACCCTTCCCATGAGAAGCAGCACGGGGTGGGGGGACATTTACTCACTGAGACGCTGCTGCTCAGAAAGCCTGGCACAGAGTCGCACTCAACTGTGCGCATTCAGTTGGCGCTCACCTGTGTGCATTCCCAGGGCAGACCCCACAGCTGCTTGTTGGGGCCAGGGTTCTGTGTAGAGTGGGGACAGCCTTCCCTCGGGGAGGCCTCGGGGGTAGGCTGGGTGTCGGGGTGCCCTCCCCTCACCGCCTCGCCAGTGTGCTGGGCAATCGGGGACCCTCCCGCAGCAACCCCGCCTCTCCCAGCCGCTCCCCTGGTGGGCGGGGCGCAGTCTGGGCAGTCGCCCCACCCCATCCCTCCCAGCCGCTCCCCTGGTGGGCAGGCTGTGGCTGGGTGGTCAGGGATAGCCCCCCAGCCTCTCGCGGCCGCTCCACGCGGCAGGGCCCAGGGCCTTACCAGAACCATGTGGCCGGTGGAGATGTCCATGTGGGGCTGCGCGGGCTCCTCTGACCAGGACGAGGTGCTGCTCCGCGCGGAGGGGCTGGGCATGGGCCCGTCGCTGAACTGGGAGGACACACTGCTGACGCGGGACGTGTGCGCGGCCTCGGGGCGCTCGGTCGTGCGCACCGCCATGCGCTGACGGCACAGCTCCTGCAAGACAGCGGGGCCTATCAGAGCCTCCGTCCTGGGTGCCGGGGCGGCGGGGGCAGGGCCCACCCGAGACCATGCACACCCTACAGATACGCACAGACGCGCACACACAGACACAGACACAGACGCGCACAAGGGGAGACACGCTACAGAGACAGGCATACTGACACAGACACAGTCCCAGAGACACACACACACAGACACACACACAGACACACACACACACACAGACAGATACACACACAGACACACACACAGACACGCTACAGAGAGACAGGCATACTGACACGGACACAGTCACAGAGACACACACACAGAGACAGACACACACACACACAGACACNACACGCACGCACACAGACACATAGACAGGCACACAGACTCACAGACACGTACGCACACAGACTCACACAGACACGCACCCACACAGACTCACAGGCAGGCACACAGACTCACAGACACGCACGCACACAGACTCACAAACACGCACGCGCACGGACACATAGACAGGCACACAGACTCACAGACACGCACGCACACAGACTCACAGACACGCACGCACACAGACTCACAGATACGCACGCATACAGACACATAGACAGGCACACAGACTCACAGACACTCACGCACACAGACTCACACACAGGCACGCACACAGACTCACTGGCAGGCATGCACACAGACTCACAGACACGCACGCACACAGACTCACAGACACGCACGCACATGCATGCATACATACATATAGATGCACACACACACACACTGTTCTCTTTGTCCTTCAACAGCTTACGATTCTGACAGGAGGAATAACTGAGCCAGTGGAGATCTGAGAGGTTGAAAGCCCAATTTTTGCAGNTGTGGGCTTCACATCAGGCCAACAACTTAGAAATTCTCCTGGAGGTATTGGGAGCTGTTAAGGGGTCTAACCAGAGACCACCAACACAGCAAAGAGGCCTCACTGGGCTGAGCCATCCTGCAAAGAAGAGGCAACACGGGTGTCCACAGCAGAAAGGCTGGTGTGTCCCTCCCGAGAGCCAGAGCCCCCCACCCCAGGCAGGGTGATCCCAGCCTCGCTGTCTTCCTTCTGAGCCACCTATGCCCCAAGGCCGTTGCACATCCCAGCCCGTCTGGGACCACCTTGATGGCTACTGAGTTAGCCCCTCCACCACAGTTCTGTCCTGGCCAGCACAGATTAAATCACTTCACTGACAAATGCTGCTCCCAGACTCACAGCAGAGTGTTCACCCCTGGCTCCCGGAAGGGGGGTCCCGTCTCAGGAAACTCCTGGGGGTCGGGTAGGGAGATCCACCTTCCTCTTTCTCATGAGGAGTCTTGTCGAGCGCGGTCCTGTGACAGCAGAGGGGCTGGTGGGAGGTGGACGGGTCCCACTCTGGGAAAGACACTTAACATCTGCTGATCACAGTCACCAGGACAAATAAGACCCNGGGGTCGGGTAGGGAGATCCACCTTCCTCTTTCTCATGAGGAGTCTTGTCGAGCGCGGTCCTGTGACAGCAGAGGGGCTGGTGGGAGGTGGACGGGTCCCACTCTGGGAAAGACACTTAACATCTGCTGATCACAGTCACCAGGACAAATAAGACCCTGTGTGGGAGCCCGTGCGCTGAACGGGGCACCCGCATCGGCCGGGTGATGGGGCGCGGGTGGAGGTTCCGGGAATGACGGCCCCATTTCCACATCGACCGTGTTTCCCAGGAAGGAGTCCTCATCAGCTGCCAACTCTGCACACACAAGGTCGGAGTCTGTCCACATACCCCCCCACCGCCCAACCTGCAGCTACACGTGGCTTCTCCCCCAGAAACCACCACACCCTGGATCTGCGTGGCCAGACTGCGTGCCTCCTCCCGAAGCCTCCACCCCACGTGCCTCCAAAGCACCTCCAAGCCCAGGGAAGGTCTTCCTGGAGCTTCTTCTCTGTCCCTCCTCCCCCATTCCTCAGAGCCTTCCCTCCGTCTGCACCATCCGCGGGGGCCACCCTCTCGCTGCTTTTCCCATGTTTGCAAGACACCCCCCGCCTCCCGCCACTGTTTCTGGCCCCTAACCCACACCCACCTCCAGGGCTCCGTCCTTCCGATGGCAAATCTGATNCTTTCTTGATTTGAAACCAGTCAGTTGTTCTATGTTCAGTTCTAATTGTTGCTTCTTGACCTGCATACAGATGTCTCAGGAGGCAGGTCAGGTGGTCTGGTATTTCCATCTCTTTCAGAATTTTCCACAGTTTGTTGTGATACACATAGTCAAGACACTGGCGAAGTCAATAAAGCAGTAGATGTTTTTCTGGAACTCTCTTGTTTTTTTAATGATCCAACAGATGTTGGCAATTTCATCTCTGGTTCCTTTGCCTTTTCTAAATCCACCTGGAATATCTGGAAGTTCACAGATCACATACTGTTGAAGCCTGGCTTAGAGAATTTTAAGCATTACTTTGCTAGCATGTGATGAGTGTAATTGTACAGTAGTTTGAATATTTTTGGCATTGTCTTTCTTTGGGATTGGAATGAAAACTGACCTTTTCCAGTCCTGAGGTCACTGCTGAGATTTCCAAATTTGCTGGCCTATTGAATACAGCAGTTTCACAGCAGCATCTTTTAGGATTTGAAATAGTTCAACTGGAATTCCATCACCTCCACTAGCTTTGTTCATAGTGCTGTTTCCTAAGGCCCACTGAACTTCACATTCCAGGATGTCTGGCTCTAGGTGAGTGATTATACCATCATGGTTATCTGGGTCATGAAGATCTTTTTTGTATAGTTCTTCTGTGTATTCTTGACACCTTTTCTTAGTACCATCACCTTCTGTTAGGCCATACCATTTCTGTCCTTTATTGTGTCCATCTTTGCCTGAAATATTCCCTTGGTATTTCTCTAGTCTTTACCATGCTGTTGTTTTCCTCTATTTCTTGGCATTGATCACTGAGGAAGGCTTTCTTACTCTCCTTGCTATTCTTTGGAACTCTGCATTCACATGGGTATATCTTTGCTTTTCTCCTTTGCCTTTAGCGTCTCTTCCTTTCTCAGCTATTTGTAAAATCTGCTCAGACAACCATTTTGCCTTTTTACATTTCTTTTTCTTGGGGATGATCTTGATCACTGCTTCCTGTACAAAGTCACAAACCTCTGTCCATAGTTCTTCAGGTATTCTATCAGATCTAATCCCTTGAACCTATTTGTTACTTCTCTTGTATAATCATTAAGGGGTTTGATTTAGATCATACCTGAATGGTCCAGTGGTTTTCCTTACTTTCTTCAATTTAAGTCTGAATTTGGTAATAAGGAGCTCATGATCTGAGCCACAGTCAGCTCCTGGTCTTGTTTTTACTGACTGTATAGAGCTTCTTTATCTTCAGCTGCAAAGGATATACTCAATCTGATTTTGGTTTTGACCATCTGGTGATGTCCATGTGTAGAGTCTTCTCTTGTGTTGGTGGAAGAGGGTGTTTGCTATGACCAGTGTGTTCTCTTGGCAGAACTCTATTAGCGTTTGTCCTGCTTCATTCTGTACTCCAAGACCAAATTTGCCTGTTACTCCAGGTGTTTCTTGACTTCCTACTTTTGCATTCCAGTCCCCTATAATGAAAAGGACATCTTTTTTGAGGTGTTAGTTCTAAAAGGTCTTGTAGGTCTTCATAGAACCATTCAACTTCAGCTTCTTCAGCATTACTNGGGCGGTGTCGGGGACACAGTGCTCTGTCCCCAAGTTGATGGGGCTGGAATTTGAAGGTGCTGATGGATCCTCTCAGCCCCATCTACACACCTTGTGTGAGATCCAGACACACTTTCAGGCTGGAATCAAGATGAGTGGCTGAAGCTAAAATACATGATGCTTGTTTGTGAAAGGACTTTAAACGGACCTCCTGAGCAGGAAGAGTCACAGGAGGATGGATGAGAAGGCGGTGGCACCCGGGTGAGGTCACTGGACTGCACCCTCCCAGAAGCCAGGCTGGCCAGCCAGCCAGAGCAGCCTTGCAGGCCCCAAACCCTGCCTCCCTGAGCGCCGCGCTCTCTTCCCTTGCTTTCTGGGGTCACGTTCCTGGGAGTATGGAATGTGCCAACCTGACATGTCATGGTTCAGCCATCCAAGCTTAGAAAGGGGCATTAGTTTTAGACTGAAAAGGTGTATTTTATATTCACACACTTGACTTTCAAGACCCCGAATGAATTTTGCTGAAATAAATATTCTCCTTTGGGTCCAGTCCAAGTATGTGAAGTTTTTAGTCCCAATGGCCTTTTCTTTTTCTTTCTTGCTTTGAAAAGGAATATTAAAAGTGGCTGAAAAGAGGGATTTAGAAATGAAAGGCAATTTTCAACATGTCTTATAAAATGAAAAGGAGCAAATGCTATAATATTTCTTCAGGACACAGACTGAAGTAAAATGAGACTTAGAACCCAGTGGTCGTTCCTTGCAATGTGAAATGTCTATCTTTTCAGGACTCAGGATTCGGCACGGCCTGGTCAGAAGGAAGGTGGGAATTAGGGGGACCGCCCGTGTGTATCTACCCATGGGGGATTGGCCAGGACCACAGTCCTGGTTTTAGCACTGAGACTCCTCAATTGCAGAAAATCCCTTGGTCTCCAGCAAAGCAGGATAAGGGGTCACCCTCATTGAAATCACTGTGAGAGGAACTCACAAAACCCCACTGACCAGAGTATCTCACCAGCTCTGTAGGCAGGGCTGTAGGCTACCTATTCTGGGTCAGTGTGGGCTTTCAGACAGGCTTACAGGAGAGTGTGGGATTTTTGGAGGCATGGAGTGGAGCTGTCTTCACCTGCCCGGCTCCCTGCCCTCAGCCTGTCCCCGAGGACTGCCCCTGGTCATCAGCCAAGGCCATCTACATCCACCCTCCCCATCCCTAGGGCTGTCCGCGTTGTCTAAGAAGATAGATTCCAAATCCCCACCCGAAAGCCACTGAGTTCTCAGGGAGGAGGGTGCCCAGGGATCTGCATTCTTAAGCTCCCCTGGGTTTCTTTCTCTTTTTTCAGCCGTGCCACGGGGCAAGTGGGATCTCAGTTCCCTGACCAGGGATCAAACCCCGGCCTTGGCAGTGAGCGCAAAGAATCCTAACCACTGAACCGCTAGGGAATTCCCTCCCTTGGGTTTCTGATGGGCAGGCACTAGAGGCCCGGCCTGGCCTCCACCCGGGCTTCCCGAGCCCCGTCATCTACCTGCTCGTATCCTGCAGCCCAGATTCCCCGCATTTGGGCTTTTTGTTTGGCTCTACACAGAATCCCTCTTCTTTGCCCCAACCCACCTGCTCTGGGCTCTCTTCTAGCCTCTCCGCCCTGTCCTCTGCCCCAGTGTCTTGTCAGCCGTCCTGACTTCCTACAGGGCTGGGACCCTAACAGCAGATCACATACTTTCAGGCTGTTTGGGGGGCCATAGGTGGCACACAGCATGGACTCAGGAGCCCGGTGGTCCACACTTAAGTATGTAAGGGCCCTCCCGGGGAGGGACCGAGGGGAGGTGGGACAAGACAGGTGGGTCAGGACCCAGCCAGCCCCTCCACCCCACACTGCCACATCGGCACCAGACCCTGAAGTCTGGGGATTCCAAGTTTAAACCTGGTCTTCAGGGTTATTATAAAGGTATGTGTGTCAAGGTAGGCAAGAGCATGTCTTTTACATAATTTTTTATTTTGGGCCTGATGTCTATAAGATTTTAACACTTGGCTGTGTGGTATGTAATACTCATTTCTTCTCTCCGAACCTACAAATGTGACAGGCAGACCTATAGTTTTTTGGTCTTTTTTTTGGCCTTGCAACAAGCTTGCAGGATCTTAGTTCTCCAAGCAAGGATCCAACCCAGACCCCCAGCAATGGAAGCATGGAGTCCTAACCACTGGATCACCAGGGAATTCCCAGACCCATAGATGTCTATGCATACACAGAAGAAAAATAGAGTTTTATGCGGAATCATTTTCTTTTATATAATGATATAATCTACGCATTATTCTCCAATTTGCCCTTTTCACTGAATAATATGACTTCAATAATTTTTCCTGTTGGTGCATACAGATCTATCTCATTGAAAAACAACCAGTCAATCCTAAAGGAAGTAAACTGAATATTCGTTGGAAGGACCGATGCTGAAACTGAAGCTCCAATACTTTGGCCACTTGATGCGAAGAGCTAACTCATTGGAAGAGACCCTGATGCTGGGAAAGACTGAAGGTGAAAGAAGAGGATGGCAAAGGATCAGATGGTTGGATGGCACCACCAACTCAATGGACATAAATTTGAGCAAACTCCAGGAGAAGGTGGACAGGGAAGCCTGGCATGTTGCATTCCATGGGATCCAAAGAGTCGAACACAACTGAGTGACTGAACAACAACAATGTGCCTTTATTCCAAATTTTTAGGACGACTGAAATTCTTCCCAAGACATCTTCCTTAAAAAAAGAAGCTTTCCACGTGCCTGAGCTAAGTGATGTAGGCGAGTCTGATGGAACAGAAACCCTGGTGGCAGCCAGCATGGCCAGCCCGTAGATACGCCCCTTTGCTGACAGAACACGCCTCACCCTCCCAGGGTCCAGAGGCTTTACAATCAGAGGTCACGTTCTAAGGAAGGAAGTTCAGGCTCTCAGAACTGGGAGGCAGCTCACTGGGTTTGCAAATTCTTCATCGATTTGTAACACATTCTCTTGCTCTTCATTGTCAGTGGGTCAGGAGCATTCTGCTTTCTTCTCCTTAAGGGAGTTGATGTCGTGATTCGACACTTGCCTCTAATTGCTGCTCCCTCCCTTCCTTGGAAACTAATGGAGCATTTTCCAGTTCAGTTTGCTGTTTAGTCATCTGAACACGAGTCCCCTTCCTCTTGCCGTAATCTTTCCCAGGCTGGATTTTGTCTTTGAAACAATAGGAAATGACAAGGTCTATTTTTCTTTTCTTGAAAGAACTCGATCCATGGAGTCATGACTTGGAACAGAGAAAGTCCGGGGAATTAATATGCACCCCCGAACGGAAGTGACCAGCTTTCCTGTCTTTGTTCTGCCGAGTCCTGGAGTCTGAGCTCATGATACCCCAGGCAGTTTGCTTACAAGCAGGAAGGCTGCATTTTCACCTCCAGATAAATCCCCATCTGAGTTTTCTGTTGGACCCATTGGAAAGAAATGCAATTAGGCCCTGAGCAGTCTTCAAGCAAAGACTGGAAACCTTCCAAAGCAAGGCTGTGCCAGATATCAACCTTCGGTCCTAGACATACATTTGCATCATTGGAGAAGTTCACTGTGTCTTAAAGCACCCTCGAGAGTCAGGCCCTGGAAGAGCTTTCTATTAAAAAGATGTTTAGTTTTTCCAACAGAAAATTCAGTTGTAATTTGGTAATTTCTAAGACACTTGCGACTAACTGGGGGCTTCCCTGGTGGCTCAGTGGTAAAGAATCCACCTGTCAATGCGGGAGACGCGGATTTGGTCCCTGATCGGGGAGCATCTTACATGCCGAACGGCCGCTAAGCCCAAGTGCCACAGCTATTGAGCCTGAGCCCACGAGTCGTAGAGCTTATCCTCCAGAAGAAGAGAAGCCACCCCAACAGGAAGCCCACGCACCACAGCTGGAGGACCGCTCCCCCTCGCTGCAGCTAGAGAAAAGTCCTCAAAGCAGAGAAGGCCCAGCACGGCCAGCAAATAGATAATCAAATAAATAAAGAAAAGTATATTAAAAAAGACTAGCTGGATGGTGATCAGCAACCTTAAAATGAGGAGAAATTTCTATTCCAAGAGCTCGAGGCCTACGTGGTTGGAGGCCAGGCCCAGCTGATTACTGGCTGGGAGTGGGTTGAAAGCCTGATCTCAGGGTTTCCCTGGTGGGTCAGTGGTAAAGAATCCTGCTGGTGCAAGAGAACGGGTTTGATTCCAGGGTTGGGAAGATCCCCCTGGGGAAGGATATGGCATCCCACTCCAGTATTCTTGCCTGGGAAATCCCATGCACAGAGGAGCCTGGTGAGCTACAGTCCATGGGGTCGCAAAAGAGTCAGACACGACTCAGTGACTAAACAGCAAACCTGCTCTCCACGCTGACGTTTGCTTCTGGGGGATGGAAGGCTGCTGGCCCACGTGGGTGACGCCATCTCTACAGCATATCCTGTTGTCTGGAGTCCAGCGCCTGGGGTTCTGTGCCGTTAGCCTGAGGCCTCACTGCTCCCCATTCCCAAACAGGGTACCACCTGTTGCCCTGCCACCCCCTGGCCCACTGCTGCGGCTTCCCCTGCCCCGGCTCAGGCCCCCATATGACCTCCTTTGACAATCCTGCTCGTTCCTGAGGGCCCCGTTGAGCACCACCTCCCATCAGCTTCTCCAGCCCATCAGGTAGAACCATTCTCTCTGGGTTCCCAGGGCCAGCTTATGACCATTAACATCACTGGTCCATTTACAATGATGGTCATTCACATCATTGACTGTTGAACATCATTCTTACACTCAGGGTTGTGAAGCTGAAATCCCCAAAGGATAAAGAGAGGGCCTTTGCAGACTCTGCTCCCAGATTCAGCCAAGAGATGGAAGATCCTGAAAGTGAAGAGGAAGAAGGTGGCGGGAGGGGTGGGCCTGGCGGGTCAGCCACTGTTGCCTGGCGGGGTAGGGAGACAGGGCCTCGAGGTGAGGAAGGCTTGGCCTGAGATCTCTCTCTGGACCCTTCCTGATCTCTCTCTGGACCCTTCCTGATCTCTCTCTGGACCCTTCCTGGGGGCGGGGGGCGCCGCTAGCCGTTGGGTCAGGAAGAATGCGGGGGCTGGCTCATCTTGGAAGCTGTGTGCTTCTCAGGAGGCAAAAGAAGGGGGAATGTACAGCGGCTGCTGCTGCAGGACAGGTGGCCAGGGCAGAAGGCCCCTGTGGGCTGCTCCCCCTGCTCTGGGGCAGGGAAGGTGGACCCGACAGCTGGGGCTGCGGTTCTGCAGGGGCTGGGACCCACAAAGACTGGCTGGCACCAAGGCCCGCCGTAAGGACAGAGCCCACAGGGCTTGGGGACTAGGGACGTGTTTGGTGTCCCCAGAAAGGTGAGCCCAGTGGGAGTGGGTGGCAACTTTGTCCCACATTTCTGTGCCCAGATTTATTTTTATTTATTTATTGAGTCAGCAAACATTATATATATATATAAACTTTTTATTTTGTATTGGGATATAGCCAATGAACAATGTCATGATAGTTTCACGGGAACAGCGAAGAGACTCAGCTATGAGTACACATTCTGCACCTGGGATGTTGATCCGATGATACCCTTGGCTGGTAATGAAATATCCGCTCTGTTTCATTGCAGTGAGCTGAGACTGGCTCTCCCTGTCTGATTGAGCACTCTGGCTCAGCATCGCCCAGCAGACCTCCCTGCACCATCCAAGACAGGAGCCACTGGCCACGTGGCCACTGAGTCACTAGTGTGACTGAGGAGCTGACTTTTAAATGCTATTAACTGCTTTCGGTTTAAGATTAGCTAGGCACATGTGGCTGCTGGCTCTGTGTTGGACAATCGGCATCATGTTTAGACACCGGCTCATTCATTCTCGAGGGAGCCCAGCACTGCCCCTGCAGGGAGGTGCCTGTTGACTTGAAATTCCTACAAAGAATGTGATGGCCTTGGATAATTATTAGCTGGCTTCCTGCATTTTCCCTTATCTGGCTGATATTATCGTGCCTCTTTCTTGCCTTATTTCCAGCTATAGACCAGTATGGCTTCCAGTCGACAGGGCATTTAGCTGGAGTGTTTATTTAGGATTTAATCTCTGAGGCTACGGGCCAGTCATGGGATGGAGTTTGTCCAACTCTGCACTGGTGGTCAGGCTTACAATGGGCTTCCTAAAACCAAGCTGACCACAGTTCTGGGTTTATGACTATCCTGCCAACACTGGGCCTGGCCTTTCAGGTCCAAGTGTGGGAGACTGCACAATGGACTTGGCTGAAGAATCCAAAGAAGGTCAGGCCTTGACGCTTTCCTGGGAGCTCTGCGGACAGTCATTCCTCCTCCAAACTCCCCTCTGTGGCAGGGCTGGAGGCTGCCTTGTCTTCTTCAGCAACTTGTTCTTATTTTGCCCTTGAGTTCCATCCGATCCTCTGAGGACAGTGTAACTGATGACGTTTTGGCCATGCTGGATGCTGAAACTCAGGAGGAAGAAATAATTGATGATGAAAGCTTTCATTTATGGTGGTTTTCTTTTTTTAATGCAGTTTTAAAAAAAATATTTACTTTTGGCTGTGCTGGGGGCTTCCTTGGTTCGCGGGCTTTTCTCCAATTGCAGCAAGTAAGGGCTGCTCTCCAGCTGCAGCCCCCAGGCTTCTCGTTGCAGTGGCTTTGCTTGTTGCAGAGCTTCAGTAGTTGCATTTTGAGGGCTCAACAACTGTGGCACACCGACCTGACTGCTCCTCAGCAGGTGAAATTTTCCCGGGCCAGGGATCAAACCCGTGGCCCCTGTGTCAGCGAGTGGACTCCTATTCAGTGTTCCACCAGGGAAGTCCAGTTTGCAAAGGTTTCTGAACGAGTGGCTTATTGAAGCAGTGCTCTTAGGAGAAATACTTCTAAGGAAAATTGCTGTGGTCTCAATGTTTGTGTCCCCCCAAATTCACGTCCACATCCTAAGCCCCAGAGGTAAGGCCTCCAGGAGATTTTGTTTTTGTTTTTATTTTTGTTTTGCCACACCACATGGCAAGTGGGAATTTAGTTCCCTTACAAAGAATCGAACCCAAGCCCTCTGCATTGGAAGCTTGGAATCTCAACCACTGGACCACCAGGGAAATTCCTCTAGAGCTTTCTAGATCAAAAATGTGGAGTTCTCATGAATGAGATTAGTGCCCTTACAGTAAAGACCCTACAAATTTCCCCATGTCCCTTCCATCATGTGAGAACACAGTGGGAAGTCTGCAACCCAGAAGAGGGCCCTCCCCACACCATGCTGACACCTCGAGCATGGGCTTCCAGCCCCCAGACTGTGAGGAAGAAATTTCTAATTTTTATAGGCTACCTAGTCTGTGGGATTTTGTTATACACCCCAAGCAGGCTAAGATAGAAATGTGCTGCTCAGTCATGTCACTTTGCAACCCCCTGGACTGTAGCCTTTGTCCATGGGATTCTTCAGGCAAGAATACTGCAGTGGGTTGCCATTTCCTTCTCCAGGGGATCTTCCCAACCCAGGGATCGAACCAGGGTCTCCTGCATCACAGGCAGATTCTTTACCGTCTGAGCCACCAGGGAAGCCCTAAGACAGAATTGGTGAGGGGCAATTCTCTGCAAAAGAGGACAGCTGTGGTCCACTTGCAGCTGCCCTCGCAGCAGCTGGGGTGGTACCAGGCCTGGTGCTGGGTTCTGGGTGGGCACAGCATCATGCATGGCCCATTTGTGAGGTTTGCAGTGGGACCGCTCACAGGGCCTCCAGGAAATTGCTTGGTCCCTGGCTGTGTGTGGGCTTCCCTGGTGGCTCAGAGCGTAGAGCGTCTGCCTGCAAAATGGGAGACCTGGGTTCGATCCCCGGGTTGGGAAGATCCCCTGGAGAAAGCAATGGCAATCCACTCCAGTACTCTTGCCTGGAAAAGGCCATGGACGGAGGAGACTGGTAGGCTATGGTCCCTGGGATCGCAAAGAGTTATGCACGACTGAGCAACTTCACTTCTTCTGGCTGTGCCCTCCTCCGTGAAGCAGCAAGTGCCCCAACATGGACAGAGCAAGAGGGGCCCAGCTAACAAGCTCTGTGAACCCAGAAGGACTGAATTTTACAGCAGGAGGCTCACATTTTCAAAGTCAGTGTTTTGCAGTTAACTGAGGCAGTGATATGGGCAAACTTCCCACCGAGCTGGCCTCTTTTCTCAGGACTTCTGGGACCCCACCGTCCGGAGACTGTGGGGTGGCTGTGGCCCCGACTTGCACAACGCTCAGAAGCAGTAGTCTACGTGTGCCCTGCACTCTCTGGGAGGAATTCCACCTGGGACCTTCCACCAGCCACCACGCTCCATCACAACCCCTGATTCAAAGCTGCATTGGTCCTTTCCTTCCTGGGCTTGGTGCCCATCCAAACATTCTCAGCAGGACTCCTCAGCCTCCTTCCTTGAGAAGACCATGGCATTCNACTCCTATTCAGTGTTCCACCAGGGAAGTCCAGTTTGCAAAGGTTTCTGAACGAGTGGCTTATTGAAGCAGTGCTCTTAGGAGAAATACTTCTAAGGAAAATTGCTGTGGTCTCAATGTTTGTGTCCCCCCAAATTCACGTCCACATCCTAAGCCCCAGAGGTAAGGCCTCCAGGAGATTTTGTTTTTGTTTTTATTTTTGTTTTGCCACACCACATGGCAAGTGGGAATTTAGTTCCCTTACAAAGAATCGAACCCAAGCCCTCTGCATTGGAAGCTTGGAATCTCAACCACTGGACCACCAGGGAAATTCCTCTAGAGCTTTCTAGATCAAAAATGTGGAGTTCTCATGAATGAGATTAGTGCCCTTACAGTAAAGACCCTACAAATTTCCCCATGTCCCTTCCATCATGTGAGAACACAGTGGGAAGTCTGCAACCCAGAAGAGGGCCCTCCCCACACCATGCTGACACCTCGAGCATGGGCTTCCAGCCCCCAGACTGTGAGGAAGAAATTTCTAATTTTTATAGGCTACCTAGTCTGTGGGATTTTGTTATACACCCCAAGCAGGCTAAGATAGAAATGTGCTGCTCAGTCATGTCACTTTGCAACCCCCTGGACTGTAGCCTTTGTCCATGGGATTCTTCAGGCAAGAATACTGCAGTGGGTTGCCATTTCCTTCTCCAGGGGATCTTCCCAACCCAGGGATCGAACCAGGGTCTCCTGCATCACAGGCAGATTCTTTACCGTCTGAGCCACCAGGGAAGCCCTAAGACAGAATTGGTGAGGGGCAATTCTCTGCAAAAGAGGACAGCTGTGGTCCACTTGCAGCTGCCCTCGCAGCAGCTGGGGTGGTACCAGGCCTGGTGCTGGGTTCTGGGTGGGCACAGCATCATGCATGGCCCATTTGTGAGGTTTGCAGTGGGACCGCTCACAGGGCCTCCAGGAAATTGCTTGGTCCCTGGCTGTGTGTGGGCTTCCCTGGTGGCTCAGAGCGTAGAGCGTCTGCCTGCAAAATGGGAGACCTGGGTTCGATCCCCGGGTTGGGAAGATCCCCTGGAGAAAGCAATGGCAATCCACTCCAGTACTCTTGCCTGGAAAAGGCCATGGACGGAGGAGACTGGTAGGCTATGGTCCCTGGGATCGCAAAGAGTTATGCACGACTGAGCAACTTCACTTCTTCTGGCTGTGCCCTCCTCCGTGAAGCAGCAAGTGCCCCAACATGGACAGAGCAAGAGGGGCCCAGCTAACAAGCTCTGTGAACCCAGAAGGACTGAATTTTACAGCAGGAGGCTCACATTTTCAAAGTCAGTGTTTTGCAGTTAACTGAGGCAGTGATATGGGCAAACTTCCCACCGAGCTGGCCTCTTTTCTCAGGACTTCTGGGACCCCACCGTCCGGAGACTGTGGGGTGGCTGTGGCCCCGACTTGCACAACGCTCAGAAGCAGTAGTCTACGTGTGCCCTGCACTCTCTGGGAGGAATTCCACCTGGGACCTTCCACCAGCCACCACGCTCCATCACAACCCCTGATTCAAAGCTGCATTGGTCCTTTCCTTCCTGGGCTTGGTGCCCATCCAAACATTCTCAGCAGGACTCCTCAGCCTCCTTCCTTGAGAAGACCATGGCATTCTTCTCTTGGGCTCGGAAAACGCAAACAAACAACTTACTGCATTTGCGCAAGCCAAAGACTGCCCTTCGTCTTGGCTGGCCTGTTTCCCAGCTGGCTCTTTGGGGGTCCTGGGAGGATGTGCATGCGTGTGGAGATTGGGGGGAGACACAGATAAGACCCATCGTGGCATTCGACAAGAGAGTCAAGGTGAGACTGAGGTCAATGTGGGCACAGCTCTTTCTCTGGCTGGAAAAGTGAAAACCTTCAGCTGCCATGTTCTGTTTAGGCTCACAGAGCCATCAGATGAAGGTAGTTACGTTCTCGGAGCCAGAGAAGATGCTGCTTGGGAATTAGGACTAGAGACCGTGAGGGGAGGCTGTTCTGGGAGCCGAGGCAGCACTGAAGTGCCTCTTGCTGAGCTCAGGAAATAAAAGGACAAGGGTTCTCTTTGATTAGAACAAAATTCTCATGAAAAATTTAAACAATGGAGCCATATGTTCATTCTCTGCTATGACCTGGAAGAGATTTATCTCTAATGACAGATTGAAAGTTAGTCATCCCGCCCTGTCAACTTCTCCCAATCCCTTATATTATAGATGGACGACTCGGGTCCCTGGAGGTGCCGAGGGGTTTCAGCCTCTGCCTACACCACCCCAGCCTGTGCATATGACACCTTTATGGACCAAGTCCCACCCTCCCACCTTCTCGGATAAGTGTAAGAAACGCACATTCTGAAACTGACAGAAGCCAAGAGTGTCACTCTGACTCACCTTCAGTCCCTGTTCCTTTAGTCTAATGGAATCCACCCAATGCCTAATCAACTGTATCTGCAATTGTCTTTTAACATGTAGTCTCTTCTTTTTCTGGCTTCACTGTGAGCAGTATATGAAATCTTAGTTTCCGGTTGGGGATCAAACCTGTACCCCTTGCATTGGAAGGCATTGGAGTTTTAATCACTGGACTGCTGAGGAAGTCCCTTTGTAGTTTCACTGCTATTAAAATGCTACACATGAATGTTTACAGCAGCACTACTCACAGTAGACCAAAGCGGAAGCAACCCAGATGTCTACAAATGGATGAATTCACGAACTTAGCGTGGTCTATCCATGCATGAAAGTGTTAGTTGCTCAGTCATGTCCTGCTCTTTGCAACCCCATGGAATGTAGCCTGCCAGGCTCCTCTGGGTAGCCATTCCCTTCTCCAGGGGATCTTCCCGACTCAGGGATTGAACCAGGTCTCCTGCTTTGCAGATTCTTCAACTGAGGCACGAGAGCCTGGTTTATACATGTAGTGAAATGTTATTCAGCCGTAAAAGGAAGAAAGTACTGATTCATGCCACAGCACAAATGAACTTGAGGACATTATGCTAAATGAAGGAAGCCAGTGACAAAAGATTCCATTTACATGTGTGATTCCCTTTATATGAACTACCCAGAATAACTAAATGCACAGACACAGACTGGTAGTTGCCAGGGGCTAGAGGAAGGAGGGAATGGGGATTGGCTGCTTAATGGGGCGGGGGTTTTATTTTCTGGTATTGAAAGTGTTTTGGAATTAGGTGGAAGGGCCTTCCCTGTGGCTCAGATGGTAAGAGTCCGCCTGCAATGTGGGCAACTTGGTTTCGATCCCTGGGTCAGCAAGATCCACTGGAGAAGGAAGTGGCAACCCACTCCAGAATTCTTGCCTGGAAAATCCCATGGGAGGAGCCTGGCAGGCCACAGTCCATGGGGTGGCAAAGAGTTGTACACGACTGAGCGACTTCATTTCAGAATTAGGTAGAAGTGGTGGTCCTACCACATTGTGAATATATTAAAAGCCACTGAACTGCCTGCCTTAAAGTTAATTTTACTTCACATGAATTTCAACTTTGGTGTAGACTAAAAGTTTGTGTACCTTAAAAGTCATGTTAGAACCTAACACCTAATGTGACGCTATTTGGAGGTGGGGCCTTTGAGAAGTGATTAGGTCATGATGGCAGAGCCCTCATGGATAAAACTAGCACCCTTATAAAGGAGACCTCCAGCTTCCTGGGTGGATCAGTGGTAAAGAATCTGCCTGCCAATGCAGGAGATGCAGGATCAATCCGTGGGACAGGGAGATTGCCTGAAGAAGGAAATGGCAACTCACTCTAGTGTTTTCGCCTGGAAAAATCCCATGGACAGGAGCCTGGCTGGCTACAGTCCATGGGGTCATGAAGAGGTGGACACGACTGGGCAGCTGAGCAGGAACCAAAGGAGGCCTCAGAGAATTCCCAGCCCCCTCTGCCCCGTGGCACCCAGCAAAAAGACGGTCAGCTAGGAGCCAGGAAGCCAGGCTCTCACCAGACACGGAAGTGGCTGGCCCCCTGATCTTGGGACTTTCAGCCTCCAAAAAGAAATAAATTTCTGTTGTTTATAAGCCATTCCATCTATGGTATTTTTGTAATAGCAGCTAGAATGAACTAAGTCAAACTGAATTACAAAAACAAAGCAAAGCAAAGCAAAGCAAAATGCAGCCGCTCCCCTATACGGGCGGCGAGGCTGGTTGATGAGAGACCGGCCCTTTCCCCCACACCCACCTCCTCTGTGTGACTCAGATGGGCCTTCCACCTTCAGGATCTGGGGGCTGAGGGAAATGCCTTCCATTTTATCTGTTGATACCTGGGATACTGAGGGAACAGCTAGAATTTCCTCCTCACCTTACCACTGAGTCAGCTCCAGCACTTTGTACCATGTGACTTGGCCCCAATACTTAACCTGTCAGCCTTCAGCCTCTTCAACAATTTATACCTGCTTGCAGGGTTGATGTGATGATGAAGTAAGAGAAGGAGGGAGACCTCGTTGGTAGTCAGCATATGAGATTTGACACCATCATTTTTATGCTCTAAGTATCTCTGGGACAAGAAGGAAAAAAAAATTCTTTTCTTGTTCTTAGTTCTGTTCACTTCACTTCAATCACTTAGTCGTGTCTGACTCTTTGCGACCCCATGAACCAAGCATGCCAGGCCTCCCTGTCCATCACCAACTCCTGGAATTTACTCAAACTCATATTCCACTGAGTTGGGGATACCATCCAACCATCTCATCCTCTGTCGTCCCCTTCTCTTCCTGCTTCAATCTTTCCCAGCATCAGGGTCTTTTCAAATGAGTCAGTTCTTTGCATCAGATGGGCAAAGTATTGGAGTTTCAGCTTCAGCATCAGTCCTTCCAATGAATATTCAGGACTGACTGTTTTGATCTTTAGGATGGACTGGTTGGATCTCCTTGCAGTCCAAAGGACTCTCAAGAGTCTTCTCCAACACCACAGTTCAAAAGCAGCAATTCTTAGGCACTCAGCTTTCTTTATGGTCCAACTCTCACATCCATACATGACTACTGGAAAAACCATAGCTTTGACTAAATGGGCATTTGTTGGCAAAGTTATGTCTCTGCTTTTTAATATGCTATCTAGGTTGGTCATAGCTTTTCTTCCAAGGAGTAAGCGTCTTTTAATTTCATGGCTGCAATCACCATCTGCAGTGATTTTGGAGCCCCCCCAAAATAAAGTCTGACACTGTTTCCACTGTTTCGCCATCGATTTTCCATAAAGTGATGGGACCAGATGCCATGATCTTCGTTTTCTGAATGTTGAGTTTTAAGCCAACTTTTTCACTCTCCTCTTTCACTTTCATCAAGACTCTTTTGTTTTTCTTTGCTTTCTGCTGTAAGGGTGGTGTCATCTGCATATCTGAGGTTATTGATATTTCTCCCTGCAATCTTGATTCCAGCTTGTGCTTCATTCATTACTCAGTCGTGTCTGACTTTTTGAGACTTGATGGACTGTAGCCCGCCAGGCTCCTCTGTCCATGGAATTCTCCAGGCCAGAATGCTGCAGTGGGTAGCCTTTCTCTTCTTCAGGGCATCTTCCCAACTTAGGGATTGAACCTGGGTCTCCTGCATTGCAGGCAGATTCTTTACCATTTGAGCCACAAATGAAGCCCCACTGTAAATCACTGTTGTTTTAGTCACTAAACTGTGCCCTTCTTCTGTAACCCCCCGCCCCCCACCATGGATTGTCTCCTGCATTGGCAGACAGATTCTTTACCACTGAGCCATGTAAACCATCATTTATTTATAAAATCAAGACCAAATCCAGTCTACTGCCTGTTTTGTACAGTCCATGAGCTAAGAATGGCTTTTACATTTTAAAATAATTGATTAAGAATATATGACATGTGAAACTACATTAATTTCAAATTTCAGTTTTCACAGACAAAGTTTTATTGAAACACAGCTGTGTTCATCCATTATGTATTAGCTGTGGTTGCTTCTGAGCTCCAGTGGCAAAGGTGAGTAGTGGTGGTAGACACTGCCTGACCAGAAATGCCTAAAATATTTATCATCTTCACCTTAGAATTTTTTTTGCCAACCCTTTCTCTAAACATAATACCACCAGTGAGCCTGAGGTCACTCAACTCATGCTAGCCATCTTGAATAGTAGTATAATATTTTGATGGATAGACAGAGATCTTCTAAATATCCATCTATAAAATGAAAATGACAGCATCATCGCATCAAGTTGTCATGAGTATTAAATAACTTAAGGCATGAAAAGCAACTAGAACAGTGCCGGGCATTATAAGTGTTCGATAAATGTGAATTCTAGTTCTGTTAGCATATACACATGAATTTAAATAAATAGCAGAAGACAAAGACTTCTTCCCTCCAAATTTATTTTGGGATGTGCTGTAAACAGTTTGAAATGTCCCTTTAAGAACTTTCTGGCTTCCCCAGTATTGGATGGCATGACAAACTCTCCTTCACAGAAGGTACAAGTGGAACAGAGCTGGAGGGGCTTCTGGAACCTTCCCTCTTCAGAAAGTGTGCTCACATCAGGATGTATCCGGCTCTCAGTAGAACTGGCCCATGTTTCTTGGGAGTGAAGTGTCCAAGCCACTGTTCATCCATATTTCCTGGATGATCTGCTCCCTGCGTTCAATCCTTTCTGCCAGCTCTGCAGCCTCTATGGAACTGTAGACAGGATATGTAGTCCTACAAAACCCCGACAGATCCCCTGGAAAGTCGGAGTCAGAGGAGTCCTCCTCCCCTTCCTCATCTTGGCTGTCCTCCTCAGCCTTGTCGCTTCCTGGCACGAGGTGCTCCCTTGCCAGCTGCAGCTCCTGGAAGTCCTTGGTGCAGGACACTCTGGTGACCAAAGCGCACAGCGTGAGTGCCAGCCCGATGCAGACACTGGACACGAACAGCAGGGCGGCTCTCTCGGGGTGGGCTGTAAAGGCAAGAGAGCACGTTAGGGCCCGGGGGAGCTCAGCTCTCAGCAGGCCTAAGGCCCGTAGGAACAGTTATGCAGCCAGGCAGGAGGGCAAGCAGAATCCCAGTCCTGGACAGAATCCCCGAGACCAGCCACACCTAAGAGCATACTGCCCCTACTAAGTAAAACAGACAGAAAAGAGGTTTGGAACTTGTGTAGTCAATGTGTGTATGCTTATGAGAGGACACAAAGCAGAGGACCTGAGAAGCTGAACCTTCCTGCGTTCAGATGCAGACCTGCCACTCATTAGTTGTGTGACTTCTGGCAAATTACACCTCTCTCTGCCTCAGTTTTTTCCCCTGTAAAATGGAGCCCAAAGCCCCTTTCTATCATAAAGTTGAGTTACTTTCTATGATGCTCTCAGAACACTCAATGACACATAACAAATGTTTAAGAAGCTGTTAGCTATTTTTAATTGTAGTAAACTTTGAAAAATGAATTATATGTGAAGTATGAGTGTAAGTCCTAAGATATTAAATGTTACACAGCTTAATTTCTTTCAGATTAAAAAATAAATATAAATAAAGGGTCCAATAATGAAAGTTCCACATCCAAATGATTGCATAATAGGAATAGAAGCAATGCTAATTTGTACTATGTACCCTGGTCTGTCTAAATTCTAACATATGCTTAATCCTTACCTTAAATGTGGAAAGGACTGTTCCTCTTCAGCTCTGTATCCCCTGAGGTGCTAGCATTCCCATTTGGGGAAGTAACAATCCAGTTAACTTTCCTATAATATACATCAGGAGTTGACTTTTTTTTTTTTNGGAAACATTTAGTACAGAATATGAGAAGCACGAAACGGGAAGACCAGTCTATTCTTTCAATCATTTTCCCCACTCAACTTAGACACAGTGACTAGGGAAGAGTTCTCATATATTGTTTCCCATGTGTATGTAGCGGGGCTGAACTCGGGGGCCCATGGATCAGGAAGTTCTCTAAACATACTTCCAAAGAATGTCGGAGATTTAGATCCAGAAGAGTTTTTCTGAGGTCTTCACGTCTGATGAAGAAGCTAAGTCCTAGAGGAGACGTGCTTGTCAGTCACACAGAGAGTGACAAGCAAGGACTGAGCTGGAACCAGCACTGAGGGCTTTCTCGCTGCGGTATAGGATTTCTTTCATCTCCTTTTTTCATCCCTCTTCAACCCCTTTCCCTTTGTACCAAACATCACGCAAATGATTGTTTAAGGCTGTTTTTCAAATGGCACTGTACCGCCCTCTAGAGGCTACTAGGGGTGGTGACCTTTTCTCTTTGGGCCCCCAAGGGTACATTCTCTTAAAGCACCTGTATCTAATTCCTGAGGAGTGGTTAACATCAGTTCCTCTTAGGTCTAGCTGAAACACTTCTTGCTTTAGTAACTCCACATTTCCAGCAAAGATAAGAGATGTCACTCAATCTAATTATTCACCACAAATGCCAAGACTCTTGAGTCAGATTTTAGCCTCATTGGGTCCAAATGACCCAAACCTTATTTTTGGAATTAGAACCTAACTGGTTACCAATTTGTCTGCAGGTGTGAGATGAAGACTTTTGTGAGTCCAGAGGCCATTTCTCCTGATCTTGTCAAAAAGATCCGCGATCTCCACAGGAAAATACTCACCCTCCCAGAGATGATGAGAGCGTTCTCTGGTAAATGAAAGGGGACAGCAACTTCCCCCATTCCCATCAATTTCCCACTTGCCTTCCATGAAGCCCCATCTTCAGCTTCCTAACCTGGCTCGAGACATCTCCCATCCCTTAAGCCTTCCCTTAGTGATTCTACTCTGCCCAGAGAGACCATTCCTTTGAGCATCCCCTCTCCCCAAGGATGGGCACGGCAGTCAGGAAGGTGAGGACATCATCTCTCTCACAGCAGAAGCCCCCCTTTCTTCTGTCCCTGTCCTCACATTGTTCCCAGGACACAATGCCCTTATTTATTTGAAATAAGAACTAATAAGTCCTATAAATCTAATAATAATAAGGCTTACAAGAATAAGTCACAGATCTTTCTATTTTTGCTTCCCTCAGAAAATCTGGTGCATCATCTGGAAACTGAATCAGGTAAACACTTGGGGGCTTTGGGAGCCATTGTTTCATTTATCCCTTTGTGCATTCATCCATTTACTCCAAGACAGAAGGACAGAGCAATTAAACATATGAACTCTAGTGCCTGGTTGTTTGGGTTCTCTGTTCTAGCTTTTGCTAGTTATGAGACACTGGCAAGTTATTAAGCCTCTTTGTCCCACAGTTTTATCTGTAAAATAGAAACTATAATAGTATCCATCCCATAAGTAGTTGAAGGTAAATGAATTCGTGTATGAAAAAACATAGTATAATACCTGGCACATAGTGAGTGCTCAATTAATGTTAGATGACACATATATATTATTTATTTAAAATACTTATCAAATGCTTGGTCTTTTTGCCAAAACTTGTACTAGACTCTTTATTGACCTGGACAAATATTGTAACAGTTCTTTAAATAGCATTTACTTTTAAGCTTCCCTGGTGATTCAGATGGCAAAGAATTTGCCTGCAATGCAGGGGACCCGGGTTCGATCCCTCGGATGGGAAGATACCNCCAAAACTTGTACTAGACTCTTTATTGACCTGGACAAATATTGTAACAGTTCTTTAAATAGCATTTACTTTTAAGCTTCCCTGGTGATTCAGATGGCAAAGAATTTGCCTGCAATGCAGGGGACCCGGGTTCGATCCCTCGGATGGGAAGATACCCTGGAGAAAGGAATGGCAACCCACTCCAGTATTCTTGCCTGGAGAATTCCATGGACAGAGGAGCCTGGTGGGCTACAATCCACGGGGTCATGAAGAGTCAGACACAACTTTTAAATTGGTGTTTTAATTTAGAAACTATTTCCAAAAGCATCATCTTATTCTGCTTCTCAAATTTAACTTGCAGAAAACTCAACTGGGGAGTCTTACTAAAATGCAGATTCTGAAGCAGTAGGTCTGGGTTAGGGCCCAAGATTCTGCATTTCTAACAAGCTCCCAGGCAAGTGATGGTCCTGATTCATGGACCCCACTTTGAGAAGCAAGCCTCGCAGCACCCTTTGCCGGTCAAGTATAGATGTCATCCTCTGCCTCCTGGGACAAAACTGAGGTTCTGAGAAGCGGGACAATGACAGGCAGCCCAAGGCGGATGCTCTTTATGCCTCCCACTCACAACGCTCGCTCTACGGGCATTTTTGGAGCCGCCAGTTCTGATGTGCACGCCTTTCTCCTAATAGAGGTCATCACTCTGGACCCTGAGACCGCCAGCCGGAGCCTGGTCCTCTCCGAGGACAGGAAGTCTGTGAGGTACACCCGGCAGAAGCAGAACCTGCCCGACAGCCCCCTGCGCTTCGAGGGTCTCCCGGTGGTGCTGGGGTCCCCCGGCTTCTCCTCGGGGCGCCATCGCTGGCAGGTGGAGGTGCAGCTGGGGGACGGCGGCGGATGCACGGTGGGGGTGGTCGGGGAGGAGGTGAGAAGGAAGGGGGAGCAGAGCCTGAGCGCCGAGGAGGGCGTCTGGGCGGTGGTCCTCTCCCACCAGCAGTGCTGGGCCAGCACCTCCCCGGGGACCGACCTGCCGCTGAGCGACATCCCGCGCCACGTGGGCGTCACCCTGGACTACGAGGCGGGGCGCGTGGCCCTTCTGGACGCCGACACCCAGGCACCCATCTTCACCTTCACGGCCTCCTTCTCTGGCAAAGTCTTTCCCTTCTTCGCTGTCTGGAAAAAGGGTTCCTGCCTTACCTTGAAAGGCTGAATCAGGCCGTCCAGTGGGCAGTGCGGCGCCTGGGGATCCAGCGCCGACCCCTAGACGATTCGTTAGGACAGGGGATCTCCGAGTCCCTATAGTTTTGTAATTTTTTCCATTTTATTTATTGTATGTCTTTCAACTCCCAGAAGTCTCTGGTCACCCCGCTGACCCTCCTGCCTTCTGTGCACTCCGGAGGGGAGAACCAGAGATAGGCAGGTTGCTAGAGGACAACCAAGTTGAGTAGTCAGTGGGTTTTGGGGGGTTGGGAAAAAAAACTAAAATAAATTTTTTTTAAGTTTCAAAATAACCGTCACGGGAAAAGTCAAAACTGTGGAACTTGCACTAATGTATCTGGTTGACTGTTTTTATTTGGACATACACATGGAGATGCTTCTGCATCTCTGATCCTAGAGTCCCTTCATCCAGCCCCAAGTGGACGAGGTCCCTTTTATTTCTGGTCCTTTCTCTTGTAGAGTATGTCCTAATAAAGGGTGCAACCCACCCAGACTCCTGCGTCCGGTGTGTCTAATTGGTGCTAATGGGGTGGACAGAAAGGCCGTGGAATCTCTGTGACCAATACATATCCTGTCCCCTTTACTCAGGACTTGCCTGAGGGTAGGCTAGCCAGACCCCACTGTTCAATAAGAGGAGGCTTGTGTTCAGTTCCAGCTCACCTCTTAAACATTTATTATTGTTACTGTTGTTATTGGACACAGAATCTGACTACACATTCAAGTAAGTTCACAAAGTATGAATCTCTATAAGAATGATGATGATTCACACACCACCACCGTCACTACCTCCACTATACTTTCTGATTCTAGCTCTCTTTCCTTTCAAGTTTAACACTTATATTCCCATCCTCCCACCCCAACCCTGGGAAAAAATCTATCTTCTTCCCCTATCAGGGTCTCTCTAGTAGAAATCTTTGTACAAGATTACCTTTTGTATCCTATGAGTCCTGTTCCTGAACTATGGGGTCAGATGTTTTCAAGATACTCCAAGTGCTTGTACCCTATGTGAACTGCATTACAAAACTGTAATATGAATCATTGTGATGTGAATAATTACTGCGAATTTCAGTAGATTAGTATAAGTCCTTATTACAAAAGAAGCGAATCCGAGGCTCTTCTGTCATCACAGGCAGAACCACTCTGTGTCTAACCCAGAAAAAAATCAAATTGTTTGATAGTCCAACCTAGTACTGCTGCTGCTGCTGCTAAGTCACTTCAGTCGTGTCCGACTCTGTGCGACCCCACAGACGGCAGCCCATTGGGCTCCGTCATCCCTGGGATTCTCCAAGCAAGAACACTAGAGTGAGTTGCCATTTCCTTCTCCAATGTATGAAAGTGAAAGTGAAGTCGCTCAGTCGTGTCTGACTCAGCGACCCCATGGACTGCAGCCTACCAGGCTCCTCCATCCATGGGAGTTTCCAGGCAAAAATACTGGAGTGGGATGCCATTGCCTTCTCCGAACCTAGTACTAGTAGTAGTGAAACGTGAAAGCTGAGTCCTGTTCACAGAGCCAAAGAATGAATTCTGCTAACCCGCAAGCACTTACACAGGCAAAGTTTATTTTAGAAGATAGAGATACAAAGCTCTCCGTATAGACACTGAGAGGGGGTGAAGAGCCCCCAAAAGGCAGGGATTACAGTAGTTTTATATCTTTACTAGTATTGATCTGTACCTTTTTGGTTGGCTCATGACTTTAATATATGTCATTTTTGACCAACTAGTTTAAATGTCTCAATGTCCAGTTTGTCAATTTATGGTTTTCTTGGATCCCCCAGTTTCTCAGTTTCTCTAGCCATTGCAATGCCATCCCTTGACCCTTTCTCAAGACCCCAGATCATTAGTTAGGGGCTAGATGTCTGTTTAGGAGCTAATTGTAGCTAATTGTCTACCTGGAGTTTTTCTCCTTGATAAACTGGACAGCAGTTAATGATTGTCTTGTCCTGGGTCTGAATGTTTTATGACCCTCCAGACCAGGGAAGTATTCCTCTGAATGCCTGGAAATTGAGTGAGAGGCTCACTTAAGAAGAGAAAAATTGAATTTAATAAAAATGAATTGAAGTCTCAAAGTCTTATACTGTCTAGCAATTTCTGCCTCAGTCGTATTACCTAATGTTTATTATAAAAGCAGTATCAATATATACTGTTGGTTTTTAAAAGATTCAAACATTTTCCGAGAGTGAAAAGTCCCACTCGCCTCACTTTCTCTTATCACATCTCATAAAACCCTGGTTGAACATTTTGTGTATACTACCAGTTTTGTATACAAGTGTATTTAACTTTTTTTTTAAATGAACTTATGAGATTATTCCATAAATACTCTTTGAAATCCCCCTCTCAAAGAAAAATGATATGCAACACATGCCTCACTGTAACATTTGTCAAATATTACCCAAGTCAAAAGTTATTTTTCAAAAATACATATCTTCCTTTGAACATTTTGACAAACCTATGATATACAGAGGACTTACTGTGTTTTTCTCACCCCGTGGCTGAGAAAACTGGCACAAGTTAAAGGAACTGTCTGACAGGCTTCTCAGCTGGTCCTTGTAACCTGCGAGAGGTGGAATCCTCGGTTCCTGGTCCTCGGTGCCTCGGGCTGGTGACCTGACAAGGAAGCTCAGACTTTCCAGACAGGTCGATGGGGCTTTGTTTCTTTTCCTCTGTCCTGAACTACTGTTTTAGATGGACAAGACTATTTTTGGTTGAGTATGAAATAGAAAAAAAACAAATGAACGACTGACACTGTATTTCCAGGCCTCTAGTACTTCTCATTTTAGGGTGGGCCAGAACTTCCAGATGTTCAAGCTGGTTTTAGAAAAGGCAGAGGAACCAGAGATCAAATTGCCAGCATCTGCTGGATCATCAAAAAAGCAAGAGAGTTCCAGAAAAACATCTATTTCTGTTTTATTGACTATGCCAAAGCCTTTGACTGTGTGGATCACAATACACTGCGGAAAATTCTGAAAGAGATGGGAACACCAGACCACCTGACCTGCCTCTTGAGAAACCTATATGCAGGTCAGGAAGCAACAGTTAGAATGGGACATGGAACAACAGACTTGCTCCAAATAGGAAAAGGAGTCTGTCAAGGCTGTATATTGTCACCCTGCTTATTTAACTTATATACAGAGTACATCATGAGAAACGCTGGGCTGGAAGAAGCACAAGCTGGAATCAAGATNTTTTTTTTTTTTTCCTGTAAAGGGTCAGATAGGACCTATTTTAGGCTTCGTGGGCCACAGGACCTGTGTGGCAACTTCTCAGCTGTGCTGTTGTAACATGAAAGATGATACAGATATGGCTGTGTTCTAATAAAACTCTATTTACAAAACCAGCCTGTAGGCTGTACTTTATGAATCCCCAAAGACGCAGGCTGAGGTCAGGGGGTGGCATGGGGAAGCACCGTCTGAGCGTGGTTGGCTTCTTTAGGTGGAGCCAGGACAGGAACCCAGCTCCTGAGCTGTGAGCAGCTTGTGATATGAACACCTAGAACCACTGGCACGTGCTCCTACGTCTCCACAGAACATCCTCCTCCAGGAACACGGCCCCCTGTTCACTACACTTGAATAACGACTGTTGTCTCTGCCGCCTCGATCCTTCCCAGAGACGCAGACTGGAGGTTCAGATCTCAACGGCTGTTAGGTTTCATGTCCAGTCAAGAAATCCAGCCCCTGTGATCTGATGGGAGAGCTCTAAGTGGGACACGTTATCTTCTTGAAACGTGAAACTTCCCCAGTAGGCTTCCTTCACTCACAGTTCAAGTCACTGGTGAAGTCACCGGCCTCAAATGTTCTTTGTTGCCATCAGTCCTCTCAGCACAGTCTCATCACTCTCCCTAAGTCACAGAAGTCTGAACGCAAAGCTGATTTTGGCAGGGAGAGGGGCAGTGAGCTGTGTCTGCAATGCAGACAATATATTATAACATTAAAACTAGCAAATTTTAAATTAAAATATTAAAACATTATAAAAATACAACAACATATTTTCCCCAAGAGTTAAGGTTATTTTGATCCTGGAAGTGTTGTTAGTCACTCAGTCCTGACTCTTTGCAACCCCAGGGACTGCAGCCCACCAGGCTCCTCTGTCCATGGAATTCTCCAGGCAAGAGTACTGGGGTGGGACGCCATGCCCTTCTCCGGGGGATCTCCCCCACCCAGGGCTGGAGCCCATATCCACTGCACTGTAGGCAGGCTCTTCACTGTCTGAGTCACCAGGGAAGCCCTGAGGCAGTTTGAAGATTTGGTCAACTGGAGGCACATCTTATTGTCCTATTTCTGCGAGTGGTAGTAGAATGGGGATTGGGAGGTGCTGGCATTTGGGTCACAGTCGTGAAGCCATTAAGCCAGAATATTACACAAAATGATGCTAAGACCCAAGGCCCTGATCTGAGGGGGCAAATCCTTTCTCCTTCTCCCCTTGCATGTCAAAGCCTCTGCTGGGAGTGGACTCATTGCTTCTGACTTCATTGTCACCTTTCTTTCCCTCAAATCCTCCTCCTTTCTTGTCCCTGCTGCCTCCTGCCCCCCACCTCCCCACCACTGCCCCACCAAACCTCCGGATCATTGTCTTTTCCAATCCTTTCTGTCCTCATTGTTCTGATATGGGCTTTTGGTGCAGCCACAATTCAGCTTCCCCTTCTGCGAAAGCATCAACCTTGAGCCCACCGACAGCCAGGCCTACAACATCACCTCCTGCCATGCCTGCAAGAGTGGCTGCCGATGGCGACACGGACTCCCACCCATTTGTGACCTTTTCCAGCCAGCCCCGTTCAGGACAGGCCAGTTTCAGGCAGAAATACCCCGTGCTGGTTAAGCTTCTGGGAAACCATGATCACTCACAGCCCCCTTCTCTCCTTGCCCACAAGACCATCATTCCCATGGTCTCATGGGCAAAGAAGGGGCTCAGGCCAGGACAGAGGCCTGCCTCTGCTCCAGACAGGTGGGCTAGTTACTGTTCCCCCTTTCTTCCTTTCTCTCTCTCTCCTTCCCCAACCCTATGTCTTTTTTAACGAATTAAAACTAACCATGTTGTTGTTTAGTAGCTAAGTTGTGTCTGACTAGTCGCGATCCCATGAACTGTAGCCTACCAGGCTCCAGGGGATTCTCCAGGCAAGAATATTGGAGTGGGTTGCCACTTCCTTCTCCAGGGGATCTTCCTGACCCAAGGATCAAACCCACATCTCCTGCTTGGCAGGCAGGTTCTTTACCACAGAGCCACTAGGGAATCCTTAGGATATGACACATTCTTTATGGGTCAGTACATGGCCTTCCTTTGTATTTATTCATTTAATTAAGCAATTCAAATTCTGTCACCAGCACCTGTGCTGTGAATAAGCCCCCTGAGTGGGAGTTGGACCTTAACATTACCTGTGTCTAACCTGTGGGTTCCCCTCCCGCAGCCTCCCCTGTATCGAGGTACCTACCACCTGCATTCCATAGTCATTCCTCCCCTGCTTGCCTTTTGAGGACAGCTTTCTGCATCTCCATGCATTCCTAACAGCTTTATGAAAAGGGTGTAACATTACAGCTTAGAGTCTGGGCTTTGGCGTTTGCTTTGAACCCCACAGTCTATGACTGCACGCTACTCTGCTCTCTTGAAGGCACTGAGGTTCGTTCACACAGTCGCTAGGTGGTGGGCGTCCGGGGGCTGCCAGGTTCCCTCCGTGGGCCTTGCAGCCGTGCCACTTCTGCCAATGTCCCTGGGTCAACACGTGCAAGTGCTTCTCTCTGGTGCTGACCTAGGAGGGCAACTGAACGAGTTGGAAGACGTGTGACTTTGGGGAAATGTGGCCAGGGTGGCTTCTGGAGTGGCTGCAGTGCCTGAGAAATCGCGTGACTCCTCGTCTTCTCCAGCGCTAATGTATGGACAAGATTCTAGCTTTTTCCCATTTATGGGTACAAAACTGTATCTCACTGTGGCTTGACTTGTATTTATTCCCCCAATCCCCAATTATGTATCCATCTCTTCAGATGCTTACCTAGTTTCGCTTGTCAAAATGCTGGCTCATGTCACACACCCACTTTTAAAACTGGGTCTGTGCCAGGTATATCTATATATACATACAGGCTCCATTTATTGTTGATATTAGGCATTAGAAAGCATATACATGGTGAATGACCTGTATTTTCCTATCATTAAGGTGTCTTTGGATCTAGTGAATTTATCTGAAAAACAGGAAGGATAACACTTCTCCACCTTTCCCGCCCCTAGCTGGTCTCCTCTCTCCTTTCCTGCCCTCCTCATCCATTTCCCCCATTGGAATTGTAATCTTTTTAAAAATGCACATCAGATCACATCCTTGTCCTACTTAAAACCTATAACCCTCTCTCTCTGCCTATAACATAAAAAGCAAACCCTGACCATCACCTATGAAGCTTGCTAGAACCTGGCCAGTACAACCAACCTCCTCAAGTTCAACTCCAAAGACTCGAGCCGTTGCTTTCTGCTTTCCGGCCACTGGCCTCTCTCCAGCCTTCACAGGGGCCAGATGACTTGGCATCTTGGTGCTTTTGCACACGCCGTTCCTTCTGCCTGGAATGTTCTTTCTCCCCCTCCTCATCCAGGCCTCTGTGCCCCATGCCCAGCCTGGACTCGGTCCCCCTGTCATTAGGTCTCATAGCCTCTCAAATGTTGTTAAGTCTCTGAGTGTATTTTATCCTTTCTCACCCCAAAGAATGCAAGCGCCCTGACCACTGGGATGTGCGGCCTTGCTCTTCGCCCAGTCCCCAGTGCCCAGTCCTAACTGAGGGTGACACAGCTCTCTGCTGAGTGCTGGAAGGGAGGTGCTGTGTATCGACAGCACTAGGCTTGCTGGCCTGGGGTTGGGGGTGCCATGATCTTAGCTGCCTTTCTCCCTCTCTCCCTCTGCTCTGGAAGTGGTGGTGGGTAGGGCTGGGGATCTGGATTCTGGTGCTACTGGAGCTTCTCACTCATCAGACCCTAGACACCTCTGGCTCCCGTGAACCTCCTGCCAAGTGATCACTCTTCAGGCCCATTAAACTGAGTCTGCTGAGGTCCAATGATCAAAGATGCAAAACGTGGCAACTCTTGCGCCAGCCAATTGGAATCGAGGTTTCCTAGTCAACTGAGCCAACTGGTCTGCAGTCACAGAATCACAGATGTTAGCTGATGGAGCCGTGGCTGGGAACTGGCCCAGTTCCTCCTGTTCTCACTTGCCCAAAGCCACCACCCAGCTAGGACCCAACCTTGGGTCAGAGCTCTCTCCAGAGCCCCAGGCTTTACACCAAGTGGACGCCATCTGTTTTCTAAAATCAACTGAACCACTGTAGGCTTTTGTGACCCCTTTGCCTATCATGCATGTGCATGCTAAGTTGCTTTAGTCGTGTCTGACTCTTTGTGGCCCAATGGGCCGTAGGCTCTTCTGACCATGCAATGCTCCAGGTGAGAATAACCACGGGGTGGGTTGCCATGCCCTCCTCCAGGGGATCTTCCCGACCCAGGCTCCTGGGAGATCTAAGAACCCACATCTCTTAAATCTCCTGCATTGACAGCTGTGTTCTTTACCACTAGCGCTACCAGGGAAGCCCTTTGGGAGGGTAACAGGCAGGAAGGCCAGGGGTCTCCAAATAGAGGAAATAGGCTGCAAGTGTCAGACATTTTCATCTCTCTTAAGTGGCAGGAAGAAACAAACTATACATATATATATATTTTCCCCCCCTTTCTCTATACAAATTTAAAAAGGAGGTTTCTCTTAAAATACTGTGCCGCCATAACGACACCTGGTTCCACCTGAAGTTAACTATTCTCAAACCTTGATTTAACCAATGCATTTTTCTTGTGGAAATGTTTGTCTTAAGCTATGTTAATGTACTATGCATTTACCCCAGACTCTGTCTTCAAGTCAGTTCCACCTAATGGCTCAGAACCTACTTGACAAACCATTATGTTATACTCAGACACTGTTCTCCTAATCTATGTAAACGAAACTATNCTATGTTAATGTACTATGCATTTACCCCAGACTCTGTCTTCAAGTCAGTTCCACCTAATGGCTCAGAACCTACTTGACAAACCATTATGTTATACTCAGACACTGTTCTCCTAATCTATGTAAACGAAACTATTTGTATGGTAATCCCCCTTCTACAAGATTCAAGTCAATCATTTTATTGCCTGGGGAGAATCATCTGGTGCCAAGATTATCCCAAAATATATCTTATGGATGAAGGGCCTGGTGCCATTCTGAGTTTTAAGATATTCCTTTCTTTCATTAACAGACTGATAGTGACCATGTATGGAGAAGGAAATGGCAACCCACTCCAGTGTTCTTGCCTGGAGAATCCGAGGGATGGTGGAGCTGCCATCTCTGGGGTTGCACAGGGTCGGACATGACTGAAGCGACTTAGCAGTAGCAGTAGCAGCAGTGACTATGTAACATCCAGCTAAAAACTAGCAGGGGGTAGTCTTTCTGTCCCCTTCTGACGCCTATGTCAGAAGCTTTCTCTATCTCCTTTATACTTTAATAAAACTTTATCATACAAAAGCTCTGAGTGATCAAGCCTCATCTCTGGCCCCTGATTGAATTCTTCTCCTCTGGAGGCCAGGCATCCCAGCGTCTTTTCGTGGGTCAGCAACAACCTTTCACCTTTCTTATTCTGTTAAAATAAAGGCATTAGACTCCTTGTTAAACAGAATCTTCACACTGTGCTATTGTCAGTCTTACTCACATTTGGCCTTAGTTCCTCACAGGTCCAGTGAATGACTTGAATTTCATCAGTGGTGGCAAGCCCTGGGGAGTCTCACCAAGGTGGCCCATGGCCTCTTAGAACTCTGGTCTGCAGCCAACACAGCTCCAGCTCAAACTTACTGTGTCTAAAAAAGACACCGCAAGACTGGGCAAGAGCTCCATCCTGGGGGGCCCTGCTACCATCAGGTGAAAAAACAAGGCATGCTGGGCCTGGTTTAACAGCACTTAGGGATGTGATAGTAACTTTCTGTCATGGAAGCAAAGATTAGAGGCCGTGGGAACACTTCAGAACCCACACCTCCGTGACAAGGCGGTGCTGATTTCCCGTCCTTCTCCCTGACAGGGGATCATGTAACTCCAACTTCGGAATGTGTTATGATACTTCTGTTTCACCGTGGGTCTGTCTGATATCCTAGAGCTCCTTTCACATGAAACAATGACACCTTCCCAAAGCAGGAGAAATGCTGCATTCTCGTCCATGGCCCCAGGTACCCCCATGCACCCCAAAAGTCCACAGTGAGCTCTGCCAGAGGCCGAGGGCACACACAGGCCCAAGTCCAAGACAGGATCAGAAATACTAGGCCGCAAATGGCAGGAAATATTAATAAAATGCATACTAGATGGAATGGAAGACATCAAGTTCTGAGCAAGACTAAATAAATATCCTGTGACACAATCTTCAGCTGAGCCAGCTAACAAAGTCACTTGCCCAAATCTCCAACACACACACACACACACACACACACACACATTCATTCATACATACACACACTCACACACACAGAGACATACACACATACACTCACACAGAGAGACACACACATCCATCCCTTTCCATTTCCCTAACTTCGAAAATTTTCTCAGAGCTTCTTCAGACCCATGATCTAAATTCTAGAATGAATTCAATACATATGTCTATATCATTGAGAAGAGGGTAAATTCAAACGTGGGCTTCCCCAGGAGTACCGTGGTAAAGAATTTTCCTGCCAGTGCAGGAGACACAGGAGACATGGGTTTGATCCTTGGGTCAGGAAGAGCTCCCAGAGAAGGAAATGGCAACCCACTCCAGTATTCTTGCCTGGAACATTCCACAGACAGAGGAACCTAGTGTAGTCCATGGGGTCACGAAGAGTCAGACATGACTGAGCGATTGAGCACACACAAACTCAAACACTCCTATGAAGAGGTCTCACAGACCATTCAAATGGCTCAAAGAGAAGTCGTTCATCAGGAACCTTTGGATGGTTCTGTGTCCATTCCACCAGCCCCTGTGTCTCTACACCCTGGGATAAGCCCCTTGACTCTGAAACCTTAATGTCTAGTGGAGAGATGGGTGCCTAACTAGTAAACCTCTCCAATGACTTCTGATGCTGATGCTGATGCTGAAGCATCTACTCTGGCCACCTGATGCAAAGAGCTGACTCACTGGAAAAGACCCTGATACTTCGAAACATCGAGGGCAGAAGGAGAAGGGGGCAGCAGAGGATGAGATGGTTAGATAACGTCACTGACTTAATGGACATGAGTTTGAGCAAACTCAGGGAGATAGCGACGGACAGGGAACCTGGTGTGCTGCAGTCCATGGGGTCGGAAAGAGTTGGACACGACTGAGCGGCTGAACAACAACAGCAAAAATGACTTCTTGGAGTAATAAGTGTGCAAGAGGATAGATAGGGATGGAGAGAAGCTAATTCAAATCGCTCGAGGATATTAGGTTGCCATCCTTCAGAATTCTGAAGGGCACACGTCTCTCTTGGAGAAGCTGGAGGGCAGGTTTTGTATCTGTTGAGTCAGATCCTGCCCTGCTGCTGGCCACTCAGTGTCCTCAGGCACATGGCTGAAGTCCTCTCAGTCTCAGCTTCCTTGTGTGCAAAAGTGGGGATGAGTCCCTCTCTCAGGGTCGCTACTATGTATTGTAACCTCTGAAATTCATGCACTGAAGCCTTAACCCCCAGTGTGACTATATTTGGAGACAGAACCTATAAGGAGGTAATTAAGTTTCAATGGGGTCATACGGGTGAGGCCCTGATCCAACAGGATTAGTGTCCTTGTGAGAAGAGACACCAAATGGAATCTAAACTATGACCCAAATGAACTTATCTACAGAACACTCACAGACGTANATGGCAACCCCCTCCAGTGTTCCTGCCTGGAGAATCCCAGGGACGGGGGAGCCTGGTGGGCTGCCGTCTATGCGGTCGCAGAGTCGGACATGACTGAAGCAACTCAGCAGCAGCAGCAGTAACAGCAGCAAACCAGAAACAGCATTTTACCAGACAGTCTCTGAAAATATTAAGTCATGAAAGGGATTTATAAATTCTAAAATGTGTTGGTTCCAGCTTCATTCATCCACTGTACTGCAGAAGGGAAGACATTTCTTTTCCCATTCTAAAGGCAATGGCACTCATCATGCCTCTGAGAGATTTAATAATGTCCCACTTAACTACAGAACTGCTGTCTGCTCTGTTAACTACAGATAAGAAGGCCTTGACTTATGGAGGGAGGTTGTGCTGGAAACATCTTTGGAAATGATAGCAAAATGCAGAGCAGACCTGGTTTCAGATGCCTGGTTAGGTTGCTGTGATGGAGCTTAGGGGGCCCCTAATGGGGCAGCTTATGGGCTCTCGGGACCCCTGGGAATAGGGTTTTCAGGCCTCCACTGCAGGGGGGCCAGGATATTCATGGGAACCTGGTAGGAGCCCTGGGAGAAAGAGCAGAAAGGATGAGAGAGGCAGAACTTGGTGGAGAGTTGGAGGGGCAGAACTAGAATATCAACAATAGTCATCCTAGGCTTTGAGACTAAGGAGGAGTTCTATTTTCTTGATATTTTCCTGTGTGTTCTATATCAAGCATACTTTACTTTTATACTTAGAGGGAAAAGACTTCAGAAATGGAATTCAAGTAACACAAGACCAACTCTCAACCCACAAAGTACAACATCTTACACAGACTGTCTTGGGGGCCTCTGTAGTTTCTATTAGGAGCCCCAAGAGTCTAAATTCCATTCTAGATTTGATTTTAAAGACAGACCCCAAATGTTCATTCCCTTATTTACCAAAGCCCAGGGAAAGCCTCAGGCAGAAGGGCATGTATGGATGGAGGTCTGCAGGCCAAGCCTGGGTCTAACCCTTCAGGTTCCCAAATCGGATCGTCTTTCCAACAAGCCCATCAGATAATCCAGGAACCCCAGATTTACTTCTGAGCAGATCTCCTTTTTCAAGGTGATTTTTTCCTTTAGGAAATAAAGGGGAACGGAAGGAGGATTTACCCCACTTATAATTCAAAATACCACAGGTTGGCCACTATGAGTAACCATCTGCCATAGTTCTGCCATTCTCAGAGCTGGCAGGTCACACACCTGAGGTCCCTTTGGATCCTAACCAGTGGGCATCCACCTGTGGTCATGTGGGGCTGTTCACCTTTACTTAACGAGAAATCTTGATTGTAAGCCAGAAACATTACCATAGTCGCCATCTTTCTGCTTCACAGAAGGTTTTAGATTAGCAACTGATGGATCAATTGCTGTGAGTATATTCTTGGGAACTGAAAACCAAAAAGAGATATTTTAGATACTTTGGACACTTAACAGATATTTAAAATGTCCTGTAGATAAGATTTTAAAAGATCAATTTTCATATCAATACATATATCATTCACTCTACTTGTCCAACACACTCACACAGATACACCAATGGTACTCACATGATCATCAAATGTCCCAGAAAGGTACAGTATTAAAAAAAAAAAACACCATGGAGAAGAAATAAAGACGATATGGTATATCTATCCCATAGAATAAATTTTAGTTGGCTTCCCTGGTGGCTCAGTGGTAAAGAATGCAGTTTAAGAGCTGCAGGTTCGATCCCTGCCATTGGGAGGATCCCCTGGAGAAGGAAATGGCAACCCACTCCAGTATTCTTGCCTGGGAAATCCCATGGACAGAGGAACCTGGTGGGCTAGAGTCCAAGGGGTTGCAAATGAGCCAAACAAGACTTAGCGATATGGTATATCTAACCAATAGAANAAGGAAATGGCAACCCACTCCAGTATTCTTGCCTGGGAAATCCCATGGACAGAGGAACCTGGTGGGCTAGAGTCCAAGGGGTTGCAAATGAGCCAAACAAGACTTAGCGATATGGTATATCTAACCAATAGAATATATTTAGCAATAGCAAGGAGTGGCGTGCAATCACTGGAGTCCTCTTGGTTTCCTTCCAGGACCCACCTTGGATACCAGAACACACAGACACTCAATTCCCTCATATAAAATGGCATCTTATTTGCATGTAACCCACCCAATATCCTATCATATACTTTAAACCATCTCTAGGTTACTGACAATACTTAATACAATGTAAACAGTCATAAGTGAAGAGTCTTCTCCAACACCACAGTTCAAAAGCATTAATTCTTCGGCACTCAGCTTTCTTCACAGTCCAACTCTCACATCCATACATGACCATTGGAAAAACAAAGCCTTGACTAGACGGACCTTTGTTGGCAAAGTAATGTCTCTGCTTTTTAATATGTTGTCTAGGTTGGTCATAACTTTCCTTCTGAGGAGTAAGTGTCTTTTAATTTCATGGCTGCAATCACCCTCCACAGTGATTCTGGAGCCCAGAAAAATAAAGTCTGACACTGTTTCCACTGTTTCCCCATCTATTCCCCATGAAGTGATGGGATCAGATGCCATGATCTTAGTTTTCTGAATGTTGATAATACTTAATACAATGCAAAGAGTCACAAATACAATGTAAATGTATTATTGTAAATAGTTATCAATGTGGAGTAAATTCAAGTTTTGCTTTTTGGAACTTTCAAGAATTTTTTTTCAAATACGTTCAGTTCTGTGGTGGGTTGAATCCACGGATGTGGAACCCACAGATACAGAAGGCCGACTGCTACAACATGGATAAACCTCAAAAACATTACACTCAGTGAAAGAAGCCAGACACAAGACCATATACAGTATGATTCCATTCACGTGAAATCTCCAGATAAAGTCAAGTTTACAGAGACAGAAAATAAATTAATGGTTCCCGTTGACTCAGTGGTAAGAATCTGCCTGTACTGCAGGAGACATCCCTGGGTCGGGAAGATCTCCTGGAGGAGGAAATGGCAACCCACTCCAGTATTCTTGCCTGGAGAATCTCATGGACAAAAGAGCCTGGCGAGCTACAGGCCAGGGAGTTGCAAAAGAGTAGCACAGGACTGAGCGACTGAGCATACACAAGACCGAGGTGGGGATGAGGACTGACCACACGTGCCCACGAGGGAACTTTGGGGGATCATGGAGATGCTTTAAAATTGGAGTGTGGTGGAAGCTGCACTGCAGCCATGAAATTAAAAGATGCTTACTCCTTGGAAGAAAAGTTATGACCAACCTAGACAGCATATTGAAAAGCAGAGACATTACTTTGCCAACAAACGTCCATCTAGTCAAGGCTATGGTTTTTCTTGTGGTCATGTATGGATGTGAGAGTTGGACTGTGAAGAAGGCTGAGCACCGAGGAATTGATGCCTTTGAACTGTGGTGTTGGAGAAGACTCTTGAGAGTCCCTTGGACTGCAAGGAGATCCAACCAGTCCATTCTGAAGGAGATCAGCCCTGGGATTTCTTTGGAGGGAATGATGCTAAAGCTGAAACTCCAGTACTTTGGCCACCTCATGCGAAGAGTTGACTCATTGGAAAAGACTCTGATGCTGGGAGGGATTGGGGGCAGGAGGAGAAGGGGACGACCAAGGATGAGATGGCTGGATGGCATCACCAACTCAATGGACGTGAGGCCGAGTGAACTCTGGGAGTTGGTGATGGACAGGGAGGCCTGGCGTGCTGCGATTCATGGGGTCACAAAGAGTCGGACACGACTGAGCGACTGAAATGAACTGAACTGAACAATCTCTGCTTTCCTTTAGGTTGCAAAGGGTTTTCTCCTATACCTTCTTCTAAAATCTATACAGTGTTTATGTTTAGGCCTCTGATCCACCTCAACTGGATATCTACGTATGGTATGAGGTAGGGCTTGAAGTTCATTTTCCCATCCCTGTGTGGATATCCAGATGTTTCAGAACAATATGTTGAAAACTTTCTTTTCCCCCACTGGATTGCTTGGATCCCTTTGACAAAAACCAGTTGACCACATGTGTGTGGGTCTGTTCTAGAGTGCTCTATTCTAGCCTGTCAATATAGTCAACTATCATTATGCCAGTGCCACTCTGCCCTAATGTAAGCTTTACAGAAAGGCTTGAAATCAGGTCGTGCAAGCTCTCTAGCTTTGCTCTCTCCTTACCCGTTTGGCAGACAGTTTCACTTGTTGAGTTTGGCTGCACTGGGTCTGTTTCGGTTTATTTCTGGGTCTTCGCCACTGCACGGGCTTTTTCCAGGCACAGCGAGCAGGGGCCGCCGCTGGTGGTGGGGTGCGGGCTTCTCACTGGGGGGGATCCTCCTGTTGCAGGGCGCCAGCCTCGGGGCAGCAGGCTTCAGGAGCGGCGGCACGTGGGCTCACCAGCTGTGGCGCTCGGGCTTAGCTGCTCTGCGGCGCGTGGGGTCTTCCTGGATCAGGGTCAAACCCACGTCTCCTGCATCGGCAGGTGGATTCCTTAACCACCGAGCCACCAGGGAAGCCCTGGCTTTGTTGGTTTATAGGACGTTTAGACCATCCTGAAGTCCTCTACATTTCTGTATCAACTTTACAATAACTTTGTCAATTAAAAAAAAAGGAATCTGCTGGAATTATAAATAGAAACTGTAGTAAATCTATAGTCTAATTTGGGAAAAACTGACATCGTAACAAGATCATCTTCCAATCCATGAACAAAGTATATACTTTCTTTTATTTAGGTCTTTGAATGTCTCTCAGCAACATTTTGTAGTTCACCATGAGGTTTTGAATTTAGGAAGCTCCAGGCTACCGTTTTTTCAATTTTTTTTCCTGCCTTATTTGTTTTTCCTTCTCCTTCTGGGATTCCAATTATGCCTACAGACACTTGATATTGTCCCACATGTTGAGACTCTGTTCGTATTTTTAAATCTTCTCTTCTTTCTGCTACTTAGAGTGTATGCCTTCCACTGAACTATCTTCAGGTCCAATGATTCTTGCCTCTGCCATCTGCAGTCTTCTGCTAAACTGATCCAGCGACTATTCATTTACGTTGCCATGCTTTGCTGTTCTAGAATTTCCATTTGGTCCTTTTTTATCGTTTCTATTTCTCTTCCGAGGCTCCCCCTCTGTTCATTCACCTGACACTTATTTTCCTCGAAGCCCTGATCAAAATAATAAAAGCTGCTAGTTGTGGCATCTAAGTCATCTCAACAGTGATTCCCCTGGACATTGCTTTTCTCCTCGGTAGGACTCATTTACACCCGTTTCTTTCTTGGTTTGATGATTTTTTATTGCACACTACAAATGATTCATTACGGAGATCCCGGACCCACTCTTTCTTTCGAAGAGTAATATTTGTTCCGACAGTTCACTTGGTTGGCTGGACTCAAACTTCAAACCCTATCTTCCCTGCTGTGGGCAGCAGCTGAAATGACAGCGAAATTCAGTTTCCAGCCGCTGCAGTAGTTGCTGGAAACCCTGGGCCTCCCCGTGTGTGAGGGGTTTAATGGTCAGCCCAGGACCGAGGTGGATTCTGCCGGCAGGTCTGCGTCTGTGGGCGCCTCCCTTCCAGCACTCCCCACCGAACTTTCCGACTGTTCTACCTACCACCCTCGATTTCTTGCTCTGACACCTCACGCCAGTGGATTGGGAGTTCCCTCAGGCAAAGGACTACAAGCTCTCGATCCCAACCACAGTGCGCAGCTCCGGAAGAAACAGCGGGCTGCTCCAGGTATGGGTGAGATGATGCCGTCCCTTGCCCCCTCCGCTGTACTCACAGAGGAACAGAACCACAAGACCGAGGCACCGGGAACACACCCCCTGTGGTCCCCCAACACACGTCCATCTCAAGCTCAGCTGCTCCTCCTCAGAATCAGCACAGACAAGGAGCAGTCATTCAGGCAGGATCGATTTGCACGCACCACATTCATCTCATCTAATTCACTCAGGGCACCGAGGTTAAAAATAGGCTGCCAGAGACATCAGACAGAGAACTGTGTTCCGGCATCTGAACTCGGGACAGAAAAATCTCAAAAATGCAGACACGGTCACTTCTCTCCATTCTGCAAAATGTCTGTTATCCAGAACCTGTTGAAAACTTGTGGGAGGGACGGATAAATCAGGCGTTTGGGATTAAGAGATACACACACTATATATAAAGCAGACGCCTAAGACCTACTGTGCGGCACAGGGAACTATGCTCAGCACTGCAGTAACCTGGAAGGGCAGAGCCTGGAGAAACACACATGCACGTATGCATAGCGGAAGCACGGTACTCTGCAACAGAAACGAACACAACTTTGTAAGTCAGCTCGATTTCAGTTAAAAACAGACAAACAAGCTTGAGCGGTGAATGATCAGCTTCACGCCTTTAATGTCCTAGCTTTACCCCCGTCAACAGGGCCTCATTATCTAGCCGTGAGAACACTCATAAGCCTGCTCTCTACATTTATAGGTCTTTTCAGTTGTGAAGATACTCCACAGCCATTATTTAATTCAGGTCTAGGTTCGTGCATGTTACATGAAATTGTAAAACAGTAGCACTGAAATTTCCTTCCGTGCACGCTCCACGCTCCAGGAGAGGGGGAAGTACAAGAAACGGCAAAGAAGTGAGTTTTTTTAAAAAGCGAAAACCAAGTCATAAAGGTAAAACTGCATATATTTGTTCGACTTGGCGATTAAGATGGAAAGCGGACCAGACTCGACTGTTTCAATCTACACTTATCCCGAGACCGAGTCTGCACTGGTCGGTGACTCCCAGTCACCCGGGCCCAGCTGGCCCAGTGCATCTGACTCCGGGGGACACAGAGACACCAACTAACTGTCCATGGGCCTCACAGTCCAGGTGGGGAGACCGATGGGGCGGCAGTTACATCTGAGATGCAGACCCATCCGGCCTGGAGAAGGGTCACTTGCGTGGGGTGACAAGCTCTGGTCTCCAACAGCTCTGCCCCTTTGGTCAACACGGCATGGAAATTCCACCACTGCCCCGCTGATTCTTAGCTGAGGCATCGCCTCCGAGTGTGTCTCCTGAGCAGGCAGAGGGCAGATACATTACAAGTCTTGGGCATCTGCTAACACAGATGAGTTACTGCTGGGCCCGGCTGGCCCAATGCATCTGACGGCCACAGGGGCTGAACAGAGAAAAAGGCAATGACAGGTGTGGGGTCAGGAGGGGGAGGGGTGCAACATGAGGCCCCCGAGGGTCTAAAGGGCCCTGGGGTGCAGGGCTGTGACCTGGAGGTGTATCCAGTGAGGCGCGGATCCCTGTGACCTGGAGGTTCATCCAACGAGGCACGTTGGTCTCCGTTTTCTCCTGCGACATGAGCTGGGTCCACCCAGTGTGCCCTGGTCCTCGGAGCCCAGCGGGACCCCACGGCCCCTACAAACCATCCCACGGGGCAGAGGCCAGGATGAGGGCCCAGTGCACTGGACCTAACTCCAGGCCCACCTCCTACGGTCCTGGAAAAGGCACTCAGGGCCCTGGAAAAAACCAGAAGGGACTTTCAGTCACCCAGGCCGAGTTCTGTCACACCAGGCCACCTCAGTTCCAGCCTGAGTCTTTTCTCAGCATCACGCAGACCCACAGAGCCTTCTTGTGAAGTTCCCAGCTATCAGAGGCGACCACGCGACCAGGCAATGCTGGACCGCAGGGCTGGCACGTGCCCTCTCCTTCAGCTCAGGCTCTCGTCGTGGGATCCTGACTCTCCTGAAAGTGGCCCCCTCGGGGTAAGCAGTCAGGCGAGTCTGAGATGGACTCTCAGCCCTGGGCAGGGCTCTGCAGCTCTGGGGAAGAGAACCTAACTGGGGATGAGGTAGCGTCGCTGGAAGGATCGGCCTCAATGGAGCTGATGAGCACGGGCCCAGCATACAGCAGGTGCTCACGAATGGCCACGGCCCAGCACCCCACGAGGGGGAGGGGAAGGTCCACCAGATAGTACTTAGCACGGCAGTCCATGCTCAACAAACAGACGCCGGCAGCGTCAAAGAATCGGATGTCCTGAAACACATCTGACCAGACAGTCGGGAGGTGAGCGTCAGGGCGGGCCTGTCCTCGGCGGGCTTCAGCGACCGCCCTTCTCTGTCCAGTTGTCCAGGAGAGCGCGGAGGACGGTGTGAGCAGAGGAGTCCCGGCCACGGCGGGGCCGAGGAGGCCCCCACCCCTCCGGATCACGCCCAGGCCACCGCGAGACCCCAGAGCCCCCTTCAGCGGGATGCCACGTGGACGCTGGGCCTCCGCAGCCCCCAGCCCACGTCCCAGGGCAGGCCCCTCCCCCTCCGCGCCTGCAGCAGCTGTACTGGCAGATGCTAAATCCTGACAATTACTCTGGCCCTCACAACGGGCTGAGACCCTCCGGGAGGCGCCGAGCCTGGCCTGCTGCCTCCCTGAGACAGCAGAAACCTCCCCTCCCGCTGAGACCCCGGGCCCGCGCCCCGCTGTCCCAGGAGCCTCGCCTGCCAACCTCGATTTTGGTACAGAAAGTCAGCTGCTTAACAGAGCTTCCCATACACCCCCTGCTACGCGCGGAAAATCACAGAAGAGTGAACAGACTCTCTGCTTTCTGCCGCCCGCGAGCCTGTGTGTGTACGGCGGACATAAACTGTCATGACTGATGGCGCGACGTGCGTTCGGGCCCGGGCCGTCTCACGCTGAGCAGCAAGATCCCCGACCGCCACTAAGCTGTTGCTAGGAAACCAAAGCTAGCATCTCCTGACCTCCGTCCACACCAGTGGGGGGCGGCGGGGTGGCAAGGAGAGTGGGCTTTGGAGGGCCTGGGGAAGCCGGCTGCNGACTCGATGGACGTGAGTCTGAGTGAACGCCAGGAGTTGGTGATGGACAGGGAGGCCTGGCGTGCTGTGATTCATGGGGTCGCAAAGAGTCGGACACGACTGAGCGACTGAACTGAAGATACACTTGTGTAAATGTTCAGTTGTGTCTGACTCTTTGTGACCCCAGGCCCCTCCGTCCATGGGATTTCCCAGGTAAGAATGCTGGAGTGGGCTGTCATGTCCTTCTTTTTGACTCAGGGATCAAACCCACGTCTCCTACCTTGGCAGGCGAATTCTCTACCACTGAGCCACCTGGGAAGCCTGGTGAAGGCTGAACAGCTCTGAATGTTTACCAGAAATCACTGAATTGTTTGTACGTGAACTGGGTGAATTTTAAGGTATGTAAATCACACCTCAAGAACATTAATGCTGAACATCAACTTCCCTGAGATACAGTGAAACAAAATGAAGGGAACCAACTCAAAACCCACCACTGACCTCTCCCAGCTGCAACTCTGCTTTCTGCCCACAGCTCTTAACTTATCGCTTTGTTAATCAGTCTGCAGAGCATTTGAAGGCTCCATGCAAGAATGGCTGCTCTCTGTATTGTAAGACAGGATGACAGAAAGATAGACAGGGGTCAGTGTAATAGACTCCTATGGAAGATGGTTCAAAAGTCTGCCAAACTGACCCTAAGAATAAACTATCCGGATCTCAAGACCCTCCAGGCAAGGCAGACGTGATGGTGGCAGGAGTCAAAACAGGAGTGCAAAGCACGAGTTCTGAAGACCCCCGCACTGCAGCTCAGCTGGGAGAAGGGAGAGGAAGCCAAGTGTTTTTGCTGCAGAAAACTGTTTGCTTTTATTTGTTCTTCAGCCCAGCTGGAATCTGGGAGAAGTGGCAATGGGAAATAGAAGTGACGCCAGTACAAACTGGGCAAGTTCAACTGTGCTGTTTTTTTTTTTTTTTTTGCAAAAGCGCTGGTAAGACATTTCCAGCAACAAGAAAACCTCATTTCCTTTCTCAAAGTGCTTAACAGAAGTCTTCTGGGGGATGTCCCAGGACGTTGCTACATTGTGAATATTCCACGAGCAGGAGGCCCTGGTGCCTTTGTGAGCGTCAGCAATGGGGGTCACTTTTCAGGGCGGCACAGTGACATTGTTGGAGGTGGTGGACACTGTCCAGCCCTTCCCCAGGAATGCCCCTTGGCCAACAAGCCCACTGCTGATCCCGGGACCCCTGGTGGTGCCCCAGAAAGCTGAGCTGTGCTGCCCCAGGTGCTTTCTGATGGAACAGGCTCTCCATCACTTCCACACCCTGATCCCTCGGCAGGAGTGAGCTTTCTCTGCAGGAGTGGTGCTTCTTTCCCAGGTCTTATCTCTTGGTTTGTTCTCAAGATACAGTGGGAGGAGAGCTGGGATCCCTGAAAATGCCAGAGGCTTTCCAATGCAGGAAAGACGGACTGCTCGGAAATGAAGGGCATTGTGGGATGAGTTTTGCAGAATAAAACATGAATCGCCTGTGTATGCTATAGGTTGGGCTTCCCTTGTGACTCAGCTGATAAAGAATCTGCTTGCAATGTGGGGCCTGGGTTCGATCCCTGGGTTGGGAAGATCCCCTGGAGAAGGGAAAGGCTACCCACTCCAATATTCTGGCCTGGAGAATTTCATGGACTGTATAGTCTATGGGGTCACAAAGAGTCGGACATGACTAAGCAACTTTCACTTTTTCCACATGCTATAGTTACAGGGAACTTGCCCATTTACTGCTGGAAAACGGCTCTCACGGTGGGAGAATCTTTTCGGACCTTTAAAATAACAACAGTTATGAACACACCTGTCAGATTCTCATATCTCCTGTTTCAAACTGATTCAGAATAAGGACAGACACTGGGTGTGAATTACTACCACCCCACAAACCCAGCCCTCTCCATTTGAGGTGAAAAGTGTTAGTTGCTCAGTCCTGTTTGACTCTTTGTGGCCCCATGGACTGCAGCCCACCAGGCTCCTCTGCCCACGGAATTCTCCAGGCAAGAAAACTGGAGTGAGTTGCCATGCCCTCCTCCAGGGGATCTTCCAGACCCAGGGATCAAACCTGGGTTTCCCGTATTGCAGGTGAATTCTTTACTGTCTGAACCACTGGGGGGCCAGAAAACCACTTTTCACGGCGCTCCCACTAAGTGTGGGCTCCTGTGCTCAGCATGCAGTCCTCTTAGTGACTGAGTCCTCTTAGTGAAGATGTGTAACATACCCATTCCTGCAGATGGGAAGACTGAGGCTCAGAGACGCACCATCACCTAGTAAAGAGTGAAGCTTCAATTCCTAGTCTAACTCATATGCCCTTGCTCTTTTCTGTGACACTGGCACATTCAGCCTCTGGCAACTGGATAAAGGAGAGGACGAGATGGTCGGATGGCATCACCGACCCAGTGAGTGTGAGCAAGCTCTGGGAGACGGTGAAGGACAGGGAAGCCTGGCATGCTTCAGTCCATAGGGTCCGAAAGAGTCGGACAACCACCACCAAGACACAAAGCGATTCCCACTCAGATCGTCCCTCTCAGGTCTGTTACATAAAACCAGAAATGGAGATCCTAATGGGCTCCGATGGTTCCCTACATTTAGGCAGGCCCCCTTCCTTAATTTATTTCCTCCTTGAGTAAGTCTGTGTCAAGCCTGGACCAGAGCAGCTTTAATAAAGAAGCCTCCATGGGTTGAAATTAGAGCCCCAAGTAATTTTTCCCATCAGAGACAAAAGAGCTCTGCTTTACTGTTGTTGCTTTTCACTAGGCACCCACGCTGCACGAGCATCTCCGAATCCTGGCATCCCCTCATCCTGCCTATCCCAAACCTGCACCACCCATGCCTCCTGTCTGCAGTCCCGGTACTTTCTATCCCTCCTGTGCCCTGAGGCCAGCACCTACTGAAGGAGGTACCCCGCATTCTGGCACCACCATCCCTCTTGTCCCCACATCCTCTTGGAGCCCATCTCCTGGGAGGAGCCGCGGACTCCTCACGAGGTCCGCATGTTTCCTGTCCCTCTCAGGAACTGTCAGGGCAGGGATGTGGGATGTTCCTCTGTCCCAGTGACCCTCAGGATCACTGGCTTTGGGCCCAGGGAGAAGCCCTCTCCGAGAAGGAGAGGGGAAAAGCTGATCGAGTTCTCTGGGTCTGCCTCCTCCTATTAGGAAGAAAGTCTAAAACCTAATCCCACCCAAGAAGTGTGGCTAATAACAAAATTTGGATAAAAATTGAGAGCCAGGACCTCATCTGGCCATGCATTAAAGAAGAGTGCTCAAGGAAAACATCTCCCAGCACAATCAATGACCAAGGGTCTGACATCAGCCAGACCCGCTGCCTACAGTTCAAAGAGCAAAAGGCCCCTGCAGCCTGGATCATTCCCCTGAGGGTACATGGAGAGGCTGAAATTCTAGCCCAGCCAAAGAGCAGTGAGGGAGGGAGAGGCAGGATTAACTGAAGCCAAAAAATAGGAGGCTTGTTATTAAAATGCAAATTACTTACGTTCCCAGAGAAAATCCTCCAAAGGCTTCCCTCTGCCCTTAGTGTTAAGTTGCTAAGTCACGTCCAGCTCTCTGTAACCCCTGGACTGTAGCCCAGCAGGCTCCTCTGTCTGTGGGATTTCCCAGGCAAGAATGCTGGAGAGGGTTATCACTGCCTTCTCCAGGGGATCTTCCCAACCCAGGGATTGAACCCAGGTCTCCTGCACTGCAGGCAGATTCCTTTACCATCTGAGCCACCAGGTGCCCTCAGCTACAAGCCAATGTTCAGTCTCCCATCTCTGAGGCCCCTCAGCCCTGAGCTCACTTCCCAGTGTTTGCCTGCCCTTCACCTTGCTGACTCTTACCTACCTGGTCTCACTTGACCCACTCCCCTGGGAAGCCCTCCTGGTCTGCTACATCACCACATTCCATCCCATGAGGGCAGGGACCACAGTGCTCACTCCCCCCAACCCAAGGGGTGGGGTAGCCTCCTGGGTGGGCACCTCAAGATCGCTGGGCAGAACAGCAAAGCCCGAGTGGAGACCACAGTTAGAAGCCAGGTATTGGAACAGACCTCAGTGGGGTGGACCTTCCCTGAGTCTTGGACTTCCCTGATAGCTCAGTCGGTAAAGAATCCACCTGCAATGCAGGAGACCCCGGTTCAATTCCTGGATCGGGAAGATCCGCTGGAGAAGGGATAGCTACCCACTCCAGTATTCTTGGGCTTCCCTGGTGGCTCAGCTGGTAAAGGATTCGCCTGCCACGCCGGAGACCTGGGTTCAATCCCTGGGTTGGGAAGATCCCCTGGAGAAGGGAAAGACTACCCACGCCAGGATTCTGGCCTGGAGAATTCCATGGACTGTATAGTCCTTGGGGTCGCAAAGAGTCAGACGCGACTGAGCGACTTTCCCTCACTTCCCTGAGCCTCTTATGTAAGAGCATCTTGATTAGGGTGGGTGGTTGGCTGGGCCTCTCTGGCAGCCAAGTTTATAATCATATCATGTCACATGGTCTCTGGCCAAGGCAGATCACAGGAGGGGGCTACCTGACCCCAGCCCAGCCAAAGAAACAGCTCTCTGGTAGGAATTTGAAAGGAAGTTGCCAGATTGGCAGTCTGCATACTGTTAGGACATAAAAGTGTAACATAAGAATCACCTGGGTTGTGCGGATGACTGTATGTCATCTAGCCCACGCTCAGAGAGAAGCCACAGAGGGGAGAGAGAGGAGGAGAGAGACAGACAGAGAGACTCCATGCTCGTGAAGTTTCTGGTTTAGTCCCACCCTGAGGCTTTCTTTCCCGGTCTGGCTTCTGAAGATGGCCTTCTACCCATAGGCTACCTCCCCAACCCAACTCACTTCTGGCTTAAACCAGCTCAAATTGATTTCTTCGTTCATATCCAAAGGAGTAAGACAGATCCGCTTAGAAATTAATTCCTGACATCCTTCATTTCTGTATGAACTTCCATATCAGTGGGAACATTTTTTTAAACATACAATGCCCCCATTCCATGCCCCATTTGGTGATCTAACAAAAATACACAGACAGTGCAAATCACTTTCTAATGATTCAAGTTTCACAGTGATGATCCACCTGCCAGGGGGAGAAATGATTTTAAAATGTCAACCACTTAGAAGGTGATTAGAAGTGATGAGAAGTTGCCTGAGAAGGCATCTGTTTGGATTGGGGGAGTGGGGAGGAGAGATTGGGGACCCTGAGTTGCTCAGAAAGTGGGAGTCACCCCCTCCCCTTTAGAATAACTCCTGGAACCACAGGGAAGTGAAGGGGGGAACTGTCCATGGTCCCAAATCCGAAACCAAGACGCAAAGCCCCTCTCTGACCTCGGCCTCCTATCCTCTAGTGAAATCGCTCAGATGCCTCCCCTGACATCCCCTGACCTCATCCGAGGAGCCCTTGTCCCCCTGCCAGCCCTCACGCATCCAGCTGGACGTACCCACCAACCGGGCAGGCCAGCGTCCCTGAGAACCTCGATCACTAACCCAGCAGGCCCCGGCATACCTAGCTCGCATCACCACCACCGCCCTTTCTGAAGTCAGCCTGTCCTCTGGCCCCCATGGCCCTCACTTCAGACTTCCAC
>SJYV01007576.1:1453237-1506992 GCA_006410875.1 Neotragus pygmaeus
TAAAAAAAAAAAAGAGCCTTCTCCAACACCACAGTTCAAAAGCATCAATTCTTCGGCACTCAGCCTTCTTCACAGTCCAACTCTCACATCCATACATGACCACAGGAATAGTAGTGTGTATCTGTTAATCCCAAACTCCTAATTTATCTCTCCTACTCTTGCCTGGAAAGTCCCATGGACGGAGGAACCTGGTGGGCTGCAGTCCATGGGGTCGCTAAGAGTCGGACATGACTGAGCGACTTCACTCTCACTTTTCACTTTCATGCACTGGAGAAGGAAATGGCAAGCCACTCCAGTGTTCTTGCCTGGAGAATCCCAGGGACAGGGGAGCCTGGTGGGCTGCCGTCTATGGGGTCACACAGAGTCGGACACGACTGAAGCGACTTAGCAATAGCAGCAGCAGCAGCAGTGCCCTGCAGTTCATGTTTATTACTACTTTTCATTGCGTTGTGGGTGCACAGGGTTGACTGTGAATATTTTTGCTGTCTTTAGGAGCCTTATTATTATTTGGACATTTATCAATTGGAAATTTATCTATTATTAGCACAGTTATCAATTGGAAAAAAACCTTACATCTCAAGATTGAGAATGAGCTGTGTGATTTCTGTATAAGTCACCTATATTGAAAAGAAGTAACAAAAGAATTACAAAGTTATTCTTGGAAAGTCCAACAACTATTATTGTTTTTTCTGTAAGCTACTATTTTTTTTCCGTTTCAAACACACATGTCTATAGCTAAAAACTTGAAAACCACAAATACTGCTAAACCAGGAAAATAAAAATCCTCAGTAAATGCCACTAATCAAGAAAAACAATGGCTAACCTTTAAAGAGCATCCTTCTAGTCACTTTTCTATATTTAAATGTCCTTCCCCCTCAATGGATCATATACATATGACTCTGTATGCTACTTTTCCTCATTTATTAGCATATTTATGAAAATTTTTTAACAGAAGCATCATTTTAAAGAGTTGTATAGTTTCTCACTTTATAAATGAACCAGCTCTATTTACCATACCTTATCGGTAGACGTTCCGATGGTTTTCATCGTTTAATGCCATAAAGAATTCTGCGTGAAACATCCTTAGAGCTAAATACTTGACACAAGCATGACAGATTCTAACTCTTGGAAGCAGATTGCTTTGTCAAAGGGTATTCAAAATATTAAAGTTTTTGATACACACTGCCAAGCCTTTCAGAAGGGTTGTATCAATTCACACTCTTGCCAGAACTGTAGGAGAGCCTCAGAAACTTTATATTTTCTTAGGATGTGTGCCTGATCATATTTCTTAAGGCTAACAGAGGAAGAGGGTGGGGAAGACTCTATTTGTAAGACCACAATCCTTTTGGACCCAGGAGGTCCCATGACCAGCATGATTTACAGACAGGCTTTAGCACACATAGTTACCCTGGGAGCAAAAGAATTTATCTTGATGAGAGTGAAAGAACCCATGGTGTATTTTTAGGAAGAGGCCCAAGGTAATTCAGGTCCTATGTAGCTCTGACCATTTCCTTGTTGACACTGAGCTCTGAACCATTGGCAGGATTCTTTCTTTCTTTTTTTTTTTTTAAAGTGGTTATTTCCCTCCCAGCCTGATTTTGTTTGCACCCCTTTGCCTGGCAGACTACCCTCCGCCCCAGCACATGTGATAACAAGATACTCAACTATTTAATTTTTATATTTTTGGCCACCGTTTCACACTGAAACTGCAGTTAATCACTCTTTACAACCTGTGTTTATTTAGATAATTAGGCTGGTTGCTCTTACGAGACTGTCTTGGCAGTGGGAGCCCCTGGCACCTTGATCTTTGGTGGAAAAGTCCAGGCCTGCCCACACTTGGCCTTGGGGTGGTCTTGGTCCAGCCTTTGAGGCCCACTGTGTGGTTTTTCTCACTCTCTTATTAAGGAAATAGCACCCCTGGAGCCCACCCAGAAAGTGTAACTGCTGCAGGAAATGACGTGTCGTGGTGGACACCCAGGGAGCTTTCTGGAAGCCTGCTTTCCAGAGTCCATGCCCTGGTCTGTGGGAAGGCGTATCCTTTCTTGTGTCAGATGCTGCTCCACTGGGGTTTCTCTGGGACCAGCGCTGATCAATCACTTTTCTATTTTCTTTCAGTTTCTTTTCCAACAGAGGAGCCATAACTTCTTACTTTTTTAAAAAAGTTTTGGCTGAACCAGGTGACACGTGGGATCTTAGTTCCCTGACCAGGAAATCAAACCCGCGCCCCCTGCATTGGAAGCTCAGATTCTTAGCCACTGAACCTCCAGGGGAGTCCCAAAAGGAGCTGTAAGTTCTGAAAGATCTGACTTGCCTGAAGATCTTTCAGGAATGTCTTTGGATCATCACCTTCAATAGAGACACCGGAGACACCAGATCTGTGTTTAAACCTGTATGACAGTTCAGTTCAGTCGCTCCGTCGTGTCTGACTCTCTGAGACCCCCATGTACTGCGGTGCACCAGGCTTCCCTGTCCATCACCAACTCCTGGAGCTTACTCAAACTCACGTCCATCGTGTCGGTGATGCCATCCAACCATCTCATCCCCTGAGGTCCCCTTCTTCTCCTGCCCTCAATCTTTCCCAGCATCAGGGTCTTTTCAGATGAGTCAGCTCTTCCCATCACGTGGCCAAAGAATTGGAGTTTCAGCTTGAGCATCAGTCCTTCCAGTGAACACCCAAGACTCATCTCCTTTAGAATGGACTGGTTGGATCTCCTTGCAGTCCAAGGGACACTCCAAGGTCTTCTCCAACACCCTGGTTCAAAAGCATCACTTTTTTGACAGCTGGCATGGTCATCAGCCTTGCTGCTCTTTCTAATTTTTTTGCTTGAAAGCTGTGATGATCAGCCTTTGTGTTCGTTGCTAGGGCTGCGGTAACAGAGCCCACACACTGGGTGCCTTAAACAATACAATTTTGTGTCCTCTCAGTTCCGAGGCGGGAAGTTGGAGATGTCCGGCGGGTTGGCCCCTTCCGAGGATCCCTTTCTTGTAAGCAGCCGACCTCTCCCTGCGCCCTCACGGTGTCTTCCCTGTGCGCGTCCGTGTCCTGAGCTCCCCTTCCTGTGAGGACAGCGGTCACACTGGATGAGGACCCTCCTATATTACCTCGAATTAGTCACCGATTTAAAAGTGCATCTCCTCAAACAGTCACATTCTGAGGTACTGGGGCTTAGGACACGAACAAGGGGATTTTAGGGGGACACAATTCAGCCCATAACAGCCTTCCTGATGGCCCTCCAAGGGACTCACATCCACGTGTAGCCTCCTGCCCAGAGGAATCAGCTGGTCTCTGTGACGGTAGACTGTGGAGAGGTGACAGCGTGTGGCTTCCATTTGCTCCTCTGCCTCTCGGGCTCTGGAAGAAGCCGGCTGCCATGTTGCAAGGACGCTCAAGATACCCAAGTGGGGAGAACCAAGGGCACCCATGAACAGCCAGCACCAACCTGTCCATCACGAAAGGGAGCCTCCTTGGATGCTCAGCCATCAGATGACCGCACCCCAAGCCGATACCCTGGCTGCAACTCCACGAGGCCTCACGAGACCCGAAGTAAGAACTTCCCAACCAGGCTGCTCTGGAACCCCTGCCCCCCAGAAACTGTGAGGCGCTAACTGTTCATTTTTGTTTTGTGCCATTAAACTTGGGAGTATTTCATTACATTGCAGTAGCCTCTGGAGTGCATGCCAGGCCTCCCTGTCCTTCACTATCTCCCAGAATTTGCTCAAGTTCACTGAGTCGGTGATGCTACGTAACCGCCTCATCCTCTTGCCGAGTAACTGAGAGCTAAAGCTTGCTCCGCTCTGCTTCCTGACCGCGTGTGACGAGCTGCACTGGGTACCCAGACTCCAAGCCTGCGGGACTGCTCCAGACTCTAGCTTACATCACAAGCGGAAAGCACGCACGTCCCCTGGCAGAGGCCCACGGTGAGCCCTGACCACTTGGCCTTCAGGCAGCTCTCCTTTCAAGCTCATGCCAGGTTCCAGGGCCAAAAATAAACAGCTCCTTCTCCTTCTTCAAAGCACTAAGGCTGAGCCGCAGTAATAACTGGGAACTGAGAGCAGAGCTCTCACGCCGGCGGCCCGTGGACCGGATGGGGCCTGTAGGCATGTTTTGTTTGGCTCTCACAGTGTTTTAAAAGTTGGAAAACTTTACATTTAAAAAAAAAATCATGTTTTCAGCATCTCCCGAGAGGTTGGAAGCTATGACAACACCAGGCTCACATACCAAGCCGGCAACCATCCACTTGCGGAGCCCAGCGTGGGCATCTCATTTAGGAACAGGGTCGGGGTGGTTCTGATTCATTCATGGGACTCAAGATTCACTCGGGCACCTACTCTGTGCCGGGCCCTGCTCTGCTGGCTGGGAATCCTCATGGCAGAGACACACAGCACCTCTGCAGTGCTGGCCTGCTCCTGGGCAGAGAGACCACAAGCACCTAAGTGCCTCCAGGCTGTGAAGACCATCAGACAAGGACAGCTGGAGGCGGAGACCAGCACGAGGTGCCATGCTGGCGGGGTGCCTCGGAAGATCTCTGAGGTGACGTCCGAGTGGACTCCTGAGTGATGAAACGAAGCTGGCCACGCAGAGATATGGGGTGAGAACATCCCAGCCCAAAGGCAGGGCTTGTGCAGACACTGCGGTGTGAATGAGTGTAGAGGGCTCCAGAGGCGGGACCACAATTCTAATTACAGAAGACAGAGTGGGATGGGGGCTGTGATCTGAGTTGCCTCAGATAAGCTCCCTCCAGCTGCTAAGCAAAGAAGCGGCTAAGGGAGGGAACGGAATCAAGGAGAAGGGAGGAGGCCCAGATGGTCTAGATGAGAGAAGTCCAGAATCGCCTGGGAGCAAACGGGCTGGATGTGGGATCCTGGGAGCAGGGAGTGCCCACAAGACTTGCAAGAGCAGCAGAAGGGGCATGGGGTCAAAACAGGGAGCCCAGCTTTCTAAAGTGGGGGATATTAAAGTGTGCTTATACCAGATGGGAAACTGATGATTCTGTGGGACAAACATGCCAAGTGTGGTTTAAAGCCTTCATGGACAGTTTACCTGCACCGAGGAGTAGAGAATTTCTTAGCGTTCAGTGAGATTAAGAAAGTTCATTGGCCCAGGCAGCCAAGGTTTCCTGGCTCCGCACACACACACAGTCCCACCCTTCAGTGCGAACCCGAAAGGCGAGCGCCAAGTCGAGGCCTCCACAGGGAGCTGGGGGACAAGAAGAACGGGCACTTCCAGCCTGGGTGGGAGAAGGTTTGGGGGAGAATGGATCCATGTACATGTATGGCTGAGCCCCTCTGCTGTGTCCCTGAAACTACCACCAACACTGTTGATTGGCTATACCCTGATACAAAATGCTTTTGCTGCTAAAAAAAAACAAAACAAACAAAAAAAAAATCAATGAGCATTTGAGATGGTGAGTGGACAGGGACCCAAGATGGTGAGATGAATGGGCACTTTCAAGGACCCTTTCATTTTCCCCTGGACCCGTTTACACCGCAGAGCTCAGGGCCTGTGGGTCTCTGACACTGGGTGTTGGGTCATGAATGCAGTTGTGGGGGTGGTGGGGGGAGAGGGCAGGGGTTTTGTGACTCAGTCAGGGATTCAAGCTTTTAAAACTGACCAGCCAAGCAAAGGGCTCAGTGTCTCATTCACAGACTTTTCCTGAGTCAACAAGGCTTATTCACGACTGACCCGAGGATTCCTTGAACTCTCCATGGGAACCTGTCTTTTAGCCATGGTGTCTGTTAATGTTTTCTTTGGCTGATGACTTTTCGCTTTTAACCTAACTCCTGAATCCAACTTCCCAGGAACGTAAGGCAGCAACTTCCAGAACATCAGTCATTCAGCCTGCATGTGGATCTACCAACTTCTGCTCAGAGGAACCCCTGATTAATATTAAACGACCCCACACCGAGGTTCAGAAGTGTAATTCCTACCTGTAGACAGAGATCAGGTCATCCAGGGTGCCTTGTTCAGCTAAGCGAACTAGAGGACATAGGGAGCCCCGAAGGACGTATGCTTGCAGATGCTATATGAGAGGGAAACTGGAGTTTCCGAACTCACAGGTCACTTGCTGGGGCCCCGAGCATGGACAGACAGGGGGAGCCACCTTCGTGAGTGTCTCTCTACCCATGTGGCAGCCAAGCCTGTTAAAATGGGGGCTAATTAAGAGAGGCCAGATGCCCACTTCAGGCTGCTTCTGCTGTCTGCTGGGCTGCCCTTCAGACACCCTCCACTCTCCCTACCCAGGGCCTTCCTTCCCTGAATGCTGGGTGAGGGGCCTCGGAGACATGGGACACGTGTTCCTTGTGAACTGGTTTTTGCTTCTCTCTCTATTCTTGCCTGAGAGTCTGCCTGTATGGCTAGGTCACTTTCTTTCCTTCCCCCACCCTGCCAGATCCAAGATATCACTTACACGTGAACTTCTTTTTAAAACTAATGTTTCATTTCACATGTGATCCAGGGATCCACTGTAGCAATTTAACACATCGAGGCGCTCACTTCAGATTTGATGGGTGAAGTGCACCTTTTTTGCTGTTTCACAATCGAGTCTGCTCTCCCTGGTAACACGGCGGGTCTAGGTGAGGCTGTTTCACCACCGCAGATTGGGGACTGGGATCGCTCATTCCATGTGTCATTTCAGCCATGTGCCCAGGGGTTTGGTCAGACACCAGTCTAGATGTTGTTTCGAAGGCATTTTTAAGATACGACTAACATTAGACATAGAGAATAAACTTATGATCATCACAGGAGTAAAGAGACGGGGTAAATTAGGGATTTGGAGTTAACAGACACATTACATCTAAAATAGATAGACAACAAGGACCTACTGTATAGCACAGGGAATTATATTCAGTATCTCGTAATAACCTACAATGGAAAAGGATGTAAAAGGTGGCAAAAGGTAAAGAATCCATCTGCCAATGCAGGAGATGCAAGAGACTCAGATTTGATCCTTGGGTGGGAAGATCCCCTGGAAGAGGAAATGGCAACCCACTCCAATATTCTTGCCTGGAGAATCCCATGGATGGAGGAGCCTGGTGGGCTACAGTCCATGGGGTCGCAAAGAGTCAGACAGACCTGAGTGACTGAGCACGCATGTATATAAAACTGAATCACTTTGCTGAATGCCTGAAAACACTGTAACTCAANTGCCTGGAGAATCCCATGGATGGAGGAGCCTGGTGGGCTACAGTCCATGGGGTCGCAAAGAGTCAGACAGACCTGAGTGACTGAGCACGCATGTATATAAAACTGAATCACTTTGCTGAATGCCTGAAAACACTGTAACTCAACTGCATTTAAATTAAATCATTAAATCAGCAGACTTTGAGTAAAGCAGGTCACCCTCCATAACTTGAGTGGATCTCAACTGACCCATGGAAGGCTTTAAGAGCAAAGACAGGTCATCTGAAAAAGCTTTCTCCAGCCTGAAATACAAAACTCTACCAATATTTCCAGTCTGCTGTCCTGTGGAATTCAGACTCAAGATTGAACATCAACTCTTACCTGCATTTTCAGACTGCCAACCTGCCCTGCAGATTCAAACTTGCCAGGCCCCACAACTGTGTGAGTCAATTTTTTAAAAGCAGTCTATCTATCTATCTAACTATCACCTACTCGTTCTGTTTCTCTGGAGAACTCTAATGATAACAGAAGGTGACTTTGAAGGGTGGAATGTTTCCTTGGTGGCTCAGATGGTAAAGAATCTTCCTACAATGCAGAGGACCTGGGTTCGATCCCTGAAGGGGAGATCCCCTGGAGGAGGGCATGGCAACCCACTATAGTATTCTTGCCTGAAGAATCCCATGGACAGAGGAGCCTGGTGGGCTACAGCCCATGGGATTGCAAAGAGTTGGACACAACTGAGCAACTAACCCCTTCACTTTCACTTGAAGGATGGCCTTTCGGACGTCATCTTAGCTCCACACTGCAGATTTCTCAGAATGACTCGTTGAGCTCTTCTTCAGTCTACAGGCTCAGAGCATTGCACAGGCTCTTCTCTCCACCAGGACACCTTCCCCAGGGTCTGCAAGCTCTCCTCCTCGCATCTCTGCTCAGCACGCCCATCACCCCTTTACCCTGTGCCTCCCTACAGTACGCCCCACCTGCCGGCCTGCCCTCTCTCCTTTCCTCAGGTGCTTGTACCCTTAATGCTTATCAGCACCTGAAATGTGATGTACTCGCTCGTGCATTATCTGCTTTCGTATCGCATCCTCGTCCACTGCGGGAAGGTCAGCTCCAGGTAGACTGTCAGTCACTGACTCTCCCAAGCCTGGAATGGGCCTTGCATACAGCAGACACTCAATAATGACAAGGTGCAGACTAACTCAAAGACAGACGGATTATGCAATGAGGGGGGAGGGGGCAGAAGGAGGCAGACCCTGGTGAGTGGTTCCCCTCGCCCTTGACTTTCCCTCTAGCCAGGGTACCAGCTAGTGGGGACCAGAGCCCCAGTCTCCCCAAGAGCACCCTGATAGCACCCACATAAGACACCTACCAAAGGGCGGGAGCCACTCGGCTTCCGAGGCGCAGACGTCCCTCTCCTGGGCCCTCCTGCCGTAGGTCGCAGAGTAGATGTTGAGAAACTTGGACTCGTGGCAGTGCAGTTTCAGCTCGTGGTCTTCACACACGGTTTTGTTTTTTAACTCATCTGAAGCAGAAACCAAAATCAGCGGCACCATCAGCTTCCCCAGAAGGACTCCGTGAGCATTGCCCGCATCCCGGGCAGCTCCCATCCCCCGCGGGGCTGCACCCCCGGAAGGGGAGAGACAGCACGGCCCTGCCTGCCAGGGGCTCTCTGATCCTGCGAGCCTACGCTGAGGACCAAACGGAGGAGGAGAGACGACAGGGTGGAGAGGGCAGGGCGCGCTGGGCCAGGCCTACGACAAGCCTGGCCATAAAGGGAGTTTCTCCCTCCCCACCCGAAGACGCAGATTTCTTGATTCAAGGGAGCCTTTTCTCAAATGTCATCTTGGGACCCACACAGCTGCATGCTCAGTCCCTCAGTCGTGTCCAACTCTTCTCAACCCCATGGACTGTAGCCCGCCAGGCTCCCTCTGTCCATGGAATTTCCCAGGCAAGAATCCTGGAGGAGGTTGCTGTTTCCTCCTCCAGGGGTATTCCTGGCCGGGGAATTGAACCCCGCGTCTCTTGAGTCTCCTGTATTGGCCAGAGGGTTCTTTACCATTAGTGTCACCTGGGAAGCCCCCACACAGGTAAAGACCAAGAATAATCTCAGAGGGAGTGCAGCTAAACCTCACCATCCACCTTCACAACGTTCTCACATCCCATTTGTGTATCTACCAAGAGACGGAGAAGCTATGGACAAGCAAATCATTTCCTTTTCTAGGAAAGGAGCAAAAACCAAGGCACCATGTCTGTGAACAACCCCTCCTTGAAACACAAGGTCCTATCACACAGCACAGGGAACTACAGCCAATAGCATGTGATAGACCCTAATGGAAAAGAATATGAAAAAAAGAATCCCTCTTCGGAGGTGTGAAGAGCTGGTTCGAACTCTGGCAGTTCAGGAACAATGGGCTCTCAGGCTGGTGGGGGTCCCACGAGAGGAAGACTCCAGCTCATGGTTAGTCCCCGGAGAATTTACTAAAAGTTTATTTCTTTAATCTGAGTACCACAGTGAAATTCTCTTTGCAACATTACACAGAGGTGACATTATAAATGCATCTGGAAAAAATAGAGTTTATTGGGTTTTTTTTNAACTGTGTGAGTCAATTTTTTAAAAGCAGTCTATCTATCTATCTAACTATCACCTACTCGTTCTGTTTCTCTGGAGAACTCTAATGATAACAGAAGGTGACTTTGAAGGGTGGAATGTTTCCTTGGTGGCTCAGATGGTAAAGAATCTTCCTACAATGCAGAGGACCTGGGTTCGATCCCTGAAGGGGAGATCCCCTGGAGGAGGGCATGGCAACCCACTATAGTATTCTTGCCTGAAGAATCCCATGGACAGAGGAGCCTGGTGGGCTACAGCCCATGGGATTGCAAAGAGTTGGACACAACTGAGCAACTAACCCCTTCACTTTCACTTGAAGGATGGCCTTTCGGACGTCATCTTAGCTCCACACTGCAGATTTCTCAGAATGACTCGTTGAGCTCTTCTTCAGTCTACAGGCTCAGAGCATTGCACAGGCTCTTCTCTCCACCAGGACACCTTCCCCAGGGTCTGCAAGCTCTCCTCCTCGCATCTCTGCTCAGCACGCCCATCACCCCTTTACCCTGTGCCTCCCTACAGTACCCCCCACCTGCCGGCCTGCCCTCTCTCCTTTCCTCAGGTGCTTGTACCCTTAATGCTTATCAGCACCTGAAATGTGATGTACTCGCTCGTGCATTATCTGCTTTCGTATCGCATCCTCGTCCACTGCGGGAAGGTCAGCTCCAGGTAGACTGTCAGTCACTGACTCTCCCAAGCCTGGAATGGGCCTTGCATACAGCAGACACTCAATAATGACAAGGTGCAGACTAACTCAAAGACAGACGGATTATGCAATGAGGGGGGAGGGGGCAGAAGGAGGCAGACCCTGGTGAGTGGTTCCCCTCGCCCTTGACTTTCCCTCTAGCCAGGGTACCAGCTAGTGGGGACCAGAGCCCCAGTCTCCCCAAGAGCACCCTGATAGCACCCACATAAGACACCTACCAAAGGGCGGGAGCCACTCGGCTTCCGAGGCGCAGACGTCCCTCTCCTGGGCCCTCCTGCCGTAGGTCGCAGAGTAGATGTTGAGAAACTTGGACTCGTGGCAGTGCAGTTTCAGCTCGTGGTCTTCACACACGGTTTTGTTTTTTAACTCATCTGAAGCAGAAACCAAAATCAGCGGCACCATCAGCTTCCCCAGAAGGACTCCGTGAGCATTGCCCGCATCCCGGGCAGCTCCCATCCCCCGCGGGGCTGCACCCCCGGAAGGGGAGAGACAGCACGGCCCTGCCTGCCAGGGGCTCTCTGATCCTGCGAGCCTACGCTGAGGACCAAACGGAGGAGGAGAGACGACAGGGTGGAGAGGGCAGGGCGCGCTGGGCCAGGCCTACGACAAGCCTGGCCATAAAGGGAGTTTCTCCCTCCCCACCCGAAGACGCAGATTTCTTGATTCAAGGGAGGCTTTTCTCAAATGTCATCTTGGGACCCACACAGCTGCATGCTCAGTCCCTCAGTCGTGTCCAACTCTTCTCAACCCCATGGACTGTAGCCCGCCAGGCTCCCTCTGTCCATGGAATTTCCCAGGCAAGAATCCTGGAGGAGGTTGCTGTTTCCTCCTCCAGGGGTATTCCTGGCCGGGGAATTGAACCCCGCGTCTCTTGAGTCTCCTGTATTGGCCAGAGGGTTCTTTACCATTAGTGTCACCTGGGAAGCCCCCACACAGGTAAAGACCAAGAATAATCTCAGAGGGAGTGCAGCTAAACCTCACCATCCACCTTCACAACGTTCTCACATCCCATTTGTGTATCTACCAAGAGACGGAGAAGCTATGGACAAGCAAATCATTTCCTTTTCTAGGAAAGGAGCAAAAACCAAGGCACCATGTCTGTGAACAACCCCTCCTTGAAACACAAGGTCCTATCACACAGCACAGGGAACTACAGCCAACAGCATGTGATAGACCCTAATGGAAAAGAATATGAAAAAAAGAATCCCTCTTCGGAGGTGTGAAGAGCTGGTTCGAACTCTGGCAGTTCAGGAACAATGGGCTCTCAGGCTGGTGGGGGTCCCACGAGAGGAAGACTCCAGCTCATGGTTAGTCCCCGGAGAATTTACTAAAAGTTTATTTCTTTAATCTGAGTACCACAGTGAAATTCTCTTTGCAACATTACACAGAGGTGACATTATAAATGCATCCTGGAAAAAATAGAGTTTATTGGGTTTTTTTTTTATGGAGTGTACCAAAAAAAAAATTCAATTAATTTAAATGTTTACTAATGAATGGATTTTTTAAAGTAGTAGTATTTTTTAGGTAATAATAGTACTTAAAATAATATTAAATAATAATACTATTATATAATACTAGTACTAAAAATAATAACACCACAGACACAAAAGACTACCTAACATGTGATTCCATTTCTGTGAGATATCCAGGAAAGGAAAACCTCTAGAGAAAAAGTGAAGGTTCGTGGTTTTTTGAGGCTGCGGGTTGGGGACATGAAGTGACAGTGACAAATGGACACGGATCCGTTTTGAGATGATGGAAATGTCCTGTAGCTGGACCGATGTGCTAGCTGCACAGCTCAGCGCTGCTGCTGCTAAGTCGCATCAGTCATGTCTGACTCTATGCGACCCCAGAGACAGCAGCCCACCAGGCTCCCCCGTCCCTGGGATTCTCCAGGCAAGAACACTGGAGTGGGCTGCCATTTCCCTCTCCAATGCATGAAAGTGAAGAGTGAAAGTGAAGTCGGTCAGTCGTGTCTGACTCTTAGCGACCCCATGGACTGCAGCCTACCAGGCCCCTCCGCCCATGGGATTTGCCAGGCAAGAGTACTGGAGTGGGGTGCCATTGCCTTCACAGTTACTAACAATAGTTGAGTTGGACACTTAAAACAAGTGAATGCTATGCTGTGTGAATTATACCTCAGCAAAGACATTTCTGTCTTATTTTTATTTATTTGGCTGTGCTGGGTCTTAGTTGCAGGATCTCTGTCTTCTTTGGCACGTGGGATTTTAGTTGCAACATGCAAACTCTTCGCTGTGGCATGTGGGATCTAGTTCCCTGACCAGGAATCGAACCCCAGGCCACCTGCACTGGGAATGTGGAGTCAGCCACTGGACCACTAGGGAAGTCCCAACAAAGATATTTTTAAAATGACAGCAGCTAATATTTACTGAGCCCTTTCTCTGAACTTGGGCCTTGTTTTAGGATCTTGGTATGTCTCAGTGAATTTAATAATCAAAACAGCCCTTCTGTGAACCACCTCTTATCCTTTGCATGTTATGCTTTGGATTTTTAGAAAATCGTTTGCAGGAAGGATTCATAGATGCTGGATGCTAACTTTTGAACTTTTGTCTCTTACATGTGATAAATATCTTTTCCTAGCCTCCCACTTATTTTGGCCTTTGCAAAATAAAAGCAAAGGAAAACCTAAAGGGGACCACGGTTATTTCTTTGCATGTGTGGTTCTCTCCCGCCCCCATCCAAATGCTTTTATAAGAAAAATCATGAAAAAAATGCTAGCCCCACTCTATCACCCCAATCCTAGTTTTTTTCTATTTTGAAATGTCAACCTTACAGCCAGACAAGCACTGGTGTCACTAGCAAACAAGAGCTAAATTCCAGGATGGGGAGGAAGAACAGGAAAAACTAGTCCCACACCTCCCTTTTATTTCACCCGCACACCCACCCTTTTATTTCTCTCTCCCACTCATGTTTTTACTCCACTTTTCTTTCCTGGATTGGAGGTGCAGGCTGATCCCACAAATCAAAGTTTTCCAGTTGTCATCTGAGGCCCATCATGAAATCAATTTTGTGAGTCATGATTAGAAATTTAAAAAAAAAGAATAGTTCAGAAAACATCAAAGTGCATCATACAAAGTAAAGATAAACACTATTTAATAACGGATTCCTTTTAGTTGTGTTTGGTTATGTTGGGCCAAAAGGCAAAATGTTTTCCTTACTCTGGGTTGCGATCAAGCCATTCTGAAATTCCCTGAAGGAGAAGGCGAGAGCGGTAAACACCAGGGCAAAGGTAGCCAGTGGGACCCTCATATCCTGGAATTACCGATGCTTAAGTCCCAATCTTAAACGAGAGAAAATAATTTCCTAATAGAAATTCCTCCTTTCCGTAACTTGTAAATCCCCATGCCTGAAAACAGAGAAAGGAGCAGTGAGGCCAAGCTTTTGAAGTGCTTGAAGGAAAAATTTTAGTATCTCAAGATTACCATCAGCTCCGGTGCTGGAAAACTTGGGCAATGGTTCCTTATAACATGTTGATGGGAAGATTCATGAATGAGAGATGTAGAGCAGAAAGCAAGTTACAGATGTCCCCAGAATCCCCATCCTGTCTAGGATTTGCACATACCTGTGAAGACCCATCAGAAGAGGAAAAAGTCAAGGGATGACTAAGCAACTGTTTCGGAAGCCCTTTACCCAACACTGAAATCTTCATAAAGCAGTTTAAACTTAGAGCCAAGAAAAGTTTTGTTTTCTTTTTCTTAATAAAAAGAACATGGAGTCTGACCTTGACATTGGAAGATTTGATTTCGGTGAGTCATATCCACACTGCTATGAGTTCTTCAGAGTTTTGATGAGCAAACACTAAATCCCACCAACACCAAAATATTGCCTGACTTCAAAGGTCCAGTGTGAGAGATGGCCTTTGATGCAGAACAGAGGGCCCGCATAGACACACCAAATGAGCCCAAGCACCCTTCTAACTAGAAGAATACCAAAAATGCTAAGAATGCCCTGCACTGGCAGACCTCGCCAAAAAAGGAGGCGGGAGAAGGCAGGACGAAAACCAAGCCTTATCTCAGTATTCCGGAAGCTGTGGAACAGGAATGGTTTCTTTCTTTTTTATCAGAACTTTTTAAAATTAGAAGAGCTTTTTTAAGGCATGTCATGAAATGCATTTGGGGGTGGTGGTGGTTTAGTTGCTAAGTCATGTCCGACTCCTGCGATCCCATGGAGTGTAATATTCAGTAGTCCCCATCTGTCTGGTTTTTAAGATCCATTGATTAAAAGTACCAGCCTCGGTATAAGCCAAAAACTCACCCAGAGTAACACAACACCCCCATGTAAGCCTCCAGTGGTTTCTGTCCCCAGATTATGGGCAAATCGACTCGTGGAATGGAGGGACCTGTGAGTGCCACGTTACATGCTTGGGGTTACCACTGTATGCTGCTGAGTCTCTCGGTTCCTTGGGAATGTACTAATTCACTGTCACCGAAGAGTGACATTTCTGGGTTCTAAAAACAATGATACTAGTAACATAATTGCTGCTTTTCTTGGAGAACTAGAACTTGTGTCAGAGCTGAGTCAGAGTGCTCGATGGTATCAGAAAAGAAAAGGTGTGGGCACTCTTTGCAGAAATGTGTTGCCAACATTCGTGTGGGTTTGGAAGCTTTACCCAGGAGCCTGGGTGGAGGTACAACCACCCAGGCTTAAAAGTGGCAAATTCTCCCTCCTAATTAGAGGTCGATATGTGCGATTCATTCCTCTTTAATGATACACGGACTCATCTGCACATCAGCAGCGGCCTTTCAGAGACGGGTAGGGGGAGCCCTGTGGGACTCCTGGGCATGGAAGGCTTTCTGGCCCCTGTTTCTTGTTTGCTGGAAATAGACTCCAGCCTCCATGATATTCCCTGAACTGCAAAGGGCAGATCAGAACAGTTGCTAATCAGAGAAGAGAGGAAATGCGGAAACTAGAGAAGAGCAGCCAAGAAACAATAGAGCAGCCTTGGGGCAGGGTCCAGGCTCCTTCTCAGGGGATACCCAGAGCAACATCTTTGAGATCTTTACAGAACTAAAACCCCCAATGAATGGAAGGTGTTCAGCTCAGTTCAGTTACTCAGTCGTGTCCGACTCTTTGCGACCCCATGGACTGCAGCACACCAGGCCTCCCTGTTCATCACCAACTCCCATAGTTTACTCAAACTCATGTCCATTGAGTCGGTGATGCCATCCAACCCTCTCATCCTCTGTTGTCCCCTTCTCTTCCTGCCTTCAATCTTTCCCAGCATCCGGGTCTTTTCCAATAAGTCAGTTCNCACCAACTCCCATAGTTTACTCAAACTCATGTCCATTGAGTCGGTGATGCCATCCAACCCTCTCATCCTCTGTTGTCCCCTTCTCTTCCTGCCTTCAATCTTTCCCAGCATCCGGGTCTTTTCCAATAAGTCAGTTCTTCGCATCAGGTGGCCAAAGGATTGGAGTTTTCAGCATCAACATCAGTCCTTCCAATGAATATTTAGGGTTGATGTCTTTTAGTATTGACTGGTTGGATCTCCTTGCAGTTCAAGGGGCTCTCAAGAGTCTTCTCCAATCCTTCAGAGCTTTTGGAAGGTATTAGCATTCTTCATTCCAGAGAACACCACCTGAGGCCCATGAAAGGAGAACAGGCCCTGCACACACCCTAATCCTATCAGCAAGCCCACCTTTGAGCTACTACTATAAAACTCCTCACCAAATCCCCATGGGTTGGGACATGCAGTTTTTCGAGGCAGCAGCCTGCTGTGTCCCCCTTTCCCTGGCAAAGCAATAAAGCTATCCTTTTTCTACTTCACCCAAAACTCTGCCTCTGAGATTCGATTCAGCACCAGTGCACAGAAACCAAGCTTTCAGCATCAGTGCTTTGCCCGGATAGGAATATGTTATCACTGACATTATTCACAGTTGCCAGTGCATGACAATGTTAACGTGAAGACAGCTGTTTAGCCTCTTTTATTGTGTTTTTAGGGGCTTCTCCAGTGGTACAGAATCCGCCTGCAATGCAGGAGACTCGCAGGTTTGATCCCTGGGTTGAGAAGATTCCCTGGAGGAGGGCATGGCAACCCACTCCAGTATTCTTGCCTGGAGAATCCCATGGGCAGAGGAGCCTGGCAGGCTAGAGTCTATAGTGTCACAGAGTCAGACAGAACTGAAGCGACCGAGCACNGAGGGCATGGCAACCCACTCCAGTATTCTTGCCTGGAGAATCCCATGGGCAGAGGAGCCTGGCAGGCTAGAGTCTATAGTGTCACAGAGTCAGACAGAACTGAAGCGACCGAGCACACACACGCGCATTGTGTTTTTAAGTCCTCAACAGACAATGCACCCTGCTATTACCTGGGGCAGATCACACTCCCCCCACCCCTAATCATGCATATGTCATCGCCTTGCAGTCATTCATATCTTTAGCAAGAATTCCTTAAGGACTTCCCTGGTGGTCCAGTGGTTAAGAATCTGCCTGACAATGCAGGAGAATGAGTTTGATCCCTGGTCCAGGAAGATTCCACGGTATGGGGCAACTAAATCCGTGCACCAGAACTACAGTGCCCACGCTTTACAGCCTGAGAGCTGCAACCGCCGAAGCCGGGGCGCTCTAGATCCCACGCTCCGCCACAAGAGCAGTCGCCACGGTGTGAAGCCCACTCACCTAAAGAGGAGCCCCTCTCACTGCAACTAGAGAAAACCCCCACACAGCAATGAAGACCCCATGCGGTCAAAAATAAAGTAAGCAAATAAATTAAAAATTTTTAAAGACTTACTCTTATCTGCCCCTTGGGATAACAGCTGCCAGTCCCTGAACTCAACTCCCTGACAGGTCCTGTGCTAAGCATTTTACACACAGCACTATATTTTTATTCTTCACAGCAGCCCTGTATAGAAACTGTATTGTGTATCATCTTTATTTTACCATTGAGTTATGGAGGCTCAGAACACTTCCTTCCGCTGCCCAAGATCACAGATAGCCCCAAAGCAGACAAGAACATGAACCCTAAATTCAAAGACCTGCTGCAACCGAAAATTCTCCAAAGGGATGAGATTTAAGGACGAGGTGAAGCATGGCACACAATCAAGGAGAGAAGATTCCAGTGAGGACTGCTGATAAAATACTCTCCCAACAACAAACACACAAATGTGCCCTGATGTGCAGCCTCAGCCGATTTCCCTGGTGTAAACACTTCCATCAGGGTGGCTGTCACTGCACACAGGTAAGGACGGGCCGAGAGGGGAAACTGGCTCCCGTGGTAGGGCTGGCTCTGTGAGCCCTGGGTTCCGCAGTGGGGCCTTTGGACACAGAGTGTTATGCAGGGACTGGAACTGGGGCCGTGGAGAAGAGGCTCTGGAGGTGAGTGCTGTAGAAAAAGAGGGAGGAGGGTGTGGGGACAACCTCACTTCACCACTATTTCATAACAGCCCATAGGAACTCCAGCAAACTTCAGTGCCCCAGGTCATCAATGTCCATCCAGGTCACACATGATGCTCTGCTCTGAACCCTTGTGTGCCCCTAAAATTCACTTGCTGAAATCCTAATGCGAATATGATCAGGAAGTGGGATCCCGACTTCCTCCCATTAGGAGGTGGGGCCTTTGGAAAGTGCTTAGATCATGGGGGTGCACCCTCATGAATGGGGTTAGTGCCCTTACATACGGGACCCCAGAGAGATTCCCTGCCCTTCTGCCAAGTGTGGTTAGAGTAAAAAGGACGGCTGTCGATGAGAAGCAGGTCGTCAGGAGGTATCAAGTCTGCACCTTGATCCTGGTTCTTCCAGCACCCAGAATTGAGAGGAAGAAATTTCTGCTGATTGTAAGCCACCTCACTGATGGCATTTTGTGATGGCAACTCAGATGGACCAGGACACAGGGCTCGCCCCTCTAGTCTGTTACCCATGAGGCAGCCAGAGGGGGCTTTACACCCCCAGCCGAGGACCCTGTCTGCTTAAATGCTGCCCTACAGGAAGACCCCGCCTCCTCCCTGGCCATCAGGGCCCCGAATCCTGCCCTACTCTCTGCCTGGTGCTTCTTGCTGCTCCCTCCAGGCCCCTGCACCTCCGGCCGCAGGCTCCTCTAAGGAGTGGGCTTCCTGTGCCCTGACCTGACCCCAGGAGTTCCTCATCACTTGCTGGGAAAGGCTTCCCTGAACTGAGGTCAATCAGTTCCTCCTTTGAGCTTCTTGCACAGTATCAAGCACAGAGGGGTCTTCTTTAGATATTTTTTGAAGAGGGAGGGTCTCTCTGGGGAAAGGAGATGTTTGGTTTAGAATCTAAGACGCGATCAAGTATGTAAAGATCTCAATAAATGTTTTCTGGATGAAGGGACAATGGAAATCACTCAAGACAGAACAACCATCCATGAACCCTCTGCCAGACCTGAGTTCTCTTCATAAGCAGGACCTGGCCACACCTGTGCACAGCAGTGTTAGTGAATGTCTGATGAAGTGAAGCGGGCAGACAGGCCTCACTGCCCGCTGTAGACACAAGGCCGTGCCCTGCACCAGCTTTCCTGGGGCCGGCTGATCTCACAGGGCCTTCTCACTTCTTTCAGACGCTGCTCCTGCCCAGACTCTTATCATGAGCAGTTTTCCAACTGACAGAAAATGAGAGACACTATTGCAACAAATTGGCAGAAGTGGAAAAGAAGGTGAAGCTTAGGCAGACAAGGGTGTGGCCAAGGGTATCATCTTTTTTGGGGGTGGGGGGCTCTTTTTTTGTTTTGTTTTTGGCTGCGCTGGGACTTTGTTAGAGCACAAGGGGTCTTTAGTTGCTGCATATGGGATCTAGTTCCCGGATCAGGGATTGATCCCCCTGCGCTGGGAATGCAGAGTCTTAACCACTGGACCACCAGAGAAGTCCCTGGTGTGGTCATTTCTGAGATCAGGTGCCTCTAAGAGTGTGGGCATCTGGAAGTGAATCTCCTGAGTCTGCTGAGTGTGGAAGGAGTTGGTGAGAATTCCTGGGGGCGGGGCAAAGTTTGGGCCTACTTGTGGGAGTTTGTGATTGTGTGTACTTGCGAGTGAGTGTGTGGCTACACGAGTGACAATGCGTATGTGTATAATATGGGTGTGATAGTACGCATGTGTGAGAGTCCAGGTGTGTGCATTGTGAGCGTGTGACAGTGGGTGGGGGCACATGTGAGTGTGAGTCTCGGTATGTGTTTGAATGAATTACCGCATTGTGGTGGCAGTGCAGAATTTTCCAAAATTTCATCCCTGACTGTTGGCTAACTGTCGTTGCTAGCACACTGCTGTCTTTCCAACAAGTTTTTCAAGTATTACCAGGAACCTGTAATTACCTACGCTTCTCTCAGGCCCTCCATGCCTGGAGGTGTGACCTCCTCACAGAACAGCAATTATTTTGGGGCTGCAACGGGTGGTTAACCACAAAACTGGTGTGCGTTAGAAAGGGAGGAAGTCAGTGGAGAAAGGTGCAAGAATCAGCATGGAAGAGGCTGGAGACTTCCCGGGAGGTCCAGTGGTTAACACTCCAAGTTCCCATTGCAGGGAGTGCGGGTTCGATCCCTGGTTGGGGAACTGAGATCTCACATGCTGCATACAATGGGTGGAAAATAAAAAAAAAGGATAGAAAAGGTTGCTCCCACCAAGCCCTCTTGTTTCTCTCAGGAAAGACGCTGCTTCAGGATGGCCCACTGAGGACGAGAGTGGGAGGAAGCCAGCTCGTAAAGATCTGTCGCTGTGGGGTCAGGCGGTAGCTGTGCCATCGGCCACCCCAGAAGGACAAGCCGCCTGCAGCTGAGGGGGTGGGGGAGCCTAATAACATGCCCTCCTCTGAAAAGGAGAACCAGCTCCCTATTTTTGAGGAAAAGCAACCGCAGTCTTTTGTCGCCCAGCACCACCAAGTTTTACATACTAGGAAGGATTTTTTAAAAAATACTCAGGGGTGGGCTTCCCTGGGGGTCCGGTGGCTAAGAATCTGGCTGTCAATGCAGGGGACACGGGTTTGACCCCTGGTCTGGGAGGATCCCACATGTCACACAGCAGCTAAGCCCAGGTGCCATGACTACTGAGCCTGTGCTCGGAAGCATGCAAGCTCTAACCACTGAGCCCACGTGCCACAGCTACTGAAGCCTGGGTGCCCGAGAGTCCGCGCTCTGCATCAAGAGAAGCCACCGCAGTGAGAAGCCGGCGCCCTGTTCCCCCCAACCAGAGAAAGCCTGCACACGGCAAGAAAAGCTCACATGCCGCAACGAGGACCCCAGCACAGCCAAATAAATAAATACACGAGAGGGTTAAAGGGAGGAGGACTCAGGGGCTTGCAAGAACGTACACAGGCAAGTGTGCACGCACACGAGGCTGGGACCCCCGCATGTCTATTAACAAGCGTTTCAAAGCTGGACGGATGCCGACTGGTCCGCTGGCGGAGCACTTTCATCAGGCTATGAATGAAACCGAAAGCCCACACCCCCACACACTCTGTCCCCCTCGGCAGTTACTTACTAGGCTGGCATTTAAAGGAGACCAGGAGGTATTTACTGCTTCCTGGACAAAGGTCAGGTCCAAACACACGGCTATTGACCAGGAGGTGGCAGGCCCGCTGGTTCTGACACTCGTCCAGCACCTTCTAAAAGGAGAGGGTAGAAAAGGGACAGGCTTGAGAACCACACGCAGCGTCTGCGGGACCCCATGCCGGGGCTGCTCTGGAGGGATGGGCACCTGCCTGCCTGGCCCGGGGCTCCCATTTAAAGCCTTCACACTGGTATCAGCTGAGTCCAAGACAGAAGCCCCCACACGGGGCTGGTCGGATCAGCTCCTGGTCTCCCCATCGCTCCTTACAAAAGAATATCTGCTCAAACAGTGCCAGGCCTCGCACAGAAAACCAGTCTCCAATTAGCCTTGGCTGGCACCACTACTGAAGTTCTGGCAAATGAGTGACATCGTAGAGGCTCCTGGGGACATAAGCCATATCAAGGTAGAGGGTAGACTGGAAGAGACGCAGATGTCCACCCCCACCCACTACTGCTGTGTGAAACAATCACAGCTACGCATCCTTAGAAACACCCAACACGGATCACAGGAACCGTCAGCATTTGGAAGACTCCTGGGCTTCCCCGGCTTCTGCCCCGGCTCAGGTGGTAAAAGAATCCACCTGCAAGGCAGGAGACCCGGGTTCAATCCTTGGGTTGGGAAGATCCACTGGGGAAGGGAATGGCTACTCACTCCAGTATTCTTGCCTGGAGAATGCCATGGACAGAGGAGTCCGGAGGGCCACAGTCCATGGAATCACAAAGAGACAGACATGACTGGGCAACTAACTCTTTCAGTTTTTGGAAACCCCGACCCAAATGCAGGTCAACACATGAAAATTAAAAAGTTGATCCTTACCCTCACCAACCTCAAGGACACAGGACCCACCCACTCTGGGTGGTATCCCACCCAGCGGAACACTCAGGCTTTCTGTTGAGCCTCTGGCTTTAAACGCTTTCCTTCAAGCCTCTCCTGACCTTTCCCAGGCTGATCACACCTTTGTGAGTGAGTCTGCTGGGCAAGCTCGGGGACCACCCACCACTGGGTCGCAGGTAGGCCCCCATCCCACTGCTGCCCTCTCAGTTCCCACATGGATCAGGACCCCTCATCATGAACACAGAAGTCCTATATGCCAAGAACAGGAAAAAAGCTCCCAAGTATCTACTTATTCCTGTTGGACTGAATTTAGTGCCAGTTCACAAGCCTGTCTGGAGTCACTGTGTTCTCACAGTCGCCCATGGAATATCTCTGTGAAGGATGCTGGCCCTACGGGTTATTCTCTGTCACCTTAGGGACCTCACAGTTGTGCATAAAATCAGGGGAAACGCCCAGGGAAACCCCCCAAGGACCCGCAAAGGATGGTGCACATTCCTTGGCTGAGGGAAGGAATCATGAGCCCCTTGCAAGGCACCTTGTGTTACAACCGCGGGACCCAAGGCAGCGCTCTCTCCAAAGTGTGTCAGAGTTGAGAGGTGCAGGGAGGGGGCTTCCTGTAGCCATTTAGCCTCGGGAAGAGGTGGGATGGGCAGGGGTCACCCTCCCTCCTATGTTGGGCAACCACCCTCTGAGGAAGCCCCTTGCGTCAGCTCTCAAACACAGGTTAAAAGAGGAAAGAATCTCTTAACTTCTGGAGGAAAAAGAGCAGCGCGCAGGGATGCTTCTGGCAAACAAGCCCTCCGAACAACATCCGGACTGTGTTTACAAATGCTGAGTCGTCCGCCTGGTTACGGGAACATCCTCTTCCCTCAGGGTTGCCTGGCAGAGGCAGGCGCCCAGATCGGAGGGTGAGGTGGGTGCCCGCATGTGCCAGTAGTTCATACCTCCCCGAAGTGGGCACTTCCGCCCTGGTGGCACTGGACACCGTTCTGTGAAAGCCCAAGGGAAAGCCTGGCACCGGGCAGGTGGGCATGGGCTGCTGGACTGAGGAATGGGGACATTCTCAGGGTGCGGGGAAGGGTGGAGGGAAGGTGGGGCATGCTCATCTCCAGAAGAAACACGTGGTCTCTCCTCAGGGCATGGAAACCAGCGGGTTCATTCAAACACACTTATGTGGTTTCTCGGTGGGTGTCTTCACCAGTCACGGGACCACCCAGATACTACACTGCTTGGCATGAAGCAATAAGTAGTCCAGGCAACAGAAAAACCCTTCCGTTATCACATTCGGTTTGCTTCCCCCTCTTCCAGCCTTAGGGAGAGCTGCGCCGTGTAGAAGCTGATTCCATTTCTCCTCAGTCCTCTTTAGAAATTTACCATTACTCTCATTTTTCACAACGGACAAAAATCAAGCTGACATCTAATTCACCAGCTACTCTAACCGCCTTGACGTCAACAGATTCATAGGGAACTTCAGAGCCATTAAAAAAAAACAATCCAAACCCAAGTGATTCCATAACGTTGGCCAACTAGTTATAGATGTTGAGGGGGCCAGGAAAGCAGGATGGAGGTTGTTTGGGTAACTGAAAGCAAGAGTAGCTGAAAGTCATCATGGATACTGGGGTTGGCCAAAAGAGTTCTTTCGGGTTTTCTGTACGCTGTTACAGAATGCATTAGTTTTGACCTCCTCGTAGACCAAGTATTTCCCCAGTGCCAATCGCAAAAAGAACGAGTCAGCTCCGCACCTCCACCCCCAATTCCTGGTATTATCAAGAGTAAACCAGCAGAGACTGCTCAACATAGATCCAAACCAGAATAACATAATTATCTACAACTGGAGAAGCAAACCGTAAAAAATAACAAAGATAATTATTGATAGTCCTCTTCCTGGAGTACATTCTCTAAGCACCTGACCATGACCTCTGATGTCTGCCTTGCGGTTTCTACTAAAGCAGGCATGGCCTTTCCTTGTCTCCTGGGGTGGGCTAGAGGGTGGAGGGGCTGATGAGAGATGTTAAGCCTCAAGGCTGAAACCCAGCATAATGGTAGCTTTATTGCAGGGAGCAGCGTGCCTTTGAATAAATTCATTCTGCAAGTGTATTAAGGGAGGGCTCCAGTAAGCAGGCATTCTGTATAGACTCAGAAGCAAAGACTAGCTCACTTGCCAAGTTTGTGATCTGTCTACACGGAGATTTTCGGGGATCAGGTTTGCTTGGAGTGAACTGTGGAATCACAAGTATATACACAGAGAGAGGGGCAGAGAGGGAGAAGCCGAGAAAGAGAAAACCATTTTGTCATCTTAGAGCATCTTAGGAAAGGCCATACCTGCAGTGTGGTGGCCACCGCACAGGTTAGGCTGTCTTCCCTCTGGGAGGCAGGCTGCTGCGGACTACACTTTTGGTAATCTTGCCCATAAAATGCCGACTGGACACTTATCGTGGAATGCCGAGGACACTGCAGATTCAAATGGCCCCCGTCACAGGCATAGGCGGTGTGGTTTTGCAGGAGTTTGGTTAGGTAACCTGGAAAATATTCAGCTGGGTTACAAGGGGTATAGGAGTTCACCACTCCGTCATGGATTTCGGAGCGGGAGGACCTCGGCTCCCCTGGCGTGGGGGCTGGGCAGTGCGGAAGGTGTGGGCGGGGCTTCCCCCCCTGCTCCCCGGGACAGGACATCAGACGGAGCTGGGGGCCGAAAGGGAGCAGATGCCGCCATTTCTTTCTGGGCTGGAGCCCTTGGTCTGGGCTGGCCCGTGGCAGGGCTCCGAGAGTGTGTTCCCTCCAGGAAGCACTGAAGGGCTGGCTAGGAGGCAAGAGGTCCCGAAGCACCTCTATAAAGTAGGAAGAAATGGCGAGTGGTTGTCCCTGGGGCATGTAAATGCCTGTCCCGAGGGCGACTTGGCTTCTCTGATCTCCCACTAGCTGGGCCAGGCCTTCCTGGAGCAAGGGGATGCCCGTTTTATTTTAGGAAACTAGTCCTGGGCCTGCCTGCGTCCTGGAGAAGCAAGCAAGGCAGGCATCCTGCCTAGGGTAAAGGACTTCTCTGAAGGGAGGGGAGAGGGGACGGGAGGGCTCAGTTATAGGTCCAGCAGTGTCTCCCCCCAAATTGACCTTCACCAGGAACCTCAGAATGTGACCTTATTTGGACACAGGGTCATGGCAGACGTAATTAGTGAAGCTGAGATCAGGAGTGAGAAGGTCTCTGAATCCTATATGACTGGTGTCCTGACAAGAAGAGAAGAAACACAGGGCGGCAGTCATGTAAAGACTACAGTGATGTCTCTGCAAGCCAAGAACCTGCAGGGTGGTCAGGAGCCAATGGGAGCTAGAAGACAGTAGGAAAGATCCTTTTTTTTTAGTTAAAGAAAAATGTGTGTGTGTGTGTTTGGGTGTGTGTGTTTGGGTGTGTGTGTGTGTGTGTGTGTGTGTGTGTGTGTGTTTGGGTGTGCTGCACAGTCTGTGGGATCTCAGTTCTCTGACCAGGGATGGAACCTGTGTCACCGGCAACGGAAGCTCAGAGTCTTAGCCCCTGGACCACAAGGGGAGTCCCAGAAATGACTCTTCCTGAGAAACTGAAGACAGCACGACCCTGCTGACACCTGATCGAGACTTTTGGCTTCCATAACTGTGANACCAGGGATGGAACCTGTGTCACCGGCAACGGAAGCTCAGAGTCTTAGCCCCTGGACCACAAGGGGAGTCCCAGAAATGACTCTTCCTGAGAAACTGAAGACAGCACGACCCTGCTGACACCTGATCGAGACTTTTGGCTTCCATAACTGTGAGAGCATGTATTTCTGCTGTTGTCAGTCATCTGAGTTCACAGTCATTTGTTACGGCAGCCCCAGGAGACTTATGCTGGCTCCCTATCACCGCACCTCCAGTGAGGCTGGCTGAGTCGAAAAGGCCTCGGGCTCGGAGGAGCTGTGGCTGCCTGGCCGGCACCAGCGGCCGGGATGTTTTCTCAGAAAGGAGGAAGGAAGGTTCATCTGAGATGCAGATTCCTTTCCTCCTTCTCACACCTCATGAGGTCAGTCGCGAGGCGGCTGGGAGGGAAGCCAGGGACTTTCTGGGGAGGTGTGTAGGAGACGGTTTGGCAGCGTCAGCCTTCGAAGGGAGGAGTGGGTGTGGAGGAGGGCAGCCTCCAAGCGCCCCAGTCCCCACAGGGATGGGCCGTGCTCGAGCCATTCCTGCTTGGGTTTCAAAATCCTCTCTGAACCGTAATTCTTGACAAAAGGCGCCTAGTCCAGCTCCCCGGGCTCCCCTGACGGTCACCGAGAAGGGACTCAGATGCTCTGCCCTAGATAGGGCTCACCGGCCAAAGCACGCCTGCCCAGCGTGGAAGCGAAGGCCGGGCGCCCTTACCAGTACTCTGCACTCAGACCATAGGCGTCCGGCTGTAATTCGTTTTTTCCTTCCCACCCACAACCACCACGATAAGATCAGCCAAGGAATCAGCCACCCCGAATTAGCTTTGCCCTGGAGAGTCCCAGGGACGGGGGAGGCTGGTGGGCTGCCATCTATGGGGTCGCACAGAGTCGGACATGACTGAAGCGACTTAGCAGCAGTAGAGAAGTAAAGTCTAGCTTTGAGCAGCAAAACTGCTATGAAGCAGCAGGCCTGTGAATCAGGTGACATTAGTGGTAAAGAACCGCTTGCCAATGCAGTAGATGTGAGAGACGTGGATTTGACCCCTGGGTCCAGAAGATCCCCTGGAGGAGGGCATGGCAACCCACTCCAGTATCCTTGTCTGGAGAATCCCACGGACAGAGGAGCCTAGTGGGCTGCCGTCCATAGGATCACAAAGAGTTGGCCACGACTGAAGTGACTTAGCATGCACGCATGCATTGTGAGTCGGGACCCTGCTTGTTGGAACGTTGTTGCTTATAAGGTGAACACCTCGGGGCATTGAGAGGATCCAGGCAGAGATCCCTTGGTAGTTCTGGGGCCCCAGGTCAGTGTCATCCTGTAGGGTGCACAGGTGGGCCCTGATGAAGCCATGATTTATGCAAGATTCTCTGTGGAGTCTTAGGATCAGGGGAACTCAGGGTGGCTCTGAGGCTGCCCACAGGCTGGTACCCACCCTGCAGCTTTCCAGGCTGGTACTCTCATCCTTGGGTCCCCTCGGCTTTGTTAATAAAATGTTCTTGTCCATCATACCCCATCCTTCATGGGGATGCTCAGCTGGCTGAAATCTTAAATCAGTTCTGGGAGCATGACCTCAGCTTAGTGTTTATGGTCTGTTCAAAAGGCCATGTGTTACTCTGGCTAAATGATGTTAAGGCCCTGGGACAGATAGAGCCACAAGACCAAAGGGGCCTGACTCCAGATTGATGAAGTGAATTGCTGCCTGCTGCACAGACTGTCATGTGAGTGAGAAAGAAACTTCTGCTGTGTTTGGACTATCACCTTTCATCACCCAATTTGTCAAGTGTTAATAGGTTGTCTTCAGGAAACAAACTTGATCTCCGTGGGACTGTTTGCATCAAAATACAACCAGATGCACAGCAATGGCCAGATCCTCCCTGCTACAATCTTCATATCCTGAGAGTGATGTTCTGCAGATAGAAGCTCGATGCACAGAATTGATTAACTGGAGGTCTTTCCGGCCCTTTTGCACTTTGAGAAGAGAGGGGAGCCTTCTTCCCGATACATCAGTTCTGACACTCTACAAGTTCAGCAGGAAAACTTGCTCTAGACTCGGTCTAATTCCTTCTTCGGAAGCCTAGGCCTAAGTCCAGCAATGGAATATTATTCATTCCTTGGACTGCAGGAGATCAAACCAGTCAACCCTAAAGGAAAGCACCCCTGAATATTCATTGGAAGGACTGACACTAAAGCTGAAGCTCCAATACTTTGGCCACCTGATGTGAAGACTGACTCACTGGAAAAGACCCTGATGCTGGAAAAGATCGAGGGCAGGAGGAGAAGAGGGCGGCAGACAATGAGATGGTTGGATGGCATCACTGATTCAATGCACATAAGCTTGAGCAAACTCTGGGAGATAGTGGAGGACGGAGGAGTTTGTGCGCTGCAGTCTATGGGGTTACAAAGAATCAGAAATGACTTAGTGACTGAACAACAACAGAAAATGAAATGAGCAATGAAGCCACAAAAGACATGGAGGAAATAAGATGTATGATTAGGTGAAAGAAGGTGAAATAAGATGTATGATTAGGTGAAAGAAGGTGAAATAAGATGTACGATTAGGTGAAAGAAGCCACTTTGAAAAGGCTCCATACTGCATGATCCCAACTATATGTCATTCAGGAAAAGGTGAAACTATGGACACAGTGAAAATATAAGTGGTTGCCAGAGGTTCATGGGGGAGAGAGGGAGGAATAGGTGGAGCAAAGAGGAACTGTAGGGCGATGAAACCATCAAAGCCGGCCCAGCATCAGGAGAGAAACTCAGCATGAACCACGGACTCTGGGTGGCCATTTGGTGTCACAGCAGGTTCCCTGGTTGTGACAGTGTGCCGCTGGTGCGGGGCGTGTGGGATAGTGGGGGAAGCCGTGGGTGAAACCCCTGAACTTTCTGCTCAATTTCGCTGTGAACCTAAGCCTTCTCAGAAAGAAAGTCTGTTTAAAAGGGAAAAATAATCTGGACTTCCCTGGTGGTCCACTGGTTAAGACTCTGCCCTTCCAATGCAGGGGGAACAGGTTTGAGCTCTGGTCGGGGAAGGGAGATCCCACATGCCGTTTGGTGTGGTCAAAAGAATTTTTAAAGCTTTAAGATAGTATAAAACATTTGTATACAGTTTTTTTTAAAAAAAGGAAAAAGTTTAAAAACCACCCATGCATCCCCAGGTTAGTATGACCTAGGGGAAGAGAGGGTGAGGTGACAGGGAGGGGACATGAGGGGGAGCGTATGTGAGCTGGCAGAGCTCTTTCTTTCCTTGAAGGGCGGCTGCACATTTCATTGTGTCCAAGTTCACTGGGAAGGATTGGGGGCAGGAGGAGAAGGGGACGACAGAGGATGAGATGGCTGGATGGCATCATGGACTCGATGCACGTGAGTCTGAGTGAACTCCGGGAGATGGTGATGGACAGGGAGGCCTGGCATGCTGCGATTCATGGGGTCGTGAAGAGTCGGACATGACTGAGCAACTGAACTGAACTGAAATGAAGTTCACTGGCTGCGCACTCAGGATCTGTGCAAGTTTTTGTTGGGACATAAATGTTTGTTTAAAAAACCTTTACCTGCAGCTTCGTGACCAATACTTTATACTAATAAAGAAAGTCCAGGAAAAGCCCTTAAAACTATCCTCTGCCTCTGTCTCTAACTCTGCTTGTTGCTGTTGAGTTGCTCAGTCGTGTCCCACTCTTTGTGACCCCATGGACTGCAGCCTGCCAGGCTCCTCTGTCCATGGAATTTTCCAGGCAAGAATACTGGAGTGGGCTGCCATTTCCTTCTCCAGGGGATCTTCCTGCCCCAGGGACTGACTGCACGCACATCTCCTGCATTGGCCTCTGAGCCACCTGGGAAACCCAGCTCTGTGCTTACCGTGATGCAAACCTGTAGTCTGTAATTTAAGACTCTGCATGACATTATCCACCTGAAAGGAGAACCCTGAGCTGATGGCCTAACAGTTCTTGAGTCAGAGATTCCCTTATGAAAGTTAGTAAGTGGAAGTCTAGGAAATGCTCCTGAGGACTGGCCATCAGCCTGCCCACATTAGGGCCCCCAGAGGTGCTTTATATGCCCCATTCTGATGGGCTGTGTCAGAAGCTGCTAAGAGACCAAGAGAAGGACAGGTAGAACTACCGCTCACCTGGTAGACAGAAGAATCCCCCGCAAATGTCCACAGGGACCAGTCCCCAGAATCTATCAATATGTTACTTTACATCACAAAAGGGATTTTGCAGTTATGATTAATTTAAAGTTCTTGAGATGGCAAGACACCTTCGATGATCTGGGAGATACCAATGTAATTCCAAGGTCTTTAAAAGATGGAGGCAAGAAGATCAGAGTCAGAGGAAGGAGGTGTAGCCACAGAACTCGAGGTTCTGCCATGAGCCAAGAATGCAGGCTGCTGCTGCTACTGCTAAGTCGCTTCAGTAGTGTCCGACTCTGTGCGACCCCAGAGACGGCAGCCCACCAGGCTCCCCCGTCCCTGGGATTCTCCAGGCAAGAACACTGGAGTGGGTTGCCATTTCCTTCTCCAATGCATGAAAGTGAAAAGTGAAAGTGAAGTTGCTCAGTCGTGTCCGACTCTTAGTGACCCCATGGACTGCAACCTACCAGGCTCCTCCATCCATGGGATTTTCCAGGCAAGAGTACTGGAGTGGGGTGCCATTGCCTTCTCCGAAAAATGCAGGCAGTAGCTAGAAATTGGGAAAGACAAGGAAACAGATGGTACCCTGAATTCCCCCAAAAGAACACAGCTTTGCCAACACCTTGATTTTAGACTTCTGACCTCCAGAACTGTAAGAGAATAAGTTTATGCTGGGTGAAAATGAGAGCAGCCACAGGAAACCAAGAGTTTGTACAGATGACCCTTATAATGACTTGGTGAAGATGAAGAGAGAAATAAGGCTTAGTCATAAGGATGACCAGGGAGGGATGTTTCAATAATTACGACTGGGTTGAGGTTGGGAGAGAACCTATGTATGTATATTTGTGTGTGTATAAATACAAAGGCACAGGAGTCCGAGGTCATATTTAAACTACATTTCTCATTGTGGGTTAGGATCAGACAAAGTTGAAAGGGGGTGTTGGCAAGAGAGAGCTGGAAATGATGAACCGTGGGCTCCAAGATAAATATAGGTAAGGTAGGACTTCCCTGGAGGTTCAATGGTTAAGCATCTGCCTGCCAGTGCAGGGGACGTGGGTTCGATCCCTGGTCCAGGAAGATCACACATGCTGCGGGTCTACTAAGCCCATGTGTTGGAACCACTGAAATCCGAGCACCTGGAGCCTGTGTTCTACAACAAGAGAGGTCACCACAATAGGGAGCTGAGAGCAGCCCCCACTCACCGCAACTTGAGAAAAGCCCGCTTGGAACAGTGAAGATCCAGTGCAGCCAGAAATAAATCAATAAGGACATTTTAAATAAATAAATAAATACAGGGAAAGAGGCAGTCACAGGAGAGGACCAGGGGCACAGAGGTCTGCTGAGATCCACAGGGTCAGTGGGGGCAGTCATACCAGCAAGCTGGAGAGGGAGGACCCCACGGCCCAAAGTTGCTTGATCAGATTTCAATGTGGAGCAGTTACAAGTGATGGAAATGGACGTGGTGGAGGGTGTAAGAAGTCAGTGCAGGAAGAGGTTCTTGGGAAAGAGGACCCCAGGAGCTGGGAAGATGCCCTCTGAATCAGCCATCTCACAGGATAAAGGTGGGAACTGTGGGGGAGCCGAGTCCACTGCCAAGGCTGACCTTGAACAAAGTGCAGAGAGCAGACAACTTGCTCCCAAACTAAAGCCCCTTCCAGCACACAGTCACCCTCCCCACTGAGCATGCCCACCCTTTCCAGTGTTTGGGGCTGAGTCAGCATATCACTGAGCACCTTCATTCAGGATGGGCCTCCAAGGTGGCCCTAGAGATATAAAGGACCCACCTACCAATGGAAGAGATGCAGGAGATGCAGGTTCGATCCCTGGGTTGGGAAGATCCCGTAGAGGAGGAAATGGCAACCCACTCCAGCATTCTAGCCTGGAGAATCCCCATGGACAGAGGAGACTGGTGGGGCCCATAGGGTCACAAAGAGTCAGACACTACTGAAGCGACTTAGCACGCATGCCATTCAGGATGCACTAATGAAACCCATAGACGGGGTGGCTTATGAACAATGGAATTCATTTCTCACAGTTCTGGGGGCTGGAAGTCCAAGATCAAGGGACCAACATGGGGTCATGTTCTGGTGAGAGCCCTCTTCTTGTTCACAGATGGCCTCTTCTCACTGTGGAAGAGGCAGGGGAGCTCTATGGGTCTCTTCCTTAAGAGAGTCATGGGATTAGTGAATCCCATTCACAAAGGCTGGGAAAGATTGAAGGCAAAGGAAGAAAGGGGTGGCAGAGGATGAGATGGTTGGATAGCATCACCGCATCAATGGACATAAACTTTGGCAAACTCTGGAAGACAGTGAGGGCCGCAGGCCATGTGGTCCTAAAGAGTGGGACACAACTTAGCAACTAAACGACCCTTCATGAAGGCTCCGCCCTCGTGACTTAAGCTCCACCCTTGGCCCCACCTCTTAATACCTTCCCTTTGGAAGTTAGGATTTCAATATGTTGGAGTGGGGGTGGGGCAGGGGGCTGGGAATACACACACATTCAGATCACAGCACTTAGCTTCCCCCATACCTTGGTTTCTTGGCTGGGGTCATTTAAAAAAAAATTAATATAGCAATCTTATTTAATTTGTTTGTTTGTTTGTTTGTTTTTTTGGTCCTTCCACATGGCATATGGGATATTAGTTTTCTGACCAGGGATCAAATCCGTGCCCCCTGAATTAGAAGCACAGAGTTTTAACTTCTGGACTGCCAGGGAAGTCCCCAGATGGGATCCTTTTTAAAGATGCAGCTTTTGTTAAGAGTTCTCTCTGGATCAAATGCCCCATCACGTTGGGTCAGTCAAAAATGCTTTATGTGTTAATACTCTCAGCCAGCATTTTCACTGTCTGATTGCCTATTTGTGGGCAAATATATACTGCTCTGAAAGAAGGCAAACAAAAGTGCACACTCTGTTAAGAAATCACTCCTCGGAATCTGGAATGGCCTGGAAATGCTCCATTGACCCTTGTTTAAACTGGGGGAGAGGGAACAGTGGGAAGGTGTCGGCTCTCTTCCCTAGTGAACCCTCCACTGTCTATCAGCAGAAATTCCTACAGCCCCAGCCACGGCTCGCACCTTCCACAAAGGCACATCCAGAGAGGCTTCAGCTGGGCAAATCTTAGAGGAGTTTAGATAAGGCTTTGATGTTTTCCTGTTTTTAAAGGTGGGTGAGAGGTTCATGGGAAAGAACCCCTAAGAGGAACAGAAGCTCTTCTCCATCTTCAGAAAGACCCAGGGAAGACAGTCACATGCCCAGTGCATTTCCAAGGAAAAAGCCCATTTATACACAAATGATCCAGGGAGCCCTGAAGGACCAAAGAATCAGGGAGCCGGGGTGGGTGGGGCGGTGGGGGCAGCGGGGAGACAGTGTGTTCTATGGAAGGAGCAGGTGTTATGCTGGGGGGAAAGAAGGGTCTAACCAAATTAAGGCTTCCCAGGTGGTGCAGCGGTAAAGAACCCACCTGCCAATGCAGGAGATGCAGGTTCGATCCTTGGGTCAGGAAGATCTCCTGGAGAAGGAAATGGCAACACACTCCAGTATTCCTGCCTGGGAAATCCCATGGACAGAGGAGCCTGGCGGGCTGCATTCCATGGGATTGCGAGAGTCAGACACAACTGAGCAAGCACGCACCCAACATTAATCTTGGAACATACGCGTTAAACCAAGGCAAACTGTTCTTGCCTTTCAGGACTTCTCTGAATCACAGAGACCCCTCTGTGCACTGAGATGTGAGGATGGACATACAAGTGGAATCTCACCCACGTATTTGATCAATCCCTCCCAGCCCCCGTTAGCACCTGAGGGTTACTGTTAAGCACATCATCCTGAAGGGAATATGCACTGCGTCTGTAGTGGTCAGAGCTGCATGGTCAGAGCTAAGAGGTGCATCTAACTTGGAAGGTTTCAGAAGGCATTTCAGAATCCCATACAGCTGGAACATCCTCATCCTGAAGCAGGGGGGTGGGCAGGGAGGAAGTGGGAGGAGACCAGAGGATTAAAAGCCCCGAGGCCAGGCTTCAACCTGGGATTACGGTGTGTGACTGTGACCATCACCTCTCAGAACTGGTTGGGACAGTATCTTCCATCACCCATAAACCATTGCCTGACACTTAGGTATTGCTATTATAAAGTAAATCTTTTTAAGATTTTTTTCTGTGCGTGTATAGACCATTTTTTAATTCTTTATTGAATCTGTTACAATATTGTCTCTGTTTTATATTTTGGCTCTTTGGCCACAAGACATATGGGCTCTCAGGAATCCAACCAAGTCCCTCCCACACGGTCAATCTTGAAGAACATGGATTTACTCAGCGCTCTCGTTGATTCGATGCAAATCACAAGCCTAGCCAGCCCTCTCTGCTCTGAGCCCCAGTGGTTGGATGGTCAACTCAAAAACAAGCACACAGCCCCAGTAGCAGCCGTCACGCAATGTCCAGAAATGTCAGCAATGTCACTTGCTGAGCTTGGAAGGAAAATAATATTTTCCTCACTTCTTTCCTTCTCCTCTTTCCTTCTTGTTCTTTCTCTTTTTACTTCTTTTAAATAAATAAGGTTTAAGAAGCCACTAATATTTAGTGGCTCAGTGGTAAAGAATCCTTCTGCCGATGCAGGAGACTCGGGTCCAACCCTGGGTTGGGAAGATCTCCCAGATGAGGAAATGACAACCCACTCCAGGATTCTTGCCTGGGAAATCCCATGGACAGAGGAGCCTGGCGGGCTGCAGTCCATGGGGTTGCAAAGATTCAGACATGACTTAGTGACTGAGAATCACACAGTATTTAGAAGAGACCAAACATGCTCCAGGTTCTTCCTCTTTTTTTCCCCCTGCAGCCAGAAGCCCTCCACTAAAGTCCAAGTTTCCCAAGGGCTGAGGTTGCCTGAGTCAGTCCAAGCTCAGGATGTAAATACATCCCTCCCTGGCTGCACATCTGCATGCTCAAGTCCCCTAATCACCGGGGGCCAATTTCACAACCTTACTTCTGGGAAGAGAATGGAATTCAATTGTATTGTCCTTGTTCTTCCCACCCCTGATTGTCTTACAATAAAGCAGCACCCTGCAGTCCCCTAATGCTTTAGATAAGAGACTACACCCTTTTATTCACAAATATTCAAAGGTGTTTCTACATGTTTGAAGTTCTTTTCCAGAAAAGGGTATTTTTTTTTTTCTTTTCTGTAGGCGAGGGTGTTTAGAGAATTGGCTGGAGCAGGAGAAAGGGGCGGCCCACGCGGCTTTAGAGCAAAGAGTCAGTGAGTCTGAGGACGCAGCAAAGGCCCCCAGCGGATAAAGGGCTAGGGCTGGGCACCGCACCCCCAAGAGCATTAAGATCAAAAAGCGAGTTTAGCCTTGAAGTCTCTTCTTCAGTGCCAGGTTTGGCTCAAAAAAGTTGACTCCAGAGTTTAATTAGGAGAACTAGAGATCGGACATCTCCTAGATGTCTGAGAGGGAATCACAAAGACAGGGACGACCGAGGTAGCTATGCTGCTCTTAAGTGAGGCACTCAGATCAGATCCTGGTCCCAAAACAAAACAGCGGAGCACAGAGGTGAAGTGAGAGTCTAGGCAGGGCGGAGACAATGCAGTTCTTCCAGAGCACCGGGAGAAGCAGGTTTTCCAGGTCTCCTGACAATACAGTGGGCCAGTGGAAAGTCCCAGCTAATAGCAAGAGGGAGAAATGATGCTGGCGACTTGACGGCGGGGCGCTGGAGACTCCTCATGTCTCGTCTGTCTCATGTCTCCTCTGTCTTGTCGGCCGTCACACGTGGAAGACAAAGCAGGCAAGGACAGGGACCTCCCTGGTGGGCCGGTGCTTAAGAATCCACTTTTCAACGCAGGGGACACGAGTTTGATTCTTGGTTAGGGAATTAAGATCCCACCTGCTGCGGAGCAACTAAGCCCATGTGCCACAACCACCGAGGCTTCCAGATGCCGCGAGTGAGCCCGCATGATGCAAGGGGGATCCTGAATGCCACGACTGAGGCCCAGCACAAATAAAGAAACAAGCGCTTTTAAAAAGCAAGTTTAAAAAGAGAGAGACAAGGACAAACTCTGAAGACTCAGAAGATGGGGAAAGCCCAAGACAGAAGGAACCGAGTACCTGAATGACCACATGGAGCACAGCCTCCCCGCTTGTCCAGTCCCACTAGACCACGGCATTAGTAGGAAAGAGGGCTTTATCCTCATTATCCCAGCAAGATTTGGCAGTTGTGTTGTGGGTTTCAGCAGCTAACCTACCCTGACTAACGCTCTGGCATTCTGTCACCTGGGGCTTGTGTTAGGTAGGAAGCTGCTAAGTCTTTGAGGAGTATACCAAAACTTTCAGCGTTTTAGTGTTTATCTCATTGATTTGTGATGGTGCTGTTGACAACATTCCACATGACTTTCAATCCTCATTTAGGGGAATCATTGAGCTAAGGGCTTCCCTGGTGGCTCAGACAGGAAAGAATCTGCCTGCAGTGCGGGAGACCTGGGTTCAGTCCCTGGGTCAGGAAGATCCCCTGGAGAAGGGAATGGCTACCCACTCCAGTGTTCTTGCCTGGAGAATTCTGTGGACAGAGAAGACTTCGGGCTACAGTCCATGAGGTTGCAAAGAGTCAGACACGACTGAGCGGATAACACTTTCTTTGAGCTAAGATCTTGCTATCATTGAAGTGAGTTAAAGGATAAAACGCACGGTGTGCTCTGCTTAGTTGCTCAGTCGCGTCCGACTCTTTGCAGCCCCAGGCACAGCAGCCCACCAGGCTCCTCTGTCCAAGGGATCCTCCAGGCAAGAATACTGGAGTGGGTTGCCATTTCCTCCTCCAGGGAATCTTCCCAACCTAGGAATCAAACCTGCGTCTCTTGCATTGGCAGGCAGATTCTTTATCGCTGTGCCACCTGGGAAGCCCCAGAATTAAATTACTAAGGAGATAAAAAGGATTAGAGGTCTCATTGATTAGCCAGCTAATCACCACTCTTCACAATGCCACTGACTTTTGGAAACTTTTAAAAAAACTTTCAGCGGAAGTGTGAGGCAGAGACCAAGTGGGCTTTTATGGAATGCTCGTTAAGCAGGCAAGTTTCCCGGTGCTGGTGAGTGTGGGAAGCAGATGGGACAGTGGGCAGAGTGCTGCAGTGCCCAAGAGAGTGCTGGCCCTGGATAAAAGTGCCAAAGCACAGATGTGGAGGCACAGGCTGGGAGGTTGGGAATTTGGGCTTTGAGACCCACTCAGGTCCGGAGATTTTCAGGGATGTTAAACCTAACTCCTTTACATCTCAGTTTCTCATCTGTAATACAGTGATGGACAGGCAAGTCTGGCGTGCAGTCCATGGGGTCACAAAGAGTCGGACACGACTGAGGGACTGAACTGAATTGATACCTACTTTAGGGGCTTCCAGGTGGTGCTAGTGGTAAAGAATCTGCCTGCCAGTGCAGGCTAGACATAAAAGGGTTCAATCCCTGGGTCAGGAAGATCCCCTGGAGGGCATGGCAACCCGCTCCAGTATTCTTGCCTGGAGAATCCCATGGACAGAGGAGCCTCGCGGGCTATAATCCACAGGGTTTTACAGAGTCAGACACGACTGAAGCGACTTAGCAGGGCAAGAGCAGCTTGCGCACTGACTGGGCATGCCAGTTTCATTCCCTGAGGACAGCATGAGTGTACAAGGAAGAAAAGACTGGAAACCCAGTCTCTATGGAAAAGGGAGCCCCAAAACAGGCAAGGACAAGCAGTCCGAAATCTGCTGCTTCCAAGCTTAGCCTGGGTTTGGATTTAAGATTAAGACATCTGGTAGCAGAGTAGATGATGCCTGTTTTCACATTCTATAAAACTGCCCAAGAACAGGCTCATATTCGTGATGAGGGTTATATCATTAATCATTTGTCCCCAGGTTTGAGGTTGCCATGGAAGCTTTTTTAATACACATGAGCACACTTCCAAAAGGAACTGGCTGAGTGCTAATTTGGAAACGTTTGCTGGCTTCTGATATATTCCTTTGAACCTACACATTTAGAAAATCCAGTTTTCTATCACTCTTTTCAGCAAACTCAAACCATTACATTCTCTCTGACAATAAAGCTGTTTGATTTTCTTCAGTTCAGTGACTCAGTCGTGTCTGACTCTTGGCGACCCCATGGACTGCAGCATGCCAGGCTTCCCTGTCCATCACCAACTCCCAGAGTCTGTGCAAACTCATGGAGTCGGTGATGCCATCCAACCATCTCATCCTCTGTCATCCCCTTCTCCTCCCGCCTTCAATCTTCAATGCTTGATTTTCTTAAAACCAAGTAAAAATACAAAACTTAAAGAAGTTTTATTTATTTGTGGCTGTGCGGGGTCTTCACTGTTGTCCGTGGGCTTTTCTCTACTTGTGGAGAGCATGGGCTGCTCTCTAGTAGTGGCGCGTGGGCTTCTTATTGCAGTAGCTTCTCCTGGTACAGGGTACAGACTCTAGAGCACAGGCTCAGCAGTTGTGACACAGGGGCTTAGCTGCTCTGAGGCATGTGAGATCTTACCAGGGCAGGGATCGAACCCACGTCTCCTGCAGTGGGAGGCGGGTTTTTTTTTTTTTTACCACTGAGCCACCAGGAAAGCAAAAAAAAAAAAAAAAAAAAAAAAAAAAGAAACCACTATTTCTAAAGGCACATAACCTACAAAATTTTCCATGCTTGCCATTGTTTCAAGAGCATATAAAGAAACCCCAAAGTGTATGTGATTAAAAATATTCTCAAATTTTGATCAATAATAATGGAGAAAATGGAAATTAGTTGCTAACGTTTGACAAGAAAAGTGACAGCCCCCAGCTCTCTGTGACTTTTCCGCCCTGAGGAATGAACACTTTCTCATTTTCCATGAGTGCCACCTGGCACCCAGGTTCCATTTACCCACTTCCCCTGGGCTTTGAATTCTCATACTTAATTCTGGTTTCCAGCATTCAATGATCTCTTATTTTGTTAGTTTTTCTCCCTACATCTCCTTTTTTCTCTGCTCACTGGCCCTCTGATTCACCGACCCGCATACTATCCCCATGTATATTCATACATATGAAGTGGGTTTTTCTGTGTGAAGCCCAGCTGTGTATTTATACATATGGATCAGGTCCTTATGCCTAAGTATTTGTCTACATACGTCAATCCATTATATGGCTTTCAACTCCACTCAAACAAAAGAATCTAAAGTCCTTGTGAGACTGAGGCCTCCCTCCACTACCTATCTGACTTCATCCTTTATTTATTTGGCTGTGCCGGGTCTTAGGTGTGGCACATGGGATCTTTAGCTGTGACATGGAAACTCTTAGTCGTGGCATGTGGAATCCAGTTCCCTGACCAGGGATCGAACCCTGGCATCCTGCATTGGTAGCATGGAGTCTTAGCCACTGAACCACCAGGGACGTCCCTGACCTCATCCTTGTAACTCTCCCCCTCAGCTCTGGCCACCGTGGTCCTCTTGTTTCTCAACACTGCCGTGTACACTCCCACCTCAGGACCTTTGCTTTGGCTATTCCGTTCACCAGAAAGCTTCTTCCTTCTAATATCTACCTTCCCCTCCCTCCCTTCATCCTACCCTTTGTGCAAAGGTGATCTTATCAGACAGGCTTCCCTGGCTGCTCTGAGAGGCAGGCACTACCTACCCCCTGCAGCCTTGATTCTGCTGCCTTCCGCTCCGTGCAGACATGCTGTCAGTTTCGCCCCTTCTGCATGGAAGTGGGAACATTGTTTTATTAGTTGCTGTATTCCCAGAACCTAGAAAGAGTCTGACACAGAGTCGGAAGGCAATGGATAGTTTTTAAATGAGTGAGTAAGCCCAGCAGATCTAGACCAGAGGAGAATGCCTGAGTAGTAGATTCTAATTAATCCTCAGAGTGCTGACATCACCCAGTCCTCATAGATCTTTCTAGGTAAGTGTGCTGGCAATTTTGAAGATCTGTATTCCTAATGGAATGGGCCTCAACACGCCCACAAACAGGCTGTGAGCATCCCACCCAGGCAACCAGGTGCACTGGTGTGATAAGACTAGTCCCTACCACATGCTCTCCTGAGTCTGACCTCAGTTCAGTTCAGTTTAATCACTCAGTCATGTCTGACTCTTTGTGACCTCATGGACTGCAGCACTCCAGGCCTCCCTGTCCATCACCAACTCCCGGAGTTTACTCAAACTCATGTCCATCGCGTCGGTGATGCCTTCCAACCATTTCATCATCTGTTATTCCCTCTCCTCCAACCTTCAATCTTTCCCAGCATCAGGGTCTTTTCAAGTGAGTCNTTAGGATTGACTGGTTTGATCTCCTTGCTGTCCAAGGGACTCTCAGGAGTCTTCTCCAGCACCACAATTTGAAAGCATCAATTTTTCAGCACAGGCAAGTTCTGTAAGGAAGGCGAGGGTGGAAGGAACATGAATATAAGTCCTGTAGGTGAGAGTGTGAGGACACACAGCTGTGCCTGGATTGCCATATCCTTGGCTTAGAGAAACTGAGAGTTTCGGGTGGTTGTGTAAGGCAAGTTGGCCATGAGAAGAGCATCGTGGAGCTGTCTCTAGGTTTTCCACACTCAACTTCAGTGTTTAAAAATATGTCACACCTTCTTGAGATTCCAAATATGTAGAAAATAAAACCATGGACTGTCGGCTGGTCTGGCCCAGTATTCCTCAACCTCAGCGTGAGGATCAAGGACCAGGTCATTCCCTGCGGTGGGGGCCACCCTGTGCACTGTAGGAGGTTTAGCAGCACCCCTGGCTTCTCCTCACTAGGTGCCAATAGCACCCCTAGTTGTAACAAATCCAATTGCCTCCAGACATTGTCAAATATTCCTCAGGGAACAAGTGTTTTCTGGGTTAAGCATCATTGGTGTATTGATTATTTTATTGCTTATTGAAACACAGTTGATGTACAGGGTTGTGTTAGTTTCAGATGTGCCGCACAGCGATTCAGTGTTTTTAAGGATATGATCCATTACAGGTTATTACAAGATAATGGGTATATTTCCCAGTGAGTGCGTGCATGCGTGCACGTGTGCATGTTCAGTCGTGTCTGACTCTTGGTGGCCCCATAGACTGCAGCCTGCCAGGCTCCTCTGTCCATAGGATTTTCCAGGCAAGAATACTGGAGAGGGTTGCCGTTTCCTCTTCTAGGGATCTTCCCAACCCACGGATCGAAGTTGGGTCTCCTGCATTGGCAGGTGGATTCTTTACCACTGAGCCACCTGGGGAGCCCATAATTCCCACTATTACAGAGTAAATGCTTGCTGCTTATCTATTTTATATACAGTAGTTTGTATCTGTTAATCCACGTCCCTAATCTATCCCTCCCACCTCCCCTCTGAACTTTGGTAACCACTAGCTTATGTGTCTATGAGTCTGTTTCTGTGCTGTATATTTATTCAGTTGTATTATTTTTTCAATTCCACATTTAAATAATACATAGCATTTGTCTTTGTCTTCTTTTGTTAAGCATAATATTGAGAATCACTGGTTTAGACTCAATGTTAGAACAAGCAAAATTTGCATTGAGTGAAGATAGTTATCTACTCTAACAACCACGTGGAATCTTTGGTGAAGACTGACAAGCCCTAACAATCCGCCTTGATCATCCAGAGAGAAACACAGAAGTCCGAGACAAAAGCAGGCCTTTTTCCTCAAAGTGCTAGTTTATGGCTTAGGGACCCATAACACTATTTACACATAACCCTGGGGGAAAAAAATCCTGGGGCCCTTTGCTTTAAAAAAGAAAGAGTCCTTCACACTTAAAGTGAGCTTTAAAGAAGTGAAAACACAGAAGACCACAGGCTCTGGTCTGTAGAATTCACAGCCTGCAGGACTGACTCCACACAACATCCTGCAGCATCGGGGCCTTGGAGACCCCTTTCCATCCTGAGGCTGTGGATTGGACAGCCTCAGGATGTCTTGACATCCAGTCTGACTTATTCACAAAGCATTTGGTATGGTTAACCTTGGGAGGTGTGTTTAGCCTCACAAAACAGAGGAAGATGTTTAAAAACAACTGTCCCTTAATTTCACCATCACATGAACAAAACAGGCATATGAGCCTGAACTTGGGTCAGCGTACATTTTTTTTTTAATAGAAAGGAGACTCTAATCTTATACACTCCCTTAAGCATATCCCTCAAAAGCTGTACAAATTAGCCTTCTAGATAAGATCATGCGTTCTCATCCCCACCTGTCTCCCGGTGAACAAACAGAGAACAAAAAGGGCTCCCTGACCCATGTCTCTCTCGTTCCAGAGTACAGTACTATGATTGATTTATGATTTCTAAGCCTGAGAACTTTGGAAGCCGCCAAACATGAAAAGAGTGAAAAATCTTCTAAGTCAAGAGAAAAAAGGGAAGGTCTTGGTAGCAGAGCGCCCTTCTCAGGCTGTGAAACACTACTCTGAAAGCTGTCACGAGTATGCATCACTTGGGCCTTTGCAGACAAAAAGGGTTATTTTATCCAGATTATTCCCCCACATTGGAGGGGAAAGGGGACTCATTTGTAATCATCAAAGGAATGCTGACAGACTTGAAACGGGATTACATTCTATTATCCTCATCCGAATTAAAGATTTGTTTTGGAGACCTTTCTTAGGTTTCTTCCTCCCTGCTCCTCCAACTCCAAATGAGGTGATTTGTATTCGTGGGACATCTGAGGCAGACATGAAATCAGACGGTTTGCAAACATACATTTCAGATTCAGTGGCCTGAGTTTTGAATTTTAACGTTGCCTGGTTCTGTATGTGGGTGGACAACTAGGCTCTCAGGTTGAGAGTGACCCCAATCATCGCTTCACTTCATTCCCTAACTAGTTAATGCAGGAGACATTCAACATCAGGAGCCCGAGTGAACAAGGGATACAGATGTCCAGAAATGCAAGTGTGGAAGCGGAAAGTCAACCCATGGGCAGTGTTGTCTGGTAGGTCTATGGATACGTTTCTTGTTGTTGTTATTCAGTTGCTAAGTCATGTCCAACTCTTTGTGACCCCATAGGATGGATATGCTACTAATCCCTCAGTTCCAACCTCTGTGGTTTGGGTATCATTTGAAGAACGTAACTGGTCAAATCTATTCTTCAACCCTCAAATTGCTTTGTGATGAGTGCCGATGAAACCACTGAGAAGGGAGCCTCCCTGGGACAGACTGACTCTTTAGAGCAGGACTATATGAATACTTAGCATAGCATCTGAGACCCAAAAGACTTGAGAACATTTCCTGTTCTTTCAGGCAGACCTTCCACTATAAAATCACAACGGGAACTGATGCCTACCGTGAAGAAGCCTTGGGTAACTCAGGTTGAAAGCCATAAGTCAGTGGAAGAGTTCAACTGGGTCAAAAAGTTCAACAAGACAGAAAGCTATGTCTTGATCTTAGCTGATGAAAGAGCAAGACATCTTAGAGAAAATCTCAAGGCAAGGAGATGACACTCTCTAAGCAGGAAAGAGCAAAGAATATAGGTAAAGTGCATTAGAAGCTGTACCATTTCTTTGCTCATCATGTCTTTATACCACAAGCCTTCTTTCTAGACTTACTGTTCTTCAGGAAGTATGTCCTCTTGTAGTTCCTTCAGTAAGGGTTTATTACTGGTAAACACATCCTTATTTCACACTCACTCTTGCAGATAGTTTAGCTGGTGATACAGCTCTGCACTGACAGTTTTTTCCCCCAGAACCTGGAAAATATTTCACTGGTTTCTGACTCTCATTCTCATGGCAAAGCCCTTCCAAATGAAAAACTTTCTGTCTGATTTTTTTAAGACCATCACTTTGTTTTAGTATTTTGTAGTTTTAGTATGATAGAAATAAATTTATTTTGCTTGGGATGCTTGACTCTGAATCATTCATCAACTCTTCAAAATTGACTCTAAGATATTATCACTTTGAATGTTGTCTCTCCCTCATTTTTCCTATTCTCTTTTTCTAGAATACTGATCACCTGGGTGTTGAATCTTCATTCCATTTTCCATGTCTTATAAGGTTTTTTTTCATGTCTTTATCTCTTTTACTGCATTCTGGATAATTTTCCTAGTTTTATTTTCCAGTTCACTATTTCTCTCTTCAATTACATTTAATCTATCCATCAAGCCTTGAACCTTGGTGAATATATTTTTTCATGTTAGTTGATATATTTGATTCTACAAAAAAAAAAAATAGGTCTGCTCTTTCTTGATAGCGTTTCTTCTTCTGGATTCTTTCATTTCTTTTTATGTTTTATATTCCCTCTTATTTATTAAACACTCTGTGGTTTTGCTGCTGACTTATTCATACAGTGCATTTTGGATTGTGTGTTCACAATGAGCAGAATTTAATCTACTACAATCTTGTGGGGCCTGCACTGATGTTGCTATATAGGGAATATTTAGGGGTTTTTTCCCAGGTACCTTGGGGCAACTTTTTTAGTTTCTTAGCTTGGGGTTTCCTGGTAAAGGCAATGTGAATTCAAACCCCAGATTCTTGCAAAGGTACGTGTGTGGTTACATAGTTTCAACAAAGATTATTTTTTCCTCTAATCCTGAGCCTCGTGAGAAACCTATAGGCAGGTCAGGAAGCAACAGTTAGAACTGGACATGGAACAACAGACTTGTTCCAAATAGGAAAAGAAGTCCGCCAAGGCTGTATATTGTCACCCTGCTTATTTAACTTATATGCAGAGTACATCAGGAGAAACGCTGGGCTGGAAGAAGCACCAGCTGGAATCAAGATTGCCAGGAGAAATATCAGTAACCTCAGATATGCAAATAACACCATCCTTATGGCAGAAAGTGAAGAGGAACTAAAAAGCCTCTTGATGAAGAGTGAAAAAGTTGGCTTAAAGCTTCACATTCAGAAGACTAAGATCATGGCATCTGGTCCCATCACTTCATGGGAAATAGATGGGGAAACAGTGGAAACAGTGTCAGAATTTATTTTGGGGGGCTCCAAAATCACTGCAGATGGTGACTGCAACCATGAAATTAAAAGACGCTTACTCCTTGGAAGGAAAGTTATGACCAACCTAGATAGCATATTCAAAAGCAGAGACATTACTTTGCCGACTAAGNATTTATTTTGGGGGGCTCCAAAATCACTGCAGATGGTGACTGCAACCATGAAATTAAAAGACGCTTACTCCTTGGAAGGAAAGTTATGACCAACCTAGACAGCATATTAAAAAGCAGAGACATTACTTTGCCAACAAAGGTCCATCTAGTCAAGGCTATAGTTTTTCCAGTGGTCATGTATGGATGCGAGAGTTGGACTGTGAAGAAAGCTGAGTGCCGTAAGAATTGAGGCTTTTGAACTGTGGTATTGGAGAAGACTCTTGAGAGTCCCTTGGACTGAAAGGAGATCCAACCAGTTCATCCTAAAGGAGATTAGTCCTGGATGTTCATTAGAAGGATTGATGCTAAAGCTGAAACTCCAATACTTTGGCCACCTCATGCAAAGAGTTGACTCCTTGGAAAAAACGCTGATGCTGGGAAGGATTGGGGGCAGGAGGAGAAGGGGACGACAGAGGATGAGATGGCTGGGTGGCATCACTCAATGGACATGAGTTTGGGTGAACTCCGGGAGTTGGTGATGGACGTGCTGTGATTCATGGGGTGGCAAAGAGTCGGACGTGACTGAGTGACTGAACTGGACTGAACTGAATCCTGAGCCCAAGCTGAGATGTTCCCTTGTCATCTTTCTTTGCAAGAATGCTGATTTGTTTCTCATGCACCTTTTATGAGTGTTTAGCCCTTCCAGGCCCTGGCCGTATGAGGAGATCTTTATTCCAATTTCTCACTTGACATTGGTTTAGTGCCTTGTCTCTTGCCCTCACGCACCCAGTAAATTCTGGCTATAAAATGCATCCAAGGCCCCGGTGTAGTCACAGGTTCAGAGCCAGCTACTTCTTCAGTTCTCTGGTCTCTCTTCATTTTGTTCCCTCACTACTCCTTGTGTTTATTCACTCACCCAAGCATTTAAAGGATGTTTGTTATATTTTAATCGGCAGCTTTAAATATTTTGCTGGGCAAATAATTCAGTTCAGTTCAGTTGCTCAGTCATGTCCAACTGTTTGCGACCCCATGAATCACAGCACGTCCATCATCAATTCCCAGAATTCACCCAAACTCATGTCCATCGAGTCAGTGATGCCATCCAGCCATCTCACCCTCTGTCGTCCCCTTCTCCTCCTGCCCCCAATCCTTCCCAGCAGCAGAGTCTTTTCCAAGGAGTCAACTCTTTGCATGAGGTGGCCAAAGTATTGGAGTTTCAACTTTAGCATCAGTCTTTCCAATGAACACCCAGGACTAATCTCCTTTAGGATGAACACCTCCAGAACACCAGTTCCATCATATTTCCAAGAAATGAATTATAGACCTTATTTTGTAATCAGTTATTTGGGGCTGGATGGTGCTATCTCTTGGTGCAATGTGGGATGGACAATACCTGTAAGTCCTGGGAAAGATTTGGATTTGATATATTAAGAGATAAACATTAAGAAGTGACATTGTTTTAAACAATTTATAATTGATTTGCTTTAGTATTAGAAAAGCTGCCTGAATTCAAATCTCCAAAAATTACTTAAGCTCTCTGGCTACTATTTCTTCAACTTATAGAGAAATTTCCTTCATAGGGTTGTGAGGATTAAATGAGTTAATAAACATGAAATTTTTAAAACACTCTGTGGCATAGAGTGCTTTATGTATTTGATATACCATAATATTTTTAGCTAACTTCTCTTACTTGTGCTAAGAAAACCAAGTAAAGAATTTGCCCCTTATGTTGGGTCGGAGTTTAACCTGAGGTAGTGCACACACAGGGGCTTCCCGGATGGCTCAGTGATAAAGAATCCGGCTGCCAATGCAGGGGACACAGGTTCAATCCCTGGGTAAGGAAGATCCCCTGGAAAAGGAAATGGCAACCCATTCCAGTATTCTTGCCTGGAAAATTCCATGGACAGAGGAGCATGGCAGGCTACAGTCCATGGGGTCACAAAGAGTCGGACACAACTGAGCATGCACCCAAGGGGAAAGAAAGAAGCTCAAAGAAAACAGTTTAGAATCAGCTGGTCAGCCACCCTCCCATCTGAGAGACTCCTTCCAGTGCTAAAACCTAGGTGAGCCTAGGACGGATGTTATCCAGGGAAGCTAGTGCATTCTAGAAATATACAAACACAACAGCCTCATTAAAGTATCATAAAAGTTCAGAATGCCTCACCGTATGCATCCACATTCATTACTTAGCTTGAATGACAAGAGGATGGATTTTTGAAGTGAGATAATTACCAATTCACATTCTTCCCCTAAATTTTACTGGCAGTTGTGGGAACTGGCGTGGTGGGCAAGGAGGCGATAGGGCTGGGCCACAGGGGAGAAGTTGCTGTTTCAGTGTTTATTACCCTCAAAGTGGTGCCTTTTCAAGAATTTTGCAAGTGCTGTCAGATTGGCTGAAAATGCTAGTGGTCTCAAAAATTTTTTAAATCATGAACCCCAACAGCAAAAACATTTTGAGATATTGCATTTAGAAACTGTGTAATGAATCAACTATATTTCAATACAATAACATTTTAAAACGAAATGATGAACTGTTGTACTGTCAAGTTGTATGTTTTTTGTTTGTTTGTTTTGTTAGCCATGCTGCATAGCTTACAGGATCTTATTTCCCTGACCAGGGATGGAACCTAGGCCACGGCAGTGAAAGTGTCAAATCCTAATCACTGGACTGCCAGGGAACTCCCTCAATCTGTATGTTAACTAGAAGCAAGACATAGCTTCTTTTTTCAAGATAGAAATGTATTCACTCAAAAGAAGTTCTAACATCTTTCTACCATACCCACTGATTGCCTTGTGCCCACACCTACTGTGGATCAACAGTGTTCAGAAGATGTTGAAGGAAGAAAGGAGAAAAGGTCAGTCTACTCAGAGGACAATTGAAATTGCTATGAAGAGTCCAGTTCAGTTCAGTTCAGTCGCTCAGTCATGTCCGACTCTCTGTGATCCCATGGACGGCAGCAAGCCAGGCCTCCCTGTCCATCACCAGCTCCCGGAGTTCACCCAAACAGAGAACTACCTAAAAATGTGAGGCAAATTGAGGCATTTTTTTCCTGGCTTTGCCCCCCACTCAGCACCCATATGGGTCAAGTTCTCCAGCCTGGTCCCACCCCTGGGCCCGTGTTAGGGTCTGCCTCTGCTTCCGAGCTGGGGGTCTCCGTCAAGTTAACTAAGCCCTCTGAGGCTGGGTAAAGTGAGATTTCTACTTAACTCACAAGATTGCTATGAGGATGAAGTCAGCTAACACTATGCTCAACTAATTTTCACTCCCTTCTTTTCTCTTCCTCCCTCGAAACTACTGCTAGGCTGCCTTTTCCAATAAAGCACCTGGGAGACCAAAGCCATCAATTACGGGACCACTCGCTTGCCCAGACTCCTCTCCTCGGCTACAGAAAGAACACTTTTTGAATGTAGTTATTTTCCATGGAAACAGGCTAGAGCTCTGAGATGCTTACTTTTCATCCCTCTTCTTCTATGACAGCTGGACAACTCCTTTAGACATCCACTTTGTTTTCCTTTGGTGACGAACTGCCTTTTGGCTCCATCAAAGTTTTGAAACTGAAGACAATCCCGAATTAAAGTATGATATGACCAAGGGATGATAAAAGGCAGACCTGTGTGACGTGCATGTCTGTGTAAGTTTGTGCATACCTGTATGCTGGGACACAGCAGCAGGCTGAGAGCAGGAACATACATCCTGGTCTCCCTGGCAGTGAGCCCTGGGGCGGGGGTGGGGGAAGTGAGACCCAGTCACACCCATGTACCCCTGGATGAACTGTGCATGGTTCATCCCTGCCCTCTGACATGAGCAGCAGTGGTCCTCTACTCTGGCTGCACTCTAGACTTGCCTGGGGGCTTTGGAAAAGAGGTCCATGCCTGGATCTCACAGATGAATTTCATCAGCAGCCCTGGGTTGCTGCTAGAGCATCCATATATTTGTTTAGACTCGAGGGATGTTAGTGTGTCAGCTAGGGTTGAGACCCACCGTTTCTCTAAGCAGGAAAGGAAGGCTCAACCTCTTCTAAACGGACCATTCCATCAGGACAGAGTTCCTACTCTAAGGATCCCAACCAATGGAACAACCATTTTTCTATTTTCTGAAGGTCTTTTTTAGTTTTTCTTTTTTCTTTTAATTTGGCTGCACTGGGTCTTCACTGTTGCTCGTGGGCTTTCTCTAGTTGCAGGGGTTACTCTCTATTTGTGGAGCTTGGACTTCTCATTGCAATGGCTTCTCTTGTTGCAGAGCACAGGCTCTAAGGGAAGCAGGTTTCAATACTTGCAGCTGGAGGGTTCTAGAGCACAGGCTGAGTAGTTGGTGGTGCATGAGCTTAGTTACCCCGAAGCATGTGGAATCTTTCCAGATCAGGGATCAAACCCGCATCCCCGGCATTGGCAGGAGGACTCCTAACCACTGGACCAACAGGGAAGTCTTACATTCTGAAATTCTTGACCAATGAAATAAGGAGTTAGGGTCAGGCTTATTTGTTAGGCTGCAAATGATCTGATAACAAGCCCCGTATCTTGTCTTGGCCACTTGGGCTACTGATGGAGGCAGGCAGGGTAGAACACCAGCCCGGAGACCCCCTTCGATCATGCAGTGCCCTTTCTTTGAGGTCTGGGGACGTCTGGGAACAAGCAAGGCCTTAAAAGCTGCCCCACTGCCCTTGTTTCTCACTTCCTTTCTGTTTCCCACATTTACCATTCCGTGCCCGAGGGTAAAACCAAACGTGTCAACATATGATTATGACTCTTTTTGTCAAAAGTCAGGAGTTTCCTAGGAATCCAAGTGGGAACATGATTAATTTTCCATCCGTTCCTTCCCTCCCTCATCAGTCCATCAATCACTTTGAACATCTCTGAGAAGAAAGAAAAGAAAAAAAAGCAAAACAGAAGAGGGAGAAAAGGAAAGAGCAGAGAGAGAAGACCGTGCCTGCTCTCTGCAGAGAACAAAACCATCAAAAATATATAGATAAATAAACAAGATGGGACGCCCCTGGTGGTCCAGTGGTTAAGAATCTGCCTTGCAATGCAGGGTTCAGTCCCTAGTCAGGGAACTACTGATAGGATCCCACATGTCTCAGAGCAACGAAGCCCATATGCCTCAACTCAAGAGTCCAAGTGCCACAACGAAGGAGCCCATGTGCCGAAACTAAGATCTGACACAGCCAAATAAGTAAATATTATTTTTTAAAAAAATGAATAAGACCTGAGGGACACGGCAAACTAAGTTCAGAGACACACTAAGACGTCACTCTTGAAAGCCAGACCACATGTGGAAAGGATCTTTAGGATCTTTTTAATTGTTGGAACCAAAATGGCACCCCTCCCTCCCCTCTGCCCTCATCCTGCCTTGTTCTTTGAACAAAGACGATGCTGACATTGTATTTCTATATATGAAAAAAAAAAAAATATATATATATATATATATCAATGATCAGTTTGGACCTCTCCGGCTAAATCCTCAAGTTGGGAATGCAGTCAAAAGAACAGAACGCTATCCCAAAGAGGAAAATGGACGAACGCCAAGCCCATTTGAGTCTGGGATTAAGGATCAGAAGCACTAATTTTGCATGAACTGTTCTTGCCTTCCTGGGATGTGTTTTTAATGCAGTGATGATAGCCTTCCAGTGGCCGCTGGCAGCATCTCAATGTCTTGAGGGAGGAGAGGGAAGGGGGTGTTTAGGGAGCCTGTTTCCTAGCAGGCTTGGAGGTGATTAGCACAAGTCACGAGCATGAAGGGGGAGGACAGGAGGCCCTGATGCAGCCTCTGGCTTATTAAGAGTGAGATCTGATGCTGGAATCCCCAGGGCAAAAAAATCAATGACCCAGGAAAACTACACCAGCTGACAGCCTCAGGGAAAAAAAAAAAAAAGCTCAAGGAAGAGTTGCAAAGAAGAGAAAGGCTTAAGTAACTTTCCAAAACTCTGTGCTGCTAATCTCCCAGGAGGCCCAATACTGTACAGACAAAGGCTAGGACCCCTTTCATTTCAGCACTTTCTTTCACCTGGATTCACCATCCTGCTTCCATCCCCTTCTTCACAAAGGCTGAAAGGGTCCCAAGTTCCCTCCACCCTGCCTCTGTCTGGATTTTTTATGTTTCCTTGTTTAGAAAAACAAGCAAGCAAAGACATTGTCAAATGCTGCTCTCCAGTGCTCAGCTATCGCTGCAGGCTCCGAAGGGGAGGGTCCACTGTCTCTTTTCAGGCACTGGCTTCTACACACCCCTCCAAGTACAGGAACAGGACCTCTTGTTCCCAGGAAAGCAGGAGTCAGGCTTTGAGGCCACAGAGGTGGGAGTTGGGGAGGCATGTGTGTGTGTGTGTGTGTCTGTGTTGGTTTCACATGACCAGGATCCACTGTCAACTAAAGCTTTCAACGCAACCCTCAGACTGTCATCTTTGGAGCTTAGGAATTTTCTTGGATGCTGTATGTCATGTGGCTGGGGGGGGGGTCCCTAAAGGTTCATTAAGTTTCAAGTCAAATGAATCAATTTTGGAAGACATTATCTTTCTCCCTGAGCCTTTTCTAATATTTCCTTAAAGCCATACAAGCTAGAATTTAGATCTAAACGTGAGTGTGTCTGTGGTTTCAGACAAGGTTATTTTTCTTTTCTTCTCCCCAAAAGGCTCCCAGACACTTTCTCCCTGGTCCTCAGATCTCTAAAGAGCAAGGTTGACCACAGAAAACATAGGGGTTGCCTGGCAATGTCACCATTGACCGAATATTGGCTCAGGGAGTCTCAAACTCTGGAATCTAGGTTCCCACTAAAAGCACAAGAACATTTCTTTTATCGTTTAATCATTTAGAGAAATATGTATGAAAACATCCACTTCCAAGTTTAGAGCATCCTGTTTGACAGCTCAGGTTCACCCTCCGAAACAGTTTATTGGGTGGTAACCTATAGACTGCTTCAAGGATTGCAACCGCTTCACTAAAGAAACAAGCTCTAAGTGCCTGTAATCTGTGAGAACAATCTAATGGCTACTCCGCAACGGTACCTAAAGCAATATTTGTTCAGTTACAGTGATGTCACAAAAGAAAGGCTTGTTGGCTTTCTGTTCTTTGCTCAACAATATTCACAGCCTGCCGGTGGCTGAATTCAGACTGCTTCCCATAGCTTAAATCAGCAAAGACAGAACTTTTCTAGCAGCCAAGAAAAGTTCTATTACCCAAAAAAAAGTCAGTAGCACTTGAAATTCAGCATTTTTCCCAGCACATTTACCACAGCGCTCTGACCCTCGGTCTTAAGGACCTCAGTTTCCTTGCCAAATAGGCATGTCTTGGCTTCCTTTGCGAGGTAGAAACACTGCCTTGATATTAAATATTCAGAGCAAAGAACCTCTGACCCGAGGGCTCTCAGCTAACAATGACATTCTCTGTAAGCATACTAGAAACCCAACTCAGCTTCTGGTTTGCCAGTGTCCCTTGCCATGTATTAGCGTATTGCACAAACAGGGTCTGAGGAAGGAGCCTTGTTCACTGTGATTACACTGCAAAGACCTTCAAAGCAGAGATGTGGGAAGCCTGGCCTTGACAGGAGATGCTGGAGAAGGCAAAGAATGGGACTCAGAGCTGCTTCCGGGGCTGGGCAGGGGTGAGGAAAGGGTGAAGGGCCACCAGCCTGCCAGACGGAGACCCAAGTCTGATCCACGTTTGCAGGGACGTCTGGTTACTCTCAGCAAGCGCAAAGGTAATTTAAGAATGCAGTCCCTCTAGCCCCCATCAATGCAGAAACCGCTCTCCCTTTGTGGCACCCCACCTACAACCCCAGAACTATCTGAGATCGGCTCAGTCTTCCCCCAAAGAAAAGCCTCATCGGTTACTGGGAGGGGAAGTCGTTGTTCTTTTCTTTTTTTAAGGCGATGGGGGCTGGAAGGGACCAACTCTGGTGCCTTTTGGCGGTAAAGTCTTACCCCTGAGTCTCCTCTCTCTGTACTGCAAGCTTCTACTCATCTCTCATGGCATCTCCACCGAACCTTCCACCACCCCACCCCCGGGTTTCCCTCAGGTCTGTTGGCAAAGACTTAAGGTCAAATGTCTCCTGGACTGGTCTCCTTACGTGGGCACCCGCGAGGTCTGCTAGGGCACACCCAAACTGCGCGTAAAGCAAACAGCTACAACGTAGACCGGCAACACGTGTACCAACAGCGCGGAGCTCGGTGCACAGGACCCAGCGTAAGGTGCTTTAAACCGATACGCATCCTTCGGAGTCTGGCCCCTGACCCTGGGATACTGACGAGGTCAACTCATCGGGAGACAAACTCCACATACTCTACCCACCCTTCTTTCTTGAGGGACGCCCCTCTGCCGGCATCCCACATGCAGCTACTTATATGCGAAGAGTTCGCGTCAGGCAAGAAAAAGTTAGGGCTCCTAGCTCGCCCTAACTTTCAAGCAACCCGGCCTTGCCCCCTCGGGCGCCAGCCCCCAACCGAGGGCTCACCTTAGCGCCCCGCGGCGCCGGGGGGGGGGGCGCTCAGCGAGGGAGGTCGCTTCTTACCGGAGAAGTCGGTGAGCGCCGCTATCTCTTTGGAGCAAACCAGGACGGTGCAGTAGAAGAGACGCAGGAGCTGCCCGGGAGGCTCTACCTGCCTGCGGAGGCCGGGATGCTGCGCAGGTTGCGGGGCGGACGGTGGGCGCGCGTGGCCAGGCAGCAGCATGATGTGCCGCGCGACGGAGCGCGGGCGCGGGCCCGGGGCGCACGGGGGATCGCGGGCGGAGGGCGGCGTCACATGGCAGGACGAGTCGGCAGCCGACGTCTCCGCGGCCCCCTGCCACCTCCCGGCCCAGGCGGCCAGCGCCTCCTCCCTGCCGCGGGCGAGCACCGGCTCCGGAGCGAAGAGGAGGGGGCAGAGACCTGGGGCGGGGCGAGGAGCCCCGGGAAGGATCCGCGTAGTTTCCCCGAGAGGAAATCTCTGCTGCGGACCGCGCAGGAGGAAACGAGGGCTGAGGGCGAAGGGAAAGTGTAGCCCCTCCGCGCCCCCGAGGCTGCCAGAGGCCGGGGCCCTGGCGCGCTGCGCGCCGCGGAGGGCGCCCCCAACAGCTCGCGACTGGAGCGCCTTGCACACCCCGCGTCCCCTCCCCCTGAGACCACCCGGCACCCCCGGCCGGGCCCGCGCTGGCCCCGTGCCAGCCTCGCCCTGGCCGCGGGAGGAGCGCCCGTGACGCACTTTGGAGCCAGCGCCGCGCGCTGAGCCCGGGAGCCCCGGGGCGGGGCCGAGGCCGGGGTG
>SJYV01007576.1:1523462-1597318 GCA_006410875.1 Neotragus pygmaeus
AAAAAAAAAAAAAAAAAAAAAATCAAGTTACTAAACCGTTACAAATTTATGAAATAGTTAGGCCCAAACAAGTTAGCAAGTAGCTGGCACAGCAACTAGCTGGCACATGTCACCAACAGTAAAACAACTCTAAGGAGGATCAGAGAATCTCTCAACACATATATTAGTCTCGCAAGATTTCCAGAATATTGACCCACCTTGTGGCTTCTTCTCAGAATGGCAGTCAAAACTCCTCTGTTCAACAAATCTGTTAGCATTGTGAGCTGTGTGACAACTACACACAGATGCGTGGTGTCACTGGTTTGTCCTGAATGGTTCAGGATGGTCAGGAAGTCAGCTGCTTCCACGGGTAGGTCATATTTACTGTCACCATAAGAATGGTGCCATGGCAAACATCTTTGATAGACACCTTCTCAACCCTGAAGCCCACGGAATCCCCAGGAAGAGCTTCCTGGTCCATTCCAAGGGACTGGACTTCATTTGTATCACTGACTGGAGCCAAGTGACCACTGTGCTGGGGGTTGAGAACAGCAGTCTCCATGGGGACAGTACCAGTTCCATCAATTTTATAGATGTCCTGGAAGGGCAGACAGAAGGGCTCGTCAGTCGGATACGTTGGTAGCTGGATGCAATCCAGAGCTTCAAGAGGTATGGTTCTGCTGCATGGCCAACTTTATGGATGACTTTCCATGGCTCCAGAATGTCACCATGCCAACCAGAGCTGGCACAAATGCTACTGTCTCAGGCTAACAGCCAGTTTTCCTAATGTAGGTGCTGACTTCCTTAACAAGTGTCTTTGTATCTCTTTCTGGCTGTAGGAGCCCTTTTGTTAACACCAACAGTTACTTGTTTCACACCAAGTGTATAAGCCAGAAGGACACGCTCATAGGTCTGGAGACACTAGCTTCAAATTCATCAGCACCGACAGCAACAATCAGGACAGCATGGTCTAGCTGAGATGTGCCTGCCATCATCTTTCTGATAAAGTCTCTGTGTCCTGGGATATCAATGATGGTCACGGCATACTTGCTGATCTTGCATTGCCCCAGGGAGATGTTGATGGTGGTACTACCTATCAATGGGGATACCACACTCACATTCATCTTTCACTTTATCCAAGACACAGGCATCCTTGAAGGAGCCCTTTTCCATCTCAGCAGACTCTTTCTCAAATGTTTATGGTCAGCCCCCCCACATTTGCAGATCAGATGGGCATGAATGTCAGACTTACCTGAGCTACATGTCCAATGATGACAGAGTTGATATGAGTCTTTTCCTTTGCCACTTGGCTTAGATTCAGTTGTGGGTTTCATGACACCTGTGTTCTGGTGGAAAACCTATTGTTAGTGAGGAGTGCCATCTTTGCCATTTATCAAGTTCCTATATATATGCATAGGTCTTGGTTTTCTTTTGAATACATCTTAAATCTTGGAATAATTCTAGATTTGCAGAAAACCTGAAGAGAGGAATTTGGTACAGCCTCACCCAGTTTCATCTAATGGCCACATTTTTCATGCATATTTTGGTACTCTTGTTCAAACTAAGAGACCAACTTTGGTACATTGCTACTAACTAAACTCCAGACTTTATTCGTTATTTCACTAACTTTTCCGTTAGGGTCCCTTTTTCTGTCCCAGAATCCAGTCCAGGGCATCAAAGTGTGTTTAGTTGTCATGTCTCTATAATCGCATCTGATCTTTGACAGTTTCCTAGTTTTTCCTTGTTTTCCGTGATCTTGACAGTTTTAAAGAGTACAGGTGATGTATCTTTTTAGACTGGCCTCCACTTAGATTTGTCTGACGTCTTTAATATGATTGGGGTCATAGATTTGGGGAAGGATCCTCTAAATGTGAAATACCCTTCTCATCACATCAGGGTGCACGGTAGCAACATCACTTACTGCTGGTGATATTAACCTCAATCACTTAATGAAGGCAGTGGTTGTCCTGTTTCTCCACTATAAAGCAACCATAATTCCTTTGCCATACTCTAATCTCTGGAAGTTGGTCACCAAGCCGACACTAGAGGATAGGGGAGGGCGTGTGTGAACTAAGTTCCACTTCTTGGGTCAAGGAATATCTATCTATATTATTGGGATTACTTTTGTAGGAAGTATTTGTATGGAAGCTTACCTTGTAAGGAAGATCGTCTCCGATTTATTTTTCAATCTTTTTTAAAATCAATACAGACTTATAAATATTAATTTCTACCTGAGATTATAATCCCATTGTTTGGATTATTTTTTCACTCAAATTGTTTTGTCACATATTGTTCCCATAGGAACTATCTCAGGTTGGTTCCCAGGTCCCTTTGACATATAATTGCCCCCACTGCCCCACCTCCCACTTAATTGTGGCACTACAAGATGCTCTGGGCTCACTTTATATGTGCCCTTTCACAGCCATTTCTCCAAGGAGTCCTGGTTCCTTTTACTTGATAATGGTATTAGAAATCAAGATGTGGGTGTTGGGTGTGCTCAGTGCTATTGGGGTATCACTGCTTATAAGTTCTGTCAGTGGAAAGAGCTGGGAAATATATGCATGTATACAAATACAGGTACAACAAACATCTATACTTATTTCTGTATCAATCTATCTCTTTATATTAGATTAGATACGAGGCCACCAATGTCTCCAGGCTTTATCCAGTCCCAGAGGTTCATTCTGGCCTTGCTGTGCTGTGTTTAGTCATTCAGTCGTGTAGAACTCTTGTGAGCCCATGGGCTGTAGTCCACCAGGCTCCTCTGTCCATAGGATTCTCCAGGCAAGAAGACTAGAATGGGTTGCTGTGCCCTCCAGTCTTCCCAACCCCAGGGCTCAAACCCAGGTGCCCTGCATGGCAGGTGGATTCTTTACCATTTGATCCACCAGAGAAGACCATGAATACTAGAGTGGGTAGCCTATCCCTTCTCCAGGGGATCTTTCTGACCCAAGAACTGAACCTGGGTCTCCTGCACTGCAGGAAGATTCTTTACCAGTTGGGCTACCAGGAAAGCCCTAATTTTAGCCTTACCTTTTTGCTTATAAGTATCTACCCTCTTTAGCAGTGAGAAACCTGACCCCCATTATCTTCCATCCATTTGCTTATTGATTCAACTCCAGTATACACGAAAAGCAGTTTCAGAGTTGTTAATCTATACTTCCATGATACAGGTCTTTTTTGAGTTTGTATTCTGTTCCCTAAGGTTATTTGATTGCAGCTTGTGCTTCTTCCAGCCCAGCATTTCTCATAATGTACTCTGCATATAAGTTAAATGAGCAGGGTGANGATGGCTGGATGGCATCACCGACTCGATGGACATGAGTTTGGGTAAACTCCGGGAGTTGGTGATGGACCAGGAGGCCTGACGTAGTGCAATTCATGGGGTCGCAAAGAGTTGGACACGACTGAGCAACTGAACTGAAGGTTATTTGACTTCTTTTTTTTCACCATTACCATTCTAATTTGATTTTTATAACTTTAAGATATGTCTTTATCCAAAAAAAGAAGTCTTTTTGAGTTAGCTACTCACAGACATTTATTTTTCTATACAAATTTATTGTGGATTTTTTTAGTTTCTTGATTTTGACTGGAATGGCCATAGTTTCTTTTATAGCTTCAATTAGAAAGACTTAAAAAAATGTGCACCGTGAAGACATTCTTCCATGAATATTTTACTGTCTAGTTAGTAAGATCTTCTTTTACCATTTTCTCCTTAAAGATGTTGTGCATTTTAACTCTGAGATTACTTTTAGTTTTGAAAGTTTTTTGAATAGTTGTTTCTAAATATGTTTGTAATTATATTTAAATATTTATTATTTAAAATTTATGTTTATATAATGTTTTACTCCTGTGTTTTGTTGTTTTGCAACCTTTATTTTTCCATCCTCACTGATCTTGCCACAGATATGTTTATTTAATCTAAAAACCAAAGCAATCAGCTTTTTGTTTGTGAATATTCTTTATTGTTTTTCTCATTCTATTTGTAATTGATTTGGCTTCTTATCTTTGCTTCCTTTTTCTTACTTCTTTTGGTTATTCTATTGCACTTTTTCCAATTTCTTGATTTGAATATGTATTATCAGTTCATTTATTTTCAGTCTTTCTTGCTTTCGGATAAATGTGCTTCAAGCTATAAATTTTCCTCTAAGACTTGTGTCCCACAGATTAAGCAATGTAATGTGCGCATTTTATTGCATTCCAAGTCTTTCATAAATTCCCAAGTGCTTCCCAAGGATTATTTAGATTTTTTTTTTCCCTCTCATAGGCTTATGAGATTAAAAAAAGCCTGTCTTTTTATTATCAAGGTCAAATTTTACTGCATAGTGGTCAGAGAATATGGTCTGTATGATATTAATTTGGAGGGAATGAATTTGGGCCTTCTTTGTGGCCTAGGAGGTTGTCCATTTTTATGGCAATTCCATTTTATTTAAGAAGAAAATGTATTCTGTTTATGTGTATAAAGTTCTCATACCATCAATTAATTTGAATACATTGACATTCAGATTTTTTACATTTTTTCATATTTCTGTCCAGTGACTAAGGTTAAACTAGTTTTCACAATAGCTTTGAAATTTATCATTAACATTTTAATCTCTAAACTGGGTATGGATTTTGCTCCATTTTGCTGCTCAAAGAATAGGGCCATCAACTCAATAAGCCTAGTATTTTTGAAGAGTCTGGTCTGAGATCCGGTCACCAATACAATATATATTTGTCGAGGATGTGACTCTTGTGGAACTTGTCCTAGCAGAATCAGTGCAGGGGCTTCCCTGGTGGCTCAGGTGGTAAAGCGTCTGCCTACAGTGTGGGAGACCTAGGTTTGATCCGTGGGTCAGGAAGATCCCCTGGAGAAGGAAATGTAAACCCACTCCAGCACTTTTGCCTGGAAAATTCCATGGATGGAGGAGCCTGGTAGGCTACAGTCAGTGGGATTGCAAAGAGTTGGATAAGACTGAGCGACTTCACTTTTTTTCACCCTTAAATGGATTTGGAAGTGTATTTTTAAACATGAGGGCATTCCCCACCCCCGCCCTGCAGAAGTATAAAATGCAGTATGGCATAATGGCTGGAATTCACAAGCTGATTCACGCAGAATGTTCAGAATACCCCCACCCCAGCCCCCATTCAATGCCACAGTGACTAAGAAACACCTATAAGAAATTCTTCTGGGGAGTTGTGATCTCCAAATGTCCTCATTTAATGTATAAACCATTTGTGGATTGGCTGCAAGTTGATATTATTCTCTAACATCTTATGGTTGTTGTTGCCGTTTAGTCTGTCATCTGTGTCTGACTCTTTGCAACCCCATGGACTGTAGTCCGCCAGGGTCCTCTGTCCATGGGATTCTCCAGGCAAGAATACTGGAGTGGGTTGACATTTCCTTCTCTCAGGAATCTTCCCAACCCAGGGATGAAAGTCACATCTCCTGCATTGGCAGGTGGATTCTTTACCACTGAGCTAGCCACCTGGGAAGCCCATCTTATGGTGAATTTACCAAATTTCTCTCTTTTCTGATGACCAGCCTGAAACAGCTTTTGTAAGGAAACAGGTTAAGGAGAAAGGGTAGAGAAGAAGGGGGAATTAGCATAGGGAGTGAGGCAGAAAAATAAGTGCTTCCAGGGATATAAATTTTGGAAAGTTGTAGCTGTTGGGGCGTTGGGAAGATGGGAGCAGCAAGAAGCTGCCGTGTGCATGTGTGGGGAGGTAGGTGAACAGAGAGTGGACCTGGGGAAATTTAAGAAGACAAATGTCATCTATGTCATGATTTTTATCGCCTGGCCTCACACTTATGGCTAGTTTATTCCATACTGGACAAGAGGGGAACATTTTCTGCTCTTCTTCAATTTAGTCTCAGAGAAGAAAAAAGGACAAATTTGATGCTATGTTTTCTTATCTTTCTTCAGCAAGAAATTCACAGTGACTTAACCTGGATCACACTAGTATGATGTATCTACTGTTCAAATATTAATAATTTGTTTAATAATTATTATATGGTCTTGCAACATCTAATAGCATCTTTGGTTCTTTGTTAAATTCTGTTGTGACTGAACCTACTGGCTGAGTCGCATTCTCAGTGACACTGTAAATCTCTTAAGGGTATTATCTGAATCTATTATGGCTGGCTGTCTAGCACACAGCAAATATTATGTAGGCTTACTTGTCTCTTCTAGCCTATGGACACTGAATCTTTCACTGGAGTTCAAGTGACTGTCTNTCGCATTCTCAGTGACACTGTAAATCTCTTAAGGGTATTATCTGAATCTATTATGGCTGGCTGTCTAGCACACAGCAAATATTATGTAGGCTTACTTGTCTCTTCTAGCCTATGGACACTGAATCTTTCACTGGAGTTCAAGTGACTGTCTTTGAAAGAGTGCTTCATTATCCTCACTGAAAAACACAGTGGAGTAGTCTTGATCTCAGGTAACTGCCATACTAAAGCGACTAAAATTTGTATCAGGAGAGAAAGGAATGCCATACCTCTCCTCTGTGTGATGTGATTGCATTCACAAGCTGTTAACCCATGAAATGATGCAGGGTAAATTGCCAAGACAACTTCATCTTGTGAATACAAGGCATCCTTCTGACATCCTGAGAGTTTGTGATAAATGTGCTTTCATACTAACTGACAGGGTCTTTGATAGAGCATCTCCCTTTACCCCATTCTAAAACTTGAGTTTAACTCTGTAATATTGAAATAGGAGTAAATAAACACACTCACTTACCAGATGTGAATGAGAAGTATGGCCAGAGGAGATGAACTGGGGGGTGTTTAGAGGCTGGACTCTTCCTTTGGCTAATTCAGCACAGTCCAGGTGCCAGCTTGTAGACTGGAAAAGTCTTCATAGCTTGTGGACTGGAAAACCTGCATTCTGAGGCTTTTTGACAGCATACCTAGTCAACCTATCTTTTCGAATAGATTGACATCAAGACCCAGGTCTCTATTCATTTATATAGACATTTATCTAATTGACAAATATTTATTGATCCCTATGAGCTGCCAAGCCCTGTTCTCAGCAGTGAAAACGAAGCCCTGAATTTTCTTTTGTGTCATTATAGAACGCATATTTTAGTAAATGAGTCTGACAAATAAGTATCTAATATTACTTGTAGGTGAGGAGAAGGGGGTGACAGAGGCTGAAATGGTTGGATGGCATTATTGACTCAATGGACATGAGCTTGAGTAAACTCCAGGAGATAGTGAAGGACAGGGAAGCCTGGCATGCTGCAGTCCATGGGATCGCCAAGAGTTGGACATGCCTGAGCGACTGAACAACAGCAGGTGATAAAGGCAACAAAGGAAAACAGAGGAGGGTACGAAGCTAGGGAGTGAGAGGTGGAGAGCAAGAGCCCACATTCAGTCAGAAGATGAACTGTGTGAGGCCCGGGCAGAGTTTCAGAGGTGGTAGCAGCAAGCACAAGGGCCCTGAAGTGGGTGCCAGCTAAGAATGTCCTAGGAACAGTGGTGCTTATTTTCAGTAGACTGGAGTGTTCTTGGGGTAAATAGTCCTTTCTCTCCATGCAGGCTTGTTACATAGAAAGGATGTCACCATCCAGAGGCTGATTGGTGAGGCTGATTGTTCATATCTGAACAAGTTGGGTTAGTGACCAATGATTCACTGCATCAGGCTGACTTAGTCTGAAGCATCCACCTGTTCTTCTGAGCCATACCCCATCTGGTATGTCTCTGGCTAAGCTTGGGATGGGCAACAACAACTTCTCTTTCTTGGTTTTTAAACTGAGGTTAGGAAACACTGGGTGAATGGTCCAGCACCCATCAGCTGGGTAGTACTGGCAAGTTCTCCCACTTGCTCCCTTTTTGTAGAGAGCTGATAACATGTCCAAGACCACTCAGGCAGAAACTGAATAGTTTTTGACTGTTTCCTACATCTCTCTCCTGCTCCCTCCTGTCTCTTTGGTCAGGTCCACTCTGGCTGAAAACAAACTTGGTGGTTGGCAATAAACCACAGAAAAGAACTCGTGTTGACTATTAGTCAAAATTGTCTATCTTAGAGAACAAANAAGGATTCTACTTCTTTGGAGAGAGTGACTATTAGAGGACCGCAGTGAGATAGCTTTGCTACACAGCTCGTGGCTGCCCCTTATTAAATGCTTAGTGGTGCCAAGAATTATTCTAAGTGCTTTCACATATATAAACATCTAAACTGAACAACAGCTGGGCTCTACTAGCCCTTTAAGATCTGCCTTCTACAGTACTGTTTGGGCCATCTCTCTCTCTCTTTTCTCTCTCCTTGGCCACTGGAAGCCCCCAAAGCTATTAACCCCCCCAAAACTATTGGGCAAAGCAATTCAGCTCGCTCCAACTTCTATGGTATATTCAGCTCCAATTTTCTTGTGGATCATCCAAACACTATTCATGAAGAAGCACAAAGGAAAAATGTATCTCCTCACTGATGTGAAGCGTGCCTACCTCCTTTAAAAAACAGAAGTGTTAATGGTCAGTTTTGGTTTATAATGCTACCTTTATTTTCTATTATATATATATATATATGTATGTATGTATGTATATCATCATTGACTCAGTAGACATGAATTTGAGCAAACTCCAGAAGACAGTGAAGGGCAGGGAAGCCTGGTATGCTGCAGTCCATGGGGTCGCAAAGAGTTGGACACAACTTGGTGACTGAACAGCAATGGCGTACATGTACTGACTGTGCCAGGTCTTAGTTGAGGCAGGCAGGGTCTTCGATCTTCATTGTGGCATATGAACTCTTAGGTGCAGCATGTGGGATGTAGTTCCCTGACCAGGGATCAAACCAGGACCCCTTACGTTGGGAGCATGGAGTCATAGCCGGTGACTACCAGGGAAGTCCCTATATATATCTATTGTTGAAGTTCTTTTGTTAATTCCATTCTACAGATGAGGACACTACGGTCACGTGACCTTAGTTTGTGGTTGCACCACTCTTTGAACGAGGCCTGTTCAGCTCCACAGAACATCAAGATTTAGAGGAGAGTGGGGACATTCGAGGCTGCAAGACACAGAAACTGCCCGCAAATGCGCTCTTACACCCCATAAGGCTGACCCTGTTTCTTCCGTGTAAGTGAAAACAGATTGGGTAGAAAAGACCCCCGACTGAAGAAGACACACAATTCCTCACCTTCAGGTTGAGAAATCTGGTCCCACAAAGAAGAAATGATTTACTGAGCAGCTTACCTCACTGACAATGGTAGCCCTCTGATAGAAAATCCCTTTTTCTCTGCTCCCTTGCCATTCCTGTTTCCTCTAGAGGAAATCTCCATTCAAAAGTTACTGCATTACGTTAATTTTTTAAATTATATGATATACCTTCGTTGGCCCTCCTTGGGTCTGGAGGGAGAGGATTATTAGACCCTTTTCTTATTGGGACATCTTGTACCTCAGCCTGAGGTCCCAGGCTCCTGCAAAGTGGAACAAACCAGGTTTTTGTCCTTCCTCTGCCTTCCAGCTGTGCTTGCATCTGAATTTTCCCACCAACTGAGCTTTAAAGGGCAAGCGAGGCTCAGGGCAGGAGGCATCACAAAACAATCCTGGACAATACGGGTTCTTCATTACATCTGTGAAATGCCACGAGCACCTTTGACCAAACGTTAATACTGCACAATTTCGACATCTTACGGAGTTTGAGAAATGGGGCTGAAGGTTGATTGGGGTACAAAAAATAAATCATTTCTATTGCCACAAAGCAGTTATAGTTGCACAACTGAAATACCAGCCCTTTGGAAAAGCTATCAAACCCACTCATGCAGTTGGGTAATATCATCATCCAAAGCACTCCTTAGATGTCTGCTGTTCACAGCACAGCTCGAAGTAACTTAAGCGGACACAGTCTATTATGTGGGATGTTTCCAGGGCTGGATGTATGTTTCTGATGCTGGCAGTGAAACTGGTTCGGACAGATGCCAAAGAACCCCTCTCAGAAGCCAGCATGGTATATGATCATCATAACTAACATTTACTGGGCTCCTTCCTTTGCCAGGACCATGCGACAGGTCTCACCTGATCTTTAGATCAAGCTTTGCAGGAGGGACTATTGTTACCCCTGATTTATAGAGAACAAAACACAGATGTTAGTAATCTAAGATATTCAGTAACATCTAGATGTTAAGTAACCCCAGGATGATGGAGTTAGTAAACAATGGTTGTTGTTTTTGTTGTTGCTATCTAGTTGTTAAGTCGTGTCCAACATTTTTGCGACCCCATGGACTGTAGCCCACCAGGTTCCTCTGTCCAGTGGATTTTCCAGGCAAGAATACTGGAGTGGGTTGCCATTTTCCTACTCCAGGGGATCTTCCCGGACCAGGAATTGAACCTACATCTCCTGCGTTGCAGGTAGATTCTTTACCACTGAGCCATCAGGGAAGTTTTTAAATGATGGAGCAGAATTCAAATCCAAGGCCCCCTGATGCCATGATTCGCACACTCAATCACTGCATCACACCTGTGTGACTCACGTAGAATGGCTCCAACATGAGTCCTGGAGTTGCATACCCCTGGATGCAAATTCTGGCTTTAATACTCAATTAGACCAGGTATACAACCTCTATAAATTTTTTTCACTTCACCTGCAAAACATAGGGACTCTATTGGCTAGCTTGCCAAGAAGTAAATAAGTATTTTTATAACCAATTGTATCCAAAGATCCACAAGGATCAGTCAGTCCCAGAATCAGAACCCTCTTCAAATGCACAGCAGGAGGAAAAAGACTCCTATGTCAATAATTATTGTTTTGTTTCATTTCTGAAGCCTCTTAGCCCATGGTAGGCACTCAATAAATTGCAGCTGTTGTAATTCTATATTCCATATGCTATACTATATTGTAACTTTATATGCGTGCTCTGCTATGCTTAGTTACTCAGTCATGTTTGACTCTCAACTCCATAGAGTGTTAGCCCACCAGGCTCCTCTGTCCATGGAGATTCTCCAGGCAAGAATACTGGAGTGGGTAGCCTATCCCTTTTCCAGGGGATCTTCCTCAGGAATTGAACCGCCTGGATTGCAGGTGGATTCTTTACCAGCTGAGCTACCAGGGAAGCCCATAATTTTATATATTTTTAACTTATCTTTAAAGACTAATCCAACCCATCTATTTGAAATGCTACTTAAATGAACATACTTCTCCACACACCCTCTTACTTTTTAAAAACTATAAACTTTAGTTCTCCTCATCCACGTTAAAATAGAATGAGGTGTGTAGCAGGGGCCCCATTTTAGCAGCTTCAAGCTGTGTTTCTCAAAATTTTAGGTTCATCTGCACAGGTTTGGAAATCTGAATAAACACATTTCCAGGACCAAGCTGCTCCTGGCAAACAAATTAGAGGTGAGACCTACCTACCAGCCTGGTGTAAGTACAAGGACAACTTCAGGGTTGGAAAGGAGACATAGATATTGCACACAGATCTTCCCCTGGCCCAGTTCCTGGGACTATTTATATGATTTGACCCATAAGTTCCTACCCCTTGACCTGAGACTTTTCCTTTAAGACTCATGTCACACTGTAATTTATCCATCCCACAGCAGCCAGAGGGTTCTTTCTCAAGTGAATATTAGGAACTCCCCTGGTGGTCCAGTGGTTCAGAATCTGCCTGCCGATGGAGGGGACGCGGGTTTGACCTCCGGTCCAGGAAGATTCCACATGCCTCAGGGCAACAAACCCATGTGCAGCAACTGCTGAGCCCTAGAACCCTTGCTCTGAAACAAGAGAAGCCCCCCAAGGGAGAAGCCTGTGTTGCAACTAGAGAAAGCCCAGGCACAGCAGGGGAGATCCACTACAGCCGTAAATAAACAAACAGACATTTAATTTTAAAAAATACATAAATTAGATTGTGTCAATGCTCCTGCCCTGTTTAAAACTTTGAGTAGGTTCCCATTGCATCCATACAATCCAATCTCCGTGTCACAGCTCACAAGACGCAGCATGGTATGGCCCTTGCCTCCCTCTCTCAGCTCATTTCCCTCCTCCTCTCCGTTTACTCACTGCACTCCAGCTATGATGGCCTTCTTCTGCCGTTCCTGCCTTAAGGACTGGCCCTTGCTGTTCTTCCCACCTAGAACACCACCTTAGCTAAGACTGCCTCCCCTGGAACTCTCTCCCTGACCCTATCCTATGCTACCTTTCTTTGTAGCACTTATCAGCATGGGAACGTGGCTTATTGTAACAAACACTCCCCGTGTCAAGAACAGTAGCTGGTAAAATATTCTCTGTCCTCTGCACTCACTCGCCCTGGTTTCCAATCCCTGCTCTGGTGGCAGTTTAGTTGCTAAGTCAAGTCCAACTCTCTGCAACCCCATAGACTGTAGCTCACTAGTCTCCTCTGTCCATGGGATATTCCAGGCAAGAATACTGGAGTGGTTTGCCAATTCCTTCTCCAGGGGATCTTTGCCACCCAGGGATCGAATGTGGTCTCCTGCATTGCAGGCAGATACTTTACCAACTAAGCCCCCAGAGAAGCCAGTAACCCCTGCTCTACACCCTGGATTTCAGCACAGCGTCTGTCTGTCTTTACTTGGCCACCCATTTGAATCTCATTGTCTGGCTTTCTGATCTCAGCTCATATGCCTCTTTTGACCTCATTGAGTCTTGGTTGGGCAGATTCCTTGGATAAAAGCATCGCTCACAGCTTTGCTTGAGAAATACTTCCTCTGCCATCCTGGGTCCCAAGCCCGTTTCCTAGCCTATGTGGGGGCAGCAGTCTACACAGGCTCTCAGGACTATAATAAGTCTCCACCTGAAGAGGCCCACTTTGGCCACTGGACCTTGAAGCAGCTAAAGCAAAAATGAAATGCAGACCATTCCAAGGAAGGTAAGATCCCTTCTTAGTAATTTTCTCCATAAAAAGACAGCCAGATCCACTGTTTGCCAGAAATTTGGATGATAAGGATGTGACTGACGCGTCCTGGGCCAGAGCCATTGTCCAGATGGAACAGTGCTTCCATCTCCTCCTGGGGGTGGGCAGCTGAGAAAGCCCATTACTCATGGTATCACACAAAGATGCCCTGCTACATGCAGAAAGCAACAATGATCAAAACCATGACTATCATTTAATGGACTCCATAATCAGGACTAGGTGCCAGGTACTTAATGTTCATAAGCCCACTTAATTTTCACAATAAAATTAAAGTAAGTGACTATTTCCATTTAAGAGATAAAAAAATCAAGCCTCAGAGACAGATAAAATTATTTGCTCAAGGTCATATAACAAATGAGTGGGAGAACTCCAGAGCTCATGCTTCCAATCCCTACCCTCTAAGCATTCAATGGACAGCAAGGAGATCAAACCAGTCAATCCTAAAGGAAAACAACCATAAATATTCATTGGAAGGACTGATGCTGAAGCTGAAGCTCCAATACTCTGGCCACCTGATATAAAGAGCCAACTCACTGGAAAAGACCCTGATGCTGGGAAAAATTGAAGGGAAGAGGAGAAGGGAATGACAGAGGATGAAATGGTTGGATGGCATCAAGACTCAATGGACAAGAGTTTGAGCAAACTCCAGGAGATGGTGAAGGACAGGGAAGTCTGGCGTGCTGCAGTCCATGGGGTTTCGAAGAGTTGGACACAACTGTGACTGAATGGCAAAGTATATTAAGTTATGGGTCTCTTCACACCTACACACGCACACCCATACCAAATTATGTATTCCTCCAGAGCCTGGTGGGCTGCCGTCTATGGGGTCTCACAGAGTCAGACACGACTGAAGCGACTTAGCAGCAGCAGCACCCACATAGCATAGGGGCTAATCCTTAGTGGCTGGTCAGCACATTTTTGTAAATGCATTTCTAATGCTATTGGATNCCTGGTGGGCTGCCGTCTATGGGGTCTCACAGAGTCAGACACGACTGAAGCGACTTAGCAGCAGCAGCACCCACATAGCATAGGGGCTAATCCTTAGTGGCTGGTCAGCACATTTTTGTAAATGCATTTCTAATGCTATTGGATTAGTATTATAATTTATATATACTATAATTAATAGATCAATATAAATATTTATTGCCATAACACACCACTGTTGACTTTCCTATTCTGTACTATTGGCCATTTGGACTATTTCCAATTTTTAGTTTTAATGTGCAATACAGTAATTGCTTTTACTGGAACATGGAATGGGAGTGAGAAGCAGATGAATCTAATAAAGGAAAAATTACATTCTGCATCTTTCATGAAGCCATTCAGGGTGAATCCAATTAAGTAATATACTAATTACATAAAATAGAGAAACAATTCTGGAGTTATGATAATAAAATTACAAGCCTTTTCTAGCAAACTTAAATACCACAATTTTCACTAGAGAAGCATTTAATATATTGCAAGATACACAGTACCCTCTTATCTAGGCAAGATCCAAAATTTCTTTCAAATGTATTAGTCTATAGATAGATGTGTTNGGACTCAGAAACCGTTTACCTCCACGACCGGATTGCCGCCGGACCCCGCTGCTCACAGGCCCCACCCCTTCCGGCGACTTCCCCTCCAGGCCCCGCCCCTTCCGCCAGCCCTGCCCCCGTTCAGTTCTCGTGTGATCCCTGAGACGCTGGCTGGGTCACCGCCCGTTTGCTTCCGCCAGATCTCCGGGCCCGTGGATCCCGGCGCGCCCCCGCCCTATTGGCCATGGGGGTCCCCAGGAGGAAGGTCTCAGGCGGCCGGGACCGCGCGGCTGCCCCGGCGAGCGCAGCCAAGCGGGCCCGCACCGAAGAGCTCACGGGCGTGCGCTTCAAGGCTCAGCTGAGGGAGCCGCAGGGCGCGGGGCCGGGTGAGTGCAGGGGGGAAGAGAAGGCGAGCTTGAGAGGCAATTTCCCGGCTTCTTCTGTCTGCGTGGGGCCTCCGAGGGTCAGAGCCTTTCTGCCCCGAGGGTCAGAGCCCAGCCTCCGGATTTGCAGTCGGGAAACCGAGACCTGGGTGCCGGGGAGTCCAGGGCCACGATTTGCTTGATGGTGACAGTTTCCTGCGAGTACATGCTTCCCCTGCCCGGGCAGCATCTGTCAGCAAGCTCTAAATTTTTTTTTATTGCAGTTGTTAGGAGAGTGGCTAAATATACTCCTCATTCATCACAGCAGATATTTATGGGGTCCTGACTGTGAGTCGGGGGCTTCCCTCATAGCTCAGTCGGTAAAGAATCAGCCTGCAATGCCGGAGACCCAGGTTCGATTTCTGGGCCGCGAAGATCCCCTGGAGAAGGGCGTGGCAACCCACTCCAGTATTCTCCATGTAGAATGGACAGGGGGCTATAGTCCATGGGATTGCTCAAGAGTCAGTTCGGGGCTGTTGCGTGACCGGTTTGCAGTTACCGCCATGGCTGTCAGCTGTTTTGCGTAGCTTTGATTCTCCACACTAACCCGAGAACTTGTAATAGGCTATCACGTGAAGCCACCGTAGGGCCTGTCAGGTAACCAAGATTAGTGACTGATAGGAAGTAGATTCTATGATTTCACTTTTTGAAAAGTGAACAACTTCTTGTAATTCATTAGAAAGTATTTAGATTATGAGGGCAAAATACAATCGATTAGGCTAATATGTGGAAACACTGGCATTGTGTCAAAGTGAAACAGTGACAGTGTTTCTCTCAAGTGAAAAATTATTAAGGTCATGGTAAGGAAAATCCTCAGTTTCTAGTTTGTCTTCCACAGATTTTTTTTTTTTTAAGATTTGATATCTGCAACTGCTAGCTAGTGCTAGGAAGATGATACTTGCTTTAGCACAGAATTGTACGTTTTATTCATTCATTTGTTCATTAATTTGGGGGGAAGGAAATGGCAACCCATTCTAGTATTCTTACCTGAAAACTCCCATGGACAGAGGAGCCTGGTGGGCTACAGTCCAAAGGGTCGCAGAGTTGAACATGACTAAGTGACTAAGCACGTACATTCCATTCATTCATTTGTTCATTATTTACAAGGGGTTGTTATTTGCTGGGGTAGAATGGTAAGAATCAGATGGGCCCTGCCAGTTTTAGATTGCATGTGTAAGTGAGAACATACAGTATTTGTCTTTCCCTAACTTGTTTCATTTACTGCCTTCAGGGTTCATATAGAATGTTGCAAAAGGTAAAGTTTCCTACTTTCTTTTTCTTATTTTTTTAATTTTGGCTGCACTGAGTGGCATGTGGGATCTTAGGACTGATCCTGCGCCTCTTGCAGTGGGAGCTCGGAGGCTTAACCACTAGACCACCAGGAAAGTCCCCAGTGTCCTTTTTTAAAGGCTGAATAATATTGCATCGTTTGTATTTCTTTCCTTTGGTTTTTTGATGTTGGCCAGTTTAAAAACATTTTGTTTTGCTGTAGTTATCTATTTGTTCACTCAATTATTTATGTACGGCTGCACTGTACAGCATGTGCCAGCTGAGTTCCCCAAGCAAGGATGGAACCCATGCCCCCTGCAGTGGAAGCACAGAGTCTTAACCAGTAGACCACCAGGGTAGTCCCTGATGTGGACCCTTTTTAAAGTCTTTATTTGTTACAGTATTGTTTCTGTTTTATGTTTTGTGTTTTTTTGGCCAGGAGGACTCTGGGATCTTGCCTCCTTGACCAGGGGTTGAGACCTGCCCCCTTGCATTGGAAGGCAAAGTTCTAACCACTGGAAGTCCCTTTTATGTGTATTTCTGTGTATAGATATACCACATTTTCTTTATCCATTATGCCCCCTTCAATTGATGGGGGGTGGGGATGGAGAGCAGGGTTACATTGATAAAGACCCAGAGGATGCTCAGGAGCATCGGATAGTAACCCATCAGGAGGTTTCCTGCATCAGGAAGGGTTCTGCTCTCAACCAGTGCCTTTGAAAGATGCTCCCCATGACTTAAGGACATGTCCTCTCTCTTGATCTCCCTGTCTCCACCCTGCTCCTCTGTTCCATCTTGTCATGGGCCGCTCTCTGTCACCTGGCTGTTTCCTGCCAGCAGTCTCCCTCTGTCACTGTAGCACCTGGGATTGTTTCTAAAGAGACTGTCCTTATTAACATCTGATCGTGACTCTCATTTCAGCTCTGGAGGCATTTGTTTCCGCTGCTAAGAAGCTCCCCCGAAAAGATGTGTACGATGTTGTGGAGGGGTACATCAAGATTTCTGTGGAGTGTGCCGAGATTTTCCAGCTCCTGAGTGGGGAGAAGCGCCCTGAAAGTGAAGTATGCTCTTCCTTACCTGGCCTGATGGGGAGAAGCAGAAGTTAGTGCTACTGTTGGGTTAGGGCTCCCCTAGTGGCTCAGTGGTGAAGAGTCACCCTCTAAGCAGGAGACCCACATTCAGTCCCTGGGTCGGAAAGATCCCCTGGAGAAAGAAATGGCAACCCACTCCAGTATTCTAGCCTGGAAAATCCCATGGACAGAAGAGCCTGGTGGGCTACAGTCCTCGGGGTCGCAAAAGAGTTGGACACAACTGAGCGACTAAATAACAACTATTACGTTAAGCTTGATGAAGAGAAATGTGATATAAATCTCCAAAATATGACCAGCTTTCTACTGAAAATGATGCTTTGTGCCTGGGCTGTAGAGATATATTCATTTTTGCATTGCAACCTTTGAAAGCCTTTGGAGGAAAGTGCTGACTTGTTACTGGTGAATAATAGCAGAAAGAAGGATCATAGATTCTTGTCTAAACACACTTGGTTTCTGCATGGTTTGCTTTAACGGAAGGGAAATTGGTAAAGATTGTGTGTCCCAGGTACAGATGTATATTGAGTTGTGTGTTGTTTTCTGCTTCCAAAGAGGTTCAGAATTTGAGGTGTTTATGAACCTGTTGAAGTCTCAGGATTATTGTTGTAAGGCTGTAGACCTGAATATCCCCAAAGCAGTGAGGCAGAATCATTACTAGAAATTTCTCTTTAAATTTCATTTGGTTTAATTGTAAGCAAGCTGTTCTCTATTTAGCTAGACTCTTGGAGCAAGGCTAATTCCAGAGCTCAGGGCCTGGAAAATCTCTGTGTTTGATTCGGGATCTGGCAGGTTGAAAGATTTAAACCTCGCAAAGAGTCAGACACGACTGAGCAACTGAACTGAACTGAATGAACTCTAGCTAAGACAAGTGTCTGTAGAGGCGGAAAAGAAAAGGAGATGATTTGTAGGCACCTCGATTCTGTCTTTGCAGATGCTTTTAGTATTTCAAATTTTGGAGGCCATATTATTGCGGACAGCCAGTGACCTTTCCCATTTTCACGTGGTGGGGACCAACATCGTGAAGAAGCTAGTGAATAACCACATGAAGCTCATCTGTGAGTCCCTGTGTGCCTCGGGTTACAGGTAAGCTGGCCGCCTGTGCATGGCCAGGACTAGCCTTGGACTCGGTCAGCGTTCAGCTCTCCACGAGGGCCCCTGACCTTCCCTCTCCCCGCCCTCATAGCTGTTTCCCAGCCTGTGGCGGGGCCCCCCTCCTCCTGTTGGCCGTCCCCTCGCTGTCACCGACTCCTCTGCTGCTCCGCGTCCCTCTGCTCTCCTCCTGCGGTCTGGGGAGCACCCCAGACCTCCTTAACACTACCTGTCCTTTTAACCCCCAACAGCTTGTCTCCTAGGTCCTTGCAAACTCCCTCTCTCTCCACCTTCACAGCCTTGCGGAGGTGTCATCTCAGGGAGGCCCTCTCTGACCGTCCCATCCACAGCTGGACGTGTGCCATAATATCCATAGCCATCTCCTGACCCCCTGTCTGCCTCCACTGGGATGCAGGGTGCATGAGGGTGGGGCCCTGACTGTCTCGTAAATTGCCGTTTTCCCAGCACTTAAATAGAATGTAGGTGCTGGGTCGGCGCGGATTCTGAGTAACCTACCGCGGGGTGGAAGGGCAGCCAGGCTCTTGCATCTAGAGACGTCCCCCGTGCAGAAGTCTTCTCCTGGCCTGCACTGGGTGCTGGTGGGGTCCAGCTCCATGATGATTTCCTGGAGAAAGACATTTCTCATTTTCTCTCTCCCTTCATCTTGTGTTCCAGGATTGTCCTCAGACTCAGTTTTTTAGCTTTCTTTGAAGATTTTGTTAGGATATTTTTTTTCCTAAAGAAAGGGCGTGTCTCCGTGTTTCCTTCCTCCTGGTTTCTGGTGTGGGGCCAGCAGACTGGACAGACAGGTTGCAGCTGGCTCGAGGCGAGGGGGCCTTTGTGGTCCTGCCGTCACGAAACCAGGTCCCGCTTGTCCTGAACAGGATGGCTCGAGCCTGCCTGAACCTGATGGCCGCCATGGTGACCCAGGGTCCCGAGGCCGCCAGGGACGTCTGCATCCATTTCGATTTGAATAAGAAGACCTTGTACACCCTGGTGACCAAGAGGGATCCAAAGGTGAGGAGTGTCTCATGAGTTTCCCCCTGCCCCGAGTGTTTCCTTTCCTTCCGGGGGGCTGTGGTGGTTCCTGCGTCCTCCTCTCTCTGGCCCCAGTCCTCACGTAGATGGAGTGGGAGGCCTCTGTGTGAAAGATGTGCCTCAGCAGCCACTTTGAGCCTGTGAGGAAGGGCGGCCTCACCCCGGCCGGTGGTGGGGGCCTGGTTGCCTGGTGGGGCCTGAGTGACAGGGACGTCTGAGGCCAGCTCAGCATAGTGGGGCCTCTATGGCCCGTGAGGATGGTGCAGCTGGCGGGCATCTTCCCAGAGCGGTGGCGGTATCTTTGCGGGCCTCGTGGAGTGGTGCTCCTATGGTGGTCCTCCTATGCTTGTTTCGTCCACTGTGTGGGAAAGCCCTTAAGAGGCAACGCCAGTGAGGTCATCAGAAACGACATTTGTGGCTTTTTTAAAAAATAACTTATTTATTCTTTGCTTTATTTTGTGACTATGCTGGGTCTTCATTGCTCTGCCGCCTTTCTCTAGTTGTGGCCCGCAGAGGCGGTTCTCCAGCTGCGGTGTGCAGGCTTCCCCCTGCCGTGGCCTCTCCTTCTATGGAGCACAGGCCCTAGGCCCGTGGATTTCAGCAGCTGTGGCTCTCTGGTTGCAGCTACCGGGCTCTAGAGCAGAGGTTCAGTAGTTTGTGGCACAGCCTCAGTTGCTCTGTGACATGCGGGAATCTTCCTGGATCGAGGATTGAACCCGTGTCTCCTGCATTTGGCAGGCGGATTCTTTACCACAGAGCTCCCAGGGAAGCCTGGCGTTTGTGGCTTTTTAATATGTTCCTTGTGCCTCCCAGTTAGAAGTCTTAACAATGAGTAGGGGCTGGATTGTGCCAAAGAGAATCGAAGTGTGAACAGTTGGTTAAGGAGGAAAGGTTTTCTAGGAGCTCCAGAAGTCTCCCTTGGGTTTGAAAGGATCTTGAGGGAAAAGCATGAGTTTCAGGACACGTGAGCTGGAGCACGGGCACCCTTCCAACCCCTGTGCCAGCTGTGGGTGGTCGAAGTGCCCCTTCCCCTTTGCAGGGTCTGCCCTCCCCGCTGAGCTTCCCATATAGCGCTAGTGGTAAAGGATCCGCCTGCCAGGGCAGGAGACGTGGGTTTAATCCCTGGGTCGGGAAGATCCCCTGGAGAAGGGCATGATAGCCCACTCCAGTGTTCTCCCCTGGAGAATCCCAGGGACAGAGGAGCCTGGTGGGCTGCCGANCCTGCCCCGAGTGTTTCCTTTCCTTCCGGGGGGCTGTGGTGGTTCCTGCGTCCTCCTCTCTCTGGCCCCAGTCCTCACGTAGATGGAGTGGGAGGCCTCTGTGTGAAAGATGTGCCTCAGCAGCCACTTTGAGCCTGTGAGGAAGGGCGGCCTCACCTCGGCCGGTGGTGGGGGCCTGGTCGCCTGGTGGGGCCTGAGTGACAGGGACGTCTGAGGCCAGCTCAGCATAGTGGGGCCTCTCTGGCCCGTGAGGATGGTGCAGCTGGCGGGCATCTTCCCAGAGCGGTGGCGGTATCTTTGCGGGCCTCGTGGAGTGGTGCTCCTATGGTGGTCCTCCTATGCTTGTTTCGTCCACTGTGTGGGAAAGCCCTTAAGAGGCAACGCCAGTGAGGTCATCAGAAACGACATTTGTGGCTTTTTAAAAAAATAACTTATTTATTCTTTGCTTTATTTTGTGACTATGCTGGGTCTTCATTGCTCTGCCGCCTTTCTCTAGTTGTGGCCCGCAGAGGCGGTTCTCCAGCTGCGGTGTGCAGGCTTCCCCCTGCCGTGGCCTCTCCTTTTATGGAGCACAGGCCCTAGGCCCGTGGATTTCAGCAGCTGTGGCTCTCTGGTTGCAGCTGCCGGGCTCTAGAGCAGAGGTTCAGTAGTTTGTGGCACAGCCTCAGTTGCTCTGTGACATGCGGGAATCTTCCTGGATCGAGGATTGAACCCGTGTCTCCTGCATTTGGCAGGCGGATTCTTTACCACAGAGCTCCCAGGGAAGCCTGGCGTTTGTGGCTTTTTAATATGTTCCTTGTGCCTCCCAGTTAGAAGTCTTAACAATGAGTAGGGGCTGGATTGTGCCAAAGAGAATCGAAGTGTGAACAGTTGGTTAAGGAGGAAAGGTTTTCTAGGAGCTCCAGAAGTCTCCCTTGGGTTTGAAAGGATCTTGAGGGAAAAGCATGAGTTTCAGGACACGTGAGCTGGAGCACGGGCACCCTTCCAACCCCTGTGCCAGCTGTGGGTGGTCGAAGTGCCCCTTCCCCTTTGCAGGGTCTGCCCTCCCCGCTGAGCTTCCCATATAGCGCTAGTGGTAAAGGATCCGCCTGCCAGGGCAGGAGACGTGGGTTTAATCCCTGGGTCGGGAAGATCCCCTGGAGAAGGGCATGATAGCCCACTCCAGTGTTCTCCCCTGGAGAATCCCAGGGACAGAGGAGCCTGGTGGGCTGCCGACTGTGGGGTCGTAGAGAGTCAGACACGACTGAAACGACTTACACACACACACCCCCTCACTGCCTGCTCCGTCCCCCACACCCCCTTCCTTGGCATTGGCATCAGGTGACAGAGGCCCACCTTTGTCTGCCCGGGTGGAGGAACCATGTTAGAATAAGTGACTTCTGCAGCCAGGTGTGACCTTCTCCGGCTCTTCCTAGGAAATAAAGAGTTTCTATGCTGCCAGGTAATAACTAGACTGAAGGTGAATCACAGTAACAACAGCGTTGAAGGTTTTTCTGAAATAACGAATAAGGTTTTCTCTGAGGTCTTCGTGTTTCATGGATACACTATAATCGGTGTGTCCAAGGTTCCACTTAATGAGTGACAGCTCCTGGCATCTGAATGGTGTGTATGACAAAGAAGGTGTGTGCTATCTGCCCCCCGAGGGCAGACCTGGCTCTCTGGTCTTCCCTGGCCGTCAGCCTGGCAGTAATTACCTGTCAGAATCCCTTCCCTTTCCCTCCCTCAGTCTTGGCCCAACCCGCCCTTCCATCTTAAGTAAAGTGCACGTCAGCGGACAGGCCCCCCGCCACTGCACAGTTTGGGAAAGCCCAGTCCTTGTCCGGATCCGGCTGCTTCAGCTCAGGGCCTCCACGAGTCATTGTACCTCTTGATCTGTAAAACGGGAGTTACTGTAGAAATGAAAGTATTTTTGCTTTGCTTAATCATCTGTATCAAGTGTCTTATATACTTTGTGCGTGCTGTGCTAAGTTACTTCCGTCCTGTCCAACTCTGTGTGACCCCGTGGACTGTAGCCCCCCAGGCTCCTCTGTCCATGGGATTCTCTGGGCAAGAATACTGGAGTGGGTTGCGCTGCCTTCCTCCAAGGGGTCTTCCCGACCCAGGGATCGAACACACACCTCTCAGGTCTCACAGGTGGGGTTCTGTACCACGAGCGCCACCTGGGAAGCCTGGACCCTTTGCATTGAAAGTGTGGAGTCTTAGCCACTGGACTACCAGGGAAGTCCGAAACTTTGTATATTGTAGGAAATCGTTTCTAGACAGTGAAAAAAACTTTTTTTCATATGGGAAATGTCAGAAGCATTCAAAAATAGACATCAGCACAGTGACTTCCTATATCCCTGTCATCCAGCTTCAGATGCTGCCATCCTTCCCTGCCTTTGGGCTTTGGGGCAGACAGTCAATTACACAATCAGACAAAGAGTCACGTCCGACTCTTTGCAGCCCTGTTGAGTATAACCCGCCAGGTTCCCCTGTCCTTGAGATTCAGTTGCCATGTCCTCCTCCAGGGGATCTTCCCGACCCAGGGATCGAACCAGCTCTCTTGCTTCTCCTGCATTGGCAGGCAGGTTCTTTACCACTAGCGCCACCTGAAACGCCCGTTAGAGCACATCGCACATATATTTCAACTATAAATATTTAGTATCTCGACCAGAAAGCAACATTTTAGAAAACAAAAGCATGGTGCCATCATCATACTTAACACTGTTAATAATTTCTCACCATCATCTAATGACCAGTTCAGTCTCAGCTTTTCCCCCACTGTCTCAGAAACATCTGTACCCTCTGTGGTTCAATTCAGGATCCACATAGGGGCTACATGGGGTGTTCTGCTGGCACTTTTCTTAAATCTCTCCAGATCTTTGAATTTTCTACTTTTCTCCCACTTTTTTTTTTTTTTAAAGCCATTTAGTTATTGAAGAAGCTAAGGGAGATATTTCTTTTCAGTGTTTTTAGCATTTTGGAGGGAGTTATTCAAGCCTCCTGTGAAGAAAGAGGATTATGAATATTTTTTCTCATCCAAAGAAAGCATTGTTAAAAGTCTTGTGCCAAAGAGCAGTTTTACCAAATATGTTTTGGTCTATTTCAGACAGTGTTTTGCAGAACACGCCGTCGAGTTCAGGATGTTTTCTCCCTGGGATAACAGCCCCATGAAGTCAGAGTGTAGGAATGAGGGGCAGGCGTGTGTGGCCTTCTTGCCTTTGATGGAGTTTGCTGGAGACGCAGGGTGGCGGCTGGGGGCAGCGAGGGGCTGTGGTCAGGGGGACGAGGCCTGGTGGTGGCTGCTGAAGTACAATCGGCCAAAGCTGTGTCTCGGGGGTCTTGTTTTTCACTGTGTGAGGAATCTGAACTTTGGGGTTCTCTGGGACATTAAAGATGGATGCCAGCGTGTGAGAACCAAATTCTGTTTCAGTTCAAGATCCATTGCTGGCAGCACCCATGAGAGGGTCTCTGCTGGGTTCACATGGGGTAGAAAGACCTAGAAAGGCAGGTCGGAACCAGCACTCCAGAGCCCTGATTCCCAGGACTTCAGTGGACAGAGAACCCAAACATTGGGAGCCTTTCCAATTCATGGGGGAAGGATGAAACCTAGTTTCATTTTACTAGGCAAGTTTTCGCGTTTTGCCAGGATTCTTTTGAAGCTTAAGGTGTGTGTAGACCAGGATAAGTGAACTGTGCTTGAATCCGGTCGCACATTGGTTTGAACGGTGAGGCGTCCAGATGGCTTAGAAGCAGTGGTCGCTTGATGCAGTTACTGAGGACGGACAGTGTCCGAGTCACCTCTGCGTCCTCCCAGCCCGAGGTTATGACACCGTGAGTGTCACTGGCGTCGTATTAATGTAGAGTGGGTGAATAAAGGCCCCAGAGCATTGTTGACACTGAGGGAGTCAGAGTGTAGCTTATTTTCAGGACTTGAAGGAATCATTGTAACCAAACCGTGTACTGTGAAGAGGCCCACAGGTTGGTTCCCAGAACCAGAGGGTAGTTTGGGGCTCTCAGTGTTTTTGGGGTTAAGCAGCCCAGGTCTTGCTGAGGCGGGTGCTGTGCTGTGGACGGAGATAAGCTCAGTAAATGCGAGGACCTTGCAAAGCCTCCCCTCGGATGTTGCAGAGCAGGGTTGGATGCACATTCTTTTCTCCAGAAGAAACAGCCAATAAAACAGGACAGTTAGTTTCACGCTCACAGGAGCCAGAATGGCGCCCCGTGTGGGCCTTGCACCTGGAGAAAGAGTGGCACGGCGCTGCCAGGGGAGCGCTGAGGAGGAGGAGCCTCTCTAGGCAGACGCGAGGTAGAGCAGGAAGCTGTGTGTGTGTGCAAGTATTTCTTACCATCCCAGTCCCAGTACTTTCTCACTTAGTAGTGGTGTAACCTCGAGGGAGGGGCTCCCCTGCTGCCTCAGCTGNCCAGGCCCTGACTCTGCTGCCCGCCTGCCCGCCCCCAGTGCCATCTCCTCCATCCTGGGCACCTGGCTGGACCAGTATTCGGAGGACTTCTGTCAGCCCCCCGACTTCCCCTGCCTCAGGCAGCTGGTGGCCTACGTGCAGCTCAACATGCCCGGCTCCGACCTGGAGCGCCGGGCCCACCTCCTTCTGGCCCAGCTGGAGCACGCGGACCTCGGCGAGGCAGAGCCGGAGGGTGAGGAGGGCGGGGTGGGCGCTGGACTCAGGGGGGCACCCCCATGGCATAGCCGGAGGGTGAGGAGGGCGGGGTGGGCGCTGGACTCAGGGGGGCGCCCCCACGGCAGCTGCTGGGCTGGGAGCAGCGACTGGCCTCAGAGTGCCTGCGTGGGGACCGCCATCAGGGATGACGTTCCGTTGTGGGCTTTGGGGCCAAGGCTTCTGTGGAAGGCAGGGGCGTGCTTTCTGTCTTGGAAGGGCAGGTGTGTCACTGACCTTTTCTCCTCTTGCAGCTCTGTCCCCAGCTCCAGTTCCAGCTCTGAAACCAGCTGCCGAGCCAGAGCCCACACTAGGCCCAGACCTCGAGGCCGCTCCAGCACTGGCCCCAGAGCCGGCCCCAGAGCCAGCCCCGACGCCAGCTCCAACGCCGCCTCCAGAGCTCGAGCCGGCTCTCTCGCAAACTCTAGAGCTCGAGCCGGCTGCAGCCCCAGAGCCCCCCTGGCCTTTGCCCGTGGCTGCAGAGAACGGGCTTGGGGAGGAGAAGCCCCACCTCCTGGCGTTCCCTCCTGACCTCGTGGCGGAGCAGTTCACGCTGATGGATGCGGTAGGCAACCTGTCTCAGAAAGGGTGGGCATGGGCACCCCTTCCCTCTGGCCTCTGCCACCCAGACCCTCTGGGCCCCGTCCAGAGCAGCTGGTGGTGGTTTAGTCACTAACTCGTGTCTGACTCTTGTGACCTCCATGGACTGTAGCCCACCAGGCTCCTCTGCCCACGGGATTTTTCTAGGCAAGAATACTGGAATGGGTTGCCATTTCCTTCTCCAGGGGATCTTCCCCACCCAGGAATCGAACCCAGGTCTCCTGCATTACAGGCAGATTCTTTACCAACTGAGCTATGAGGGAGGCCCAGAGCAGGTGTCCCGCCCCAAGGTCCCGTGCCGCCGCTATAAACGCGTCACCCGGGCAAGCCCTTGGTGGCCCTCCAGGCTGTGGACCTGGGACCCTGCCCTCCACACGCATTGACTGTGGATGACACTGGGTGGAACAGTCGGAAGTTGGGTGGGGTCTGGCCCTCTTGGGAGGGGAGAGGAGGACTCGCTGAGATGCTGCCAGCTCCACAGACCACCCCCACCCCTGCTCAGGGCCTTCTGCGTTAACAGGCACCTGATGTGCGTTAGAGACCAGGGCAGGCAGCGAAGGCCGCGGTTGTAGCGCCCAGGTGAAGGTGCGTGCATAGGGGACAGGCCCGAACCGCGACCTCGGGCTAAGATGCTGCTGGTCTGGGCGGACGTGAGCCTCTTCTGGCGCCGCGATTCAGGATGGGCTGGTGACAAGGCCCAGCTAGCTCGCTCCTGCCAGTTTCATCCTGGGTCATTGCTGGGCGCCCACAGTCAACAGGGAACAAAACCCTGAGACTTCACTCCCCAAGCCAGCTCCCCCAACCCCCCGCACCACCTCCCCAGCTTCCTGAGCTCCAGCACTGACCAGGGACCCTGGGGAGGTGGGGGGATACCTGGGGTGCAGCAGAGCCCTTTGACCCTCCCCCTGCTCCCCCCAGGAGCTGTTCAAGAAGGTGGTCCCCTACCACTGCCTGGGCTCCATCTGGTCCCAGCGGGACAAGAAGGGCAAGGAGCACCTGGCCCCCACCGTCCGTGCCACTGTCACCCAGTTCAACAGCGTGGCCAACTGCGTCATCACCACCTGCCTCGGGGACCGGAGCGTGTCGGCCCGCCACAGGGCCAGGGTGGTGGAGCACTGGATCGAGGTGGCCAGGGTATGCATGCCCTCCAGGGCCCGGGGACCCACCCCTTTTCAGCACGGGATTGAGTTCAGACCTTCCCCCTGGGCGGGGGGCGTTACTCAAGGGGCCCCAGGAGCGCCTCCCAAGGCATCAGTCTCTTCCGGGAGGGAGCTGCCCACCAAGAGGGACTGAAGCTGGAGCAGGCAAGCTGGGCCCCCCTCAAGGCCTGTCCCCTTGCCCCCCAGGAGTGCCGGGTCCTCAAGAACTTCTCCTCCCTCTACGCCATCCTCTCTGCCCTGCAGAGCAACTCCATCCACCGGCTGAAGAAGACGTGGGAAGAGGTCTCCAGGTGGGCAGCCCTCTCCCCAGAGGGGCTCCGAGGGCCCTCCCGCAGGTTTGGGGGCCGGCCCGCAGTGAGCCTGGGACTTGCCAGAAGGTGTGGCCTCCTGTGGGCGGGTCCCCCAGGGCCGGCTGGCCTTAGGCCTGCGGCTCTGCCTCCAGACTCGGTTTCCTTCTCTGCCGGGTACTGGATTGAGCCTCACTGGAGGTTTCTCTGTTTATTTCACAGCCACACAATTCTGTCCACTTAATATCAACACGCGCCCCATGCTCTAACGGCCATGGGGGGCCCGGGTGAGCCACAAGAGCCCCTCCCCAGGCGCGAGGAGCCCTTAGCGCCAAGTGGAAGCCTGTTTGAGAACCACTGCCACGCAGGCAGAGGGGGTCTCTGGGTCCTCAAATGTTTTTGCCCCCGCGCCACTCCCAACGCACACACCATTCCCCACTTTCTCCCCTGCCAGGGACAGCCTCCGCGTCTTTCAGAAGCTGTCGGAGATTTTCTCGGACGAGAACAACTACTCCCTAAGCAGAGAACTGCTCATCAAGGTAGAGAAGGGGGCATGAGCTGGCCTGGGGTGGGGGTGCTGGTGTTCCCACTGGAAGTTTCTGGGAAAACTCCTCCTGGGATCTGTTTGGTCCATGGGCCAGTGGCGGGGCGGGGGCACTCTGGGGACAGGAGGCCCCGGAGTGGGTGGGACAGGGCTGCTGCAGAGCTCGGTGGAGGGTGAGGGACGAGATTAGAGTCCCCTGGGTCCGAGCTGGTTCCCCCCACCCCCAGGCACTCAGCTGCGCCCTCCAGGGGTAGCTGGGATCCAGGCTGCGGGTCTCTTCCCTCCCCAGCCCAGCCTGTCCCCAGGAAGCCAGGCGCTGCTGCTCCTCTGTCTACACTATCCCCTGAGGGCCGAGCCCCCTGCCCGCCCAGGGACGCGACGGCAGGGGCTCCCAGCCCAGGGTCCCAGTGAGCTCGCCCGGGAGGTAGGCCTGGGGGCTGGCAGCGTGCAGCTGCCTGGGGCCTCACGCTGCCCAAGGACAGACCCTGCCAATGCATCCTGGGGACACTTCTTGGATTCTCACCACGGGGACTCTCAGCCATGACAAATACCCCAGATGGCCGAAGACAAATGCAAGGGGTCTCGGCATTCACCGGGGCCCCTCCACAGAAGCTTCCACAGAAAAGGGGAAGCAAAGTGGCAGCCCCAGCTCCCCTTGTCAGAGGTGGCACCCAGGAGACCCCTCCGGAGCAGGCAAGGGTGCAGTTCTGTGCAGCAGACGTCCAGAGGGGCTCCAGGTGGCTGTGGAGCCTTTGGCACGGCGGACACTCTGCCCAAGCCAGGCGCCCCGAGTCCCTGTCCCTCTCGCCCAGGCCCGCCTGAGCTCTGGGCCAGGGCCTGGTCCCTGGAGGGCGGCAGCAGGGGGCGGGGGTGTGTGCAGCAGGATTCCTCCCCTCCTCTGAGTCCTTCCGAGATGAGAGGGACGGGGTGGGCAGCACCGGTGATGGGGGTGTGCCCCGAGTCCTGGGAGACCCCGCGGTGGGGTGTAGTCCTCTTTCCAGATGAGGAGACAGGCTCGGGGAGGCCAGGCTGCCGGCCCAGGTTCCCACCCCCGTGAGGTCTGGGTCGGGTGCAGTTCTAGAAGCCGGGTGTGCTGGGGTGGCTGGAGCGTTTGCACCAGTGACCAAGGCCGAGGTCGATCTGCTGGTGACGTGGGTGGGGAGACGGGGCAGGAAGCCTGCCGACACTGTCCTCGGCCCTGCAGGAGGGGACCTCCAAGTTTGCCACCCTGGAGATGAACCCCAAGCGAGCCCAGAGGCGCCCGAGAGAGGCGGTGAGTTTGCTTGAGGCTGGGGGCGGCGGGGGAAGCCCCTTGAGCCCCCCTCCTGGGGCTGCATTGCTGGACATGCCTATTAGCTAGACCCCCTCTGGGCCCTGGTGGTGTCCAGACCAGCTGGTTTCCCGGGGGACTGTAGCCGCCAGAGCAGGGACCCGGAAGAGCTGGGCTCAGTGGCGTTTGGTGGTGGGGATAGGGATCAGGGGCCAGGGACTGTGTGATCCGGGGGATTTGCCAAATATCAGCCTTGAAGGTGACTAGAGGGACNCCCCATTTGATCTGTTTGTTTTGGCCTGTGGTTATATTAATTATCTACCTAGATACATGACTCTTTTAATTAGAGTAAAATTTTTTCTCACCTCCAAGGTATCATCTTAAACTTTGTCTTTTTCTTTAATGAGCAAACTATTCTTCCTTCTGGCTGCAGGGCATCTTCCTTTTCCCTGCAGTGTTTGCGTGGTATACTTAGAGGGTAGATTCCCGCTCTCTCCCTCCTTGCTTACCTCTCCTCTCCCATCTGTTCTTTTCACATCTTTCCAGTCATCAGGGTTTCAAGGCCTGTTTCTTCTGTAGGATCCTGGAGTCTAGGGAGCATCACCTTCCTCACCTGCTGACGAGAATAGTTTGCTCTGTGTGTGTGCTCAGTTGCTCACTCATGTCCGCCTCTTCGTGGCCCCATGGACTGCAGCCCGTCAGGCTCCTCTGCCCACTGGATTTCCCAGGCCAGAATACTGGAGTCGGTTGCTATTTTCGAGTCCAGAGGGTCTTCCTGATCCAGAAATCGAACCCCCATCTCTTGCCTCTCCTGCGTTGGCAGGTGAGTTCTTTACCACTAGTGCCACCTGGGAAGCAACAAGTACTAGATAAGAAGAGTCACTCTCATGAGGACCTAAGGCCTCCGTACCTTTGAATTTTCCTTATTTTGATTTTTCTCAGGGCATTTCTGAACATGGACTTGGCCAGAGTAGTGAAGACTCCGACTTCCTGTTAACTCTATACTAGTTAACCTCTCAAGAGCCCACTGTTGTACCCCTTTTTGTCTCACGACCTGCCCGTGTTCTTGTTCTGCATATATTTTGTACGTTCCATAACCAGGAAGCCCTGGGGACTTCATAAGAACACTCCCAATTGTGGAATTTTATTCAGAAGAGCAAGAGAAGCTAGTCATTCATAAGCTTGCGTGAAAACAGGTTTAAACTGGCCCCTCTCAAGAGTTTTATTTTTGCTTTCTGGCTGCACTGTGTGGCTTCCGGGGTCTTAATTCCCTGACCAAGGACGGAACCTGCACCCTGGCAGTGAAAGCGCAGAGGCCTAACCACAGGATCACCAGGGCAGTCCCTAACGGTTCTATTGCGACGGTGAGGACACGGAGAATCGGGGCAGTAAGCGATGCTCTCGTTACTGGCAGTCTGGTGTCCAGACCCCATCCTCAACCTCTCCTGGGGCCTATTAAGATTTGTCTCGTTAGAATGAAAGATGTTCCTGTCACCTAGGAGATTCTAAGGGATTCAGGATGTCCATGTGAGATGTTCTGCTTGCTCCCATCACTCAGAAAACTGCAAGGGTTTTAGGAGCTCTGTGCCAGGAACAGGGCAACAACCAAACGTTTCCACCTTCTGCCACAGTATCACAATGCAAAAGCAAGAACAAGCCTAGAAAAAATAAAGCGTGTGCTGTAAACAGAGAATCTCTGCCATGGGGGTCCCAAGGCTGACCTGCTCTGTACTTCCTGCCTGGGTGCTGACCTCAGCGTCTCATCCACAGTTTGCTTCTTCGTCGAAAGGATGCAGTCCTGTCTGCCCGGCCAGGCTCCCGGGGCTGCACTAAGCACTACTGTAAATGCTCGGAGACAGCCAGAGGTGACAGAAAATGTCAAAAGCTATCTGGTTTCTTGTGGTCCCAGCAGCCCCGTTTGTTCAACTATAAAAAGGAAAATTTTAATTCAGTTTATTTAAGCTGAAAAACTAACAAACGAAAAAACCCACAATTGACCCATTCTTCCCAGTCCCTTGACCCCTATATCTGACAGGTACCGATCTGCTCTCTGTGAGGTTTTTTAAAAAATTATTATTGTTTAATTTGTCTTGTTCAGATTCCACATATCAGAGCACTTTTAAGTTTGGATTGGTATTTCTCTTTCTTGTGCATTTTTGTTTTTGAATTGTCATTGCTGTTGTTCAGTCGCTAACTCATGTCCAACTCTGTGACCTCACGGACCACAGCAGGCCAGGTTCCTCTGTCCTCCACTATCTCCCGGAGTTTGCTCAGATTCACGTCCATTGAGTCGCTGATGCCATCCAACCGTCTCATCCTCTGTTGTCCCCTTCTTTTGCCTTCAGTCTTTCCCAGTATCAGGGTCTTTTCCAGTGAGTCAGTTCATCGCATCAGGTGGCTAAAGTATTGGAGATTGAACATCAGTCCTTCCAGTGAATATTCAGGGTTGATTTCCTTTAGGATTGACTGGTTTGATCTCCTTGCTGTACAAGGGGCTCTCAAGAGTCTTCTCTAGCACCACAGTTCTACCAGGTGTTTAGTTTAAAATGTTTTCTGATTTGCTTTTAATATGAGGCATGTGCTATTTTACCCTGTAGTTGTTAGTAAGGCTTATGAAGCTTGGATGGTCATTGAGTGTCTTTGAAACTCTCATAGACTTCTGCTAAAGACGCAGGGAAGACCATGGTGCGGGAGCTTGTCCATACCTTCCCGATGGATCTATGCTGTTCGCTCAAGCATGGGATTAACTTTTACGATGCATCTCTCGGTACCTTCGGCAGATAAGGCTGGAGCCTGTGTGCATCCTGAGTGTGAGTTCTCAGAGGCCATCACATTCATGACTTCCCGTGGGGATCTGTCGAGTGATAGAAGTGTAAGGGGTTAGAACTGGCACTTCAGATGATGCCTGACTCATTTGGGGGATGAACTTGGAATAGGACTCAGACGTTGCCCTGTTCCTTGTGGGCACTTGGCACAGTCTCAGGGGAGTTGACTCAGACACACGGTGTGAGGTGTCTCACCCAGGAGGGTGCTGTGTCCACTTGGGGGCAGTGCACCAGATGAATCAGAATCAATCCAGACAAGGGGGCCTCCCCACAGTGCTTGGTGGCTACCGTTGTTACCCCAGTTTTGCAGATGAGGGAAAGGGGCCCACAGAGGTCAGGGTCACTCACCCTGTAAGTGGCGGAGCTCAGGTTGGAACCTGGGAGGTCTTGATTCCCAGCCCACACTCTTGACGGCCACACAGTCCCCGTCTCCCCAGAGCCGGCTGCTAGCGAGTCAGGCTTTCAGAGTTGTCTTCTTGCGTTTTATTTCATATTGCACCATTACGATAGCATTCCATTGGTAAGGAAGCATGAAGTCCACAGCTAATGGTTTCGATTATGTTCTTTTGGGCATTCTCTTTAAACCTGTAATACCTATCTGTGTTCATTTTTAAACCAAAATACCCTACTGTTAGATATAGCGTTCATCAATCTGCTTTTTTCCCATTTGACAGTAAATATGTCTGACACGTTTTCTGGTCATCATGAGTGACCCTTAATTTTATCTCCTTGACATTTTACTATAAGAATAGAGTTGGTTTGCTTTGGTTTCCACCAGTCAGGCAATGACTCATTCCCTCTTAATGGGATTAACCTAGTGAGAATTTTTCTCCCTGTTTGTGGCTTTGAAGCTGTTTAGATTCTGTAGTTATTATGCATTAACTTGCCGTGTCATTTCTAAATCTTTCAACTTTGTTTTGGTGATATTGTAGCATTTCTGTTGTGAGTGAGAGAAAACTTGTTTTCTTGCTGAGATGTAAGAGCAGACTTTTATAGTCTACTATAAACATGTTGAAGAATGCCTTTTTCCTGTGAAGGAGAGCCATAAGGTAGATGATCCATTTAATGAGCATATTGAATCTACTTGTGGTCATGAGTCTGTTTAAATAAGCGGTGGTTTATGTAAAATTTTTCAGCCATGGACCAAAGGCAAATTTTGTGCTTAGAGAGAGGAAGGGGTTTTGTGTGTGGGGTGTTACTGGAAAGCTTGGAGAAAATTGAAATGCCTGGCTTCCCAGGGGTCGTCAAGCTCCCTCGTGTCCTGCTGGCCTCCGTGCAGGTGTCCCCACGTCAGAGAGGCCTTCCCTGGCAACTGTTCACGAAGAGAGACCTTCCACTCTCACCGTCCTTTTGCCTGGCTCTTGCTTCTGATGGCGACTTCCCACCGCTTTGCACATTTGTTTGCTTGTTCATTATCTGATAGGCAAGAATCGGTGAGAACAGAGGCTCGTCTGGTTTGTTTCCGTTTTTGTTTCATTTCTGGCTGTGCTGGATCTTTGCTGCTGCCTGACAGCTTCCTCTAGTCGTGGTGGGTGCGCTCCTCGTTGCGGGTCTTGTTGCGGAGCTTGGGCTCCTAAGAACGAGAGCTTCAGTGGTCGTGGTGCGCGGACTCCATTGCTCTGCGGCATGTGGGACCTCCCCAGACCAGGGATCAAACCCTCGTCCCCTGCGTTGACAGGTCGATTCTTAACCCCTGGAGCAAAGAGGTCCTTGCTAGCCTGTTTTGAATCCCCAGAGTCTAGGACTGTGCACATAGGGAGGCATTTTAGCATAGGCCAGGGCCGGCCAACTTGGTCTCTTAAGGTCCAGGCAGTTAAGTATGTCAGGCTCAGTGCATTATGCTGTCGCTACTGTGGCCGCTCAGTAGGCCGTTGTGGTACCCAAGCAGCCACGGCATGAAGAAACAAGTGGGCATAACCACGTTTCAATAAAGCTTTATTGGCAAAGGCAGGTGGCAGGCCAGAGCTTGCTGAGTCCTGTTGCGCAGGTCCAGAGAACAGTTTCTGGAGTGCCTCAGAGACCTCCGCAGGTTACCGCTCTTCTTTGCCAGTATTGCCTCATCCGTTTGAAAAATACAAAAGAGAGATACGATTAGCACCCACCTCAGACAGTGTGTGGTAACTGCTTAGAGCAGTATCTGGCAAACACTGCAAATTCTATAAATGTTGTCCATTTTATTACATCGTTGATTAAAATTGTGTGTGTGTGTGTGCGCCATATTTTTGGCATGCTTTGCAAATTTAACATTGTGTGCATTTGAAAGCACAAAATGTGTTTTGCTCATGAAATTTTCCTATTAAGAATGTTAAGCTTTTGAAAAGGATAGCTTTCTGATCAAAATTACTAACTCAAATTTTGAAAAATCTTTATTATCTGTAAAGTATCATCTTGCATCTTAGTTTTGGTGAGTTTTTAAGGGGCTCCAACACCAATAGTCCCACAAGCCAGCAACATGACACGTCAGTGAGGCCGATTTTGAGTTTTTTCCTGGATATTATGACTTCCAGGGACAAGCTTGATACAAAAATGTTTCTGGGGATAAAACTCGCTTAACTGCATAGATCCTGGGCTAGGTGTCCAGGTTTGTGCAGGTTTTAAGCCTGGAAGTTTTCCTGTTTTTATCATCCTATATCTTTTAAAACTGCCCACTTTGAGACAAGTTTCAACTGTGTTCGTACAGTCGATGGCACCGGTCCACACTAGCTTCTTTTGGCTGCTAAGTGAAGGGAAACAGAAGGCCTGTAGAAGGATCTGGGCCACTTGGCTAAGTTCTGGAAATAATCTTATGGCCCTCTGGACTGTGGTGTTTCATGAGCACTTCATGGGGGAAGAGAGTAATCTTTCCATGTTTGTTTATAATGTCGTTTATGTCTGTATGATATCTTTGGCTGTGCCGAGTCTTTGTCGCTGCACGCAGGCTCTCTCTAGTTGCCGTGCGAGGGTTTGGCATCGTGGTGGCTTCTCTTCTGCGGGGCATGGGCTCCAGGGTGCGCAGGCCCAGCAGTTGTGGCGCCCAGGCTTAGCTGCTCTGTGGCATGTGGGGACTTCCCAGACCAGGGATCGAACCCATGTCCCCTGCATTGGCATACGGATTCTTTGCCACTGAGCCACCAGGGAGACCCAGCATAATCTTTTTAAAGGAACATGCATGCTTCTGTGTTTTTAACTTAATGTGCACATACGTCTTCATATATGTGCTTTTTCATGTGTAGTTGGAGGAAGTGAAAGAGAAAGTCGCTCAGTGGTGGCTGACTCTTTGTGACCCCATGGACTATCCAGTCCATGGAATTCTCCAGGCCAGAATACTGGAGTGGGTAGACTTTCCCTTCTCCGGTGGATCTTCCCGACCCAGGAATTGAACTGGATTCTCCTGCATTGCAGGTGGATTCTTTACCATCTGAGCTATTAGGGAAGCCTGTAGTTGGAGGAAAGAGGTCAGGAAAATCTCAAAAGGAAATTATAAAATTGCTTTTATGCTGTGGGTTTAGAGAGAAAGGGTTTCTTCCTTTTCTCTGAAAGTCAGCTGAACTTGAGGGAGGGAAGGAGAGGTGGGAAACAGGACAAAGAAGAGATTTTTTTTAGCTGTTCAAAAGTGGGGGAGTGAGACGTCCATGGTGGTCCGGTGGTTAAGACTGTGCTTCCAACACAGGGGGCATGGATTTGATGCCTGGTGGGGGAAGTCCCGCAGGCTGAAGAAGTAGAGGAGTGAAGTTCAGGCCCTTTGATGGAGAGCAGGAACCCCACAGACCATGAGAACATCTCTCTCTATGCTCTGAGGGAAACTGACCAGAAGTGAAATTTGCCCATCGTTGTGTCCCACCATAAAACGCTGTGTTTACTCGTGGGTTCCGAGGCCCTGCCTCGTCATCCCGAGAGCTCGGTGTGTTGTGAAAAGCCCCTGCTCACCCCTCTCTCTTCTCTCTTTCTGTGACAGCGGAGGAAACCTGACTCTCCTGCACTTCCTGGTGGGTTTGAAAACCGCAGCCGACGATGAGCTGGTCGTTGAACTGGTGGTGAACATTCTGAACGTGTGTCCGGACCTACTGAACAAATACTTCAAGGAAGGGCCGTTTTCCTTTCTCCCGAGGCTGAAGTACACTTGGTCAAATAACATCAGATTGCTAAACAAGGTGATGACCGCCGCATTTCGAAGTCTGCCTCATGGGGTCGTGGGTGAAGTGTGAGAAGCTGGGGTGGTGAGGATGGGAGGTTGGGTGACATCCTGATAAACTGCAGGATGAGAAACTTCTTTCAGCTATTCTTCCGGTATGTTTTTGTTGTTTTTCAGTCGCTCAATTGTGTCTGACTCTGCGACCCCATGGACTGCAGTGTGCCTGGCTTCCCTGTCCTTCACTATCTCCCCGAGTTTGCTCAAGCTCATGTCCGTTGAGTCCGTGATGCCATCCAGCCATCTCACCCTCTGTCGCCCCCTTCTCCTCTTGCCCTCAGTCTTTCCCAGCATCACGGTCTTTTCCAGTGAGTTGGCTCTTCGCATCAGGTGGCCAAAGTATTGGAGCTTTAAGCTTCAGCATCAGTCCTAGATGATGTTAATTCAGTGTCTTTTTCTTCTAAGGACATTTTACTTTTCACTGAGCTGCATTTTGAGGTTTATGCTGCTACATCTGTTAAGCTAATTTTATTTTCTTCATCCAGATTTCACTTCGAATGTGATCTAGATAAGTTTAGCCACAGTTGGGCTAGAATTAGCAAAATGCCTGACCGTGAAATGCAAGCCAGGGAGCAAGGTTATTTAAAGATTGCCATTTTAAGCTCTTAGAACAACTTGAAATAAGCTATGTCTTGGTCTATCTTGTGGATGTGAATGAGTTTCCGTCTGATCATGGGTGTCAGCCTCCCCTCGTTTACCAGTGGAAGTACCTGCTACAAGTCCTTCCATTCACCATTGCCCCTTCTCTCAGCCTTATGGTCTGCCTCGTGGTAACATGGGGCCTCCCAGTGGGTAATGACCCCACCTGCCAATGCAGGAGACCCAGGAAACTCAGGTTCCATCCCTGGGTTGGGAAGATCCCCTGGAGAAGGAAATGGCAACCCCCTCCAGTATTCTTGCCTGGAGAATCCCATGGAAAGAGGAGCCTGGCAGACTGTAGTTGGTGGGGTTGCAGAGTCGGACACGACTGAGTGACCAAGCATGCAGTGATAACACACCTGGAATTATTTTTTTGTGCCTTGACTTGGGCAACGGGTTATCTGCAAAACAAACTCAGTCCATCGTTCTCCTTGAGCACCTGTGTGTGCAGTCCGCCTGTGTACTGGGGGCAGGAAGGAGGCACTCTGCCCCCCACTTCGGTGATGGTATCACCGTGGCCACCACCCCTGTTGAGAGCTGCCCTGGCCGCACTCTGGAGTGGGATGGGGTGGGGCAAGTGCATGGCCGCTGCAGATTGGATGGTAGTCTTGCCGTCTCTAGGCCTCCCTAGTCTCAAGGCGAGAGTCTGCCTTCTAGCCTTGCAGTCCGAGGGAAGCTCCCCTCATTGAGGTCCAGTGCTGTCATCTGTAACTATGTTTTTCACCTTGATATAAAATATCCCTACCGCAAAGGGTTGTCATGAAGTGCTAAAACGCCGACATAATTTGCTAGGTGTCGTACCTGGGGAGTAAGTCATCCCGTTGTGACTTGTTTGCCATCAGAGGTTTTAGCAGGCTCCCCAGAGCACCAGTCAGTCTCTGCTTTGACGGCCGTTGCCCCCAGCAGTAGTCTTACCACCTGCCTGGCCAGTGGAGTTGGGGGTTGACATTCCAGACCCTGTTCCCTGCGGCGAGCCTTGGGCCTCCGTCACTCTCATTGTTTCCCCGAAGCGGCTTCACTCTTGGGCGCCTCCCGTTAGACTCAGGTTTGGAAGTTAACTTCTCTGTCGTCCCTTTCTCAGATCTACGCTGCCCAGCCGGACATCTCCCGGGTGTTTCAGACANACTGCGAGTTTTTGTGTTTTTCTAACAGGACTTTCACATTTTTCTGGTCCTTTTAAAACCTTTTTGGAAAGAAACAAAATACATATCTTCTCCTTCGTCCTCATCCTGGAACGACTCAGGACAGAGCTGGAGATAGACACCAAGGCAGGAGAGGGTTGAAGCTGATGGAGAAAAGGCTGTTCTCTGTGTTTGTGATAGTGTCTTGTAGCCCTTTCTGGGGAACAAAATGTTGACCCATAAGGATGCAAGAGATGTTCATCCGTGCATTTAAATACAGGACACTATGTTGCCCTGTCCAGGGAGGGAAAATGACCAGGTCAAATTAAGCACTGTATCTCAGTAGCTCAGATGACTTGTTTTAATGACTCAGGTCTCCCGTGAGCTCTTGTAAGGAACCGTTAGTGTGGATGTGTACGTTGGCACTGTTAGAGGTGAAACTCCCAGAGAGGTGCAAGAATGCTGTGGCCCTGGGGGCTCTGTGTCTCCCCTGAGTCCTCTCTCTGCGGCTCACCTGTGTCACAGCTGAGAATAGTTCTCTTCCAGGACTCAGCGCCAGCCTTGGCACAAGTGTTCTACGTATCGTCTCGCTTACCGCCACTCCCAGACAAAGGCAGCTGGAGCGCAGAGTGGTTAGGAGACTTCCGGGGTCTTGGGGGGTCCAGGACGCAACCTGGGGAGTGTGGCCCAGAACCTGCTCTCAAGCTGGTGAAGTCACTGCTCGAAATGCAGAGGGAGGACGCATCTAAGGTGTTTGGTTTATCATCCTAGATGACCCGGACCATTGAGATCTCGCTGATTTAGTTGGAAGCTGAGCAGAGAGGCCTCTTCTCTTGAAGGAGCTGGTGTTAACATAGTAGTTTGTAGCCTGTGCTTCAGTTTCTGCTTTGCGTAGGGGTCTGCTGGGCTTTGTGAGTGCCGGTTCCTCAGGGGCTCAGATCGGGGCTGCAGGGCCTCCCCGGGAAGACACAGAGTCTGGACGGGGTCTGGAGCTCCATGTGCTACAAGCCCAGAAGCCTCTGAGAGTCTGAGTCGTGTATAAAGGGACCAGTTACATCACACTGGCGACTTGCTGAGATGCAGCACATATTATATTAGGTGGAGTCAGGTAGCCCTGGGTGGTGTGGCTCCCCACCAGCCTCTGGCCGGAGCTGCATCTGCGCCAGGCCTCCCAGGCTTGCGTCCCACCTCAGTCATTAAAACAGCCTGTTAACCTCCTCGTGTCTCAGTGTCTGCACGTGTGGAAAGGGGGTGACCATCGTCCCCAGCTCAGGCTTGTCGGGAGGGTAAGGTGAGTCAGCATCTGTGAAGCACCCTATGGCCCCCCTGCTTCCTGCTGTGGCTCTGTTGCTGCTGCCACTGCTGGTGGGGGCTGGGGGGCTGAGCCTGCTGACTCCGGAGGTTCCTCGTGTCTGACATCCCCGCAGGCTTGCCACGGGGTGGCTGAGATGAGGCCAGAGGCTGGAGAGAAGCCTGGGCCTGTAGTATCTGTTCACTCAGCAGCAGTGATCTCTGTTATAAGTTTGTCATTCAAACTCCAGGAAGGCCCAGATGCAGACATCATTGGAGGCAAGCGATCGGTGTTTTACTTACTGATGAAAATGTTTGTGACCAGTGGCCATTCACAGCTCAAGTCGTCAACCAAACTTCTGATTGTGAAGGTGAGCCTTTTCTACGCCAGTTCCTAAGTTCTGGAAGCATTTGGCACAGTCTTTCTTTGCTGAATTAAGAATGTATTAGGACCGACATGATTTAAGAAGAGAGGGTTTTATGGCAGCTCTGATTTATTCTGTCTTCACCTAAGAGGCGGCCTGGTGAAGTGGGGAAAGCCAGCACTTTGATCCCTGGTTCCGCCCCTTCCCTGCTTAGCCTCTCTGAACTTAGTTTTCTTGGGGCAAATGGGGATAACAAAGCTAGAAGTGCAGAAGAAGTGACATGTGATCTGGGCTCAGTAAACATTAGATTGCCCGCCCTCTGGGGACCAGTTTAGTAGGCACTGCCTCGGCCGTCATCTCCAGACTCAGCCCTCTCCAGGGCTTCAGCCTTTTGACCTAGGCCATCACCACAGCCCAGGTGTCGCCAAAGTTAGAGGAAGGAGATGAGTTTGTTGGTGTCTCTTCTTTCTTACACTTGACCTGATTTTCCAGCACTACTTTAGGTCTTAACTGCAGTGCTAGGAAATCCAGTTCTTTGGTTCTGCTTTGTCACGGGGTTGGGTGGCAGGGGGGCGTCACTACAAAAATCACATTCATTGTGTCTGGTAGTTTAGTCGCTCAGTCGTGTGCGACTCTCTGCGACCCCGTGGACTTGGGCCCGCCAGGCTCCTCTGTCCAGGGGATTCTCCAGGCAGGAATACTGGAGTGGGCAGCCAGTCACAACCCAGGGCTGGAGCCCAGGTCTCCTGCGTTGCAGGCAGGCTCCCTAACCACCGGAAGCTCTAGAGAAGGGTTCAGGGCACCAGGACTTCACCTCTCCTAGGTGTGCCGGGTGTCTCGCTGGCATGCGAGCCTCATGTGAGGTGCCCGGAGGTCTTCAGCGTCTGGGCCTTGACCTCTGGCCTCTGCATGCCTGTGCGGGTGTGTGATCTCACGACCGCCCCCTGCCCGCGGGTGGAGCGGTCTACCAGGATCTCCCNGTGTGCGGTTGTCTCGCTGTCACGCGAGCCTCGTGTGAGGTGCCCGAAGGTCGTGAGCGTCTGGGCCTTGACCTCTGGCCTCTGCACGCCTGTGCGGGTGTGTGATCTCACGACCGCCCCCTGCCCGCGGGTGGAGCGGTCTACCAGGCTCTCCCTCAGTGCCGAGGCCCCGAGTCCTGTCATCCGACCACGTGGGGCTGCCACTGCACCAAGTCCTGCCTCGAAACACATTCTCCCCTCAGAAACGGCGGTGCTTCCGGCCTCGGCCTGGGTCTTGAGGGGCCGCGCTGAGATGGCGCTGCTGGCTGGCTCGTTGTCTCGAGGAATCTCACACTGGCTGAGGATCGAGTCCAGGTTGAAANAAGTCCTGCCTCGAAACACATTCTCCCCTCAGAAACGGCGATGCTTCCGGCCTCGGCCTGGGTCTTGAGGGGCCGCGCTGAGATGGCGCGGCTGGCTGGCTCCTTGTCTCGAGGAATCTCACACTACCTGAGGATCGAGTCCAGGTTGAAAGTCAGAGTTGCCGATGGCAGTTGGGTGTCGAAGGGAAGGAATAAGCAGCAAGACATGGGGCTGCGTTCTCCTTGTTGGAGCGCAGAGCTACCTCTCATTGCAGGCAGAAGGGAGTGCTGTTCCGAGCTGGAGCTTACAGAGGAGACCCGGATGGAGCTTCGGCCGCCTGTGTGCTCCTCTGGGGGCAAAAGGAGACCGAGACGTCGGAAAGCGGGGTTCCGCCCTGACTTAGGCTGCGGTCTGCCTTCCAACAGATCCTGCGGGACACGGGCGTGTTTGAGCATACCTGGCCAGAGCTGGAGCTGTGGCTGGAGCACTTGGATGGCGTGGCGGAGGAGAACAAGGAGGCCGTGATTCAGTTCCTGGAGCGTGTGAGTGCCTATTTCCCGTGTAGAGGAGCGTTGAGGATGATATACTCAGTGATGCTTAAGGCGTTTCTTAGGCAATGAAGAGGCCTTTCTGCCTGGCTCACTTCCTAATTCTTACTGAGACATGAGAAACTACTTAGTTTTAGCATCTGTAAAGTGGGAATATATCACCGAGTGCTATTTAACTTCCCTTGGGGCATTGGTTTCACAGGAGGGATCAGTGGTACACTAAAGTGAAAGTGAAGTCACTCAGTCGTGTCCGACTATTTGCGACCCCATGAACGGTAGCCTACCAGGCTCCTCCATCCATGGGATTTTCCAGGGAAGGATATTGCGGTCGGTTGCCATTTCCTTCTCCAGGGTATCTTCCCAACCGAGAGCTTGAACCCGGGTCTCATGCACTGCTCAGACTCTTTACCATCTGAGCCACCAAGGACGCCCGCAGTGGTATACTAAAATTAGTATGAATGGCAATAGTCCAGCGCGAAAAGGAGACAATTTTTTAAAGTTCTACAACAGAAACTGTTTTTTAAAAAACTTGGCAGCAAAAATATTGCTCTTAAAAAGGCCTGTTAAGATTCTTTATTTCACCTGTGACTCCTAGGCGCACTTTTCATCCCACCTGTGACTGTCTAAACACTCCTCACCTGACTTTTCAATGCTCAGGTCCTCCTGACGTTGGTGGCGAATCCGTATTCGTACACAGACAAGGCGTNGTAGGAGGTGGGGCTCTGGAAATAATTGCCGCAAACCCAAGGCAGCAAGGGTTCAGACCCACCACAGTGACAGCTGCACAGCTGGTGGAGCTCAGTGTGCAGGAATAGGCGTCTGGAGGCCAACTCGGCTGTCGGGAAAACGGGTCATCTGACAGAGGAGCCTGAAATGGTGTGTCTGCCTGGCTGCAGACACCTGTGGTCACGCCCGTGTTTTCTCTTTGGTCTTTACTCCTGATTATCTTGATGCTGAGCGTTTCCCTGGTGGCCCAGATGGTAAAGAACCCGCCTGCCAGTGCTGGACACTGGGTTCCATCCCTTGGTCGGGAAAATCCCCTGGAGAAGGGTATGGAAACCCACTCCAGTATTCCTTGCCTGGAGAATCCCATGGACAGAGGATCCTGGAGGGCTACAGTCCACGGGATCCCAAAGAGTCGGACACGACTGATCAGCTAACAGACATCTTGATGCTAAAGTACAAATCCTTCATCTCTCCTGGGTATCCAGGAAACAAAGACCAAAGGAAGCACTCACTGATTACAGTGGTGTCATTTAGTCAGGATCGTTCGGGATTTGCTGCAGTAGCAGCTGCATCCCAATGTATGAATGGTTTAGGGACTAAGGGTCTCTTGCTTGACCTTGTTCAGGACAGGTCAGATGCTCTCCTGGGTGGTTGTCATCCAGGAGATCGCGGCTGCTCCCATCTTATTATCTGTGTGGTCTCCACATACAGCACCCAGAGTGCCTGTGGAAGGGGAAGAGAGAATGGATAGTCCTGCAGGGTGCTCTGGCCAGGCCCGGAAGTGGCTAAGCCAGTTGTGGGGTCCCCGCATGACTGCAGGGAGGCCGTGTGCTGAGGAAGAGAGGAAGTGGCTTGGTTTGCATCAGGCAGATCCCGGAGGCCTTGGCCTCGCCTCTTCTGGGCCTGGGTCTCCCACTTGTGGGCCTCTACGCCTGCAGTCTGACTGTGTGCTGTATGTTTAAGGAAAAGTCTGACGTGGTCTGCAGTGGTAGCCTCTGCCTTCCATTGCGGTCGTGTGATCTCTTAGAGTCATGTTGACTCTTTTCCGGGTCTCGAATTCATGTGGGAGTTGGGGTGACTGATGGTCCCAGCAAGCTCCTTCCTCCCACGCAGGAGAGAGCATCGTGGCGTCCCTGACCGGGGTCCTCACGGACCTGCTCCACACCCAGAGAGACCCGCTGGCCCTGTGTCTTCTGCTTCAGTCTTATGACCAGTTGGAGCCTCCGAGCCTGCCTTGCCGCTGCCAGCTGTCCCGGTTCAACAAATACTACAGCCTCTGGATCCCGGAGCCAGCCCGCGAGGCCCTGGTGAGCCATGGTGACCCTGCCGAAACCTGGCCTTCCTTTCCCTGGGAAACCCCCGAGCCCCCTGCCCGTGGGGCCCAGCAGCTTGTACCCCAGATGTGTCGCTTTTCTCAGCTCACGGGGTTCACTTTCTTCACTTTCTCATTTTCCTTGGTTAGAAGAGGAAGTGCAGTGGTGGTCAGCTGACGTGTCGAGATTCAAAGCGGCTCAGTCATGGGGCAGAATTGAAATCCCTGCTGGCTGTGTGACTGGAGGGAGGAGGTCCCTTCTCCCTTTCTGCACGGTCTGTACACGCTGGCCTTGTGGCCCTCATCCAGGCCCCCTAGCACCCCCTAGACCAGGCGTACCCAGCAGTCAGACCTGGCCCCTCAAGGCCGCCAGCCAGCTACGTTCTGCTAAAACTGGAAAAGCACAAAAGGAAAGAAGGAAACCCATTTTCTCTTGGTGAGGACTGCATTCTTAGCACATTATTGACCAGGAGCTTTTTGTAGAAATTAACAGGGATATCTGGCTGACTGTTACGTTAAGTGAATATTGAAATAACTCCACTCAATAACATTTGGGCAATGAAAGAAGAATTACTGTGTTGGTGGTAAATAAGTTGTTAAAAGGGGTGTTGCAGGTCTGGCTCTCACGCAAAGGACTGAGGGTTGCTGAGTGGGGCAGGAAGGTCACTTGGCGTGTGCACTTTTGTGTTTTCATTCAGTTGTGGCTGCTCTTTAAAAAGCAGGCAGCCCAGGACTCCTTGCCTCATGGACTTGGTGGCAGTAGCGAAGGTTGATTGCGTGTTGGCTGTTTGTCAGGGCCTCCCCCTAAGGGCAGTATGTATCTTTTCCACCACGTAACCCTCACAACTCAGAGAAGGTCAGGAGTTCCTGTCCTCATCGTACACGTGGGGAAACGGAGGTGCAGAGCAACGCCACCACCAGTCAGCGGTGGACTCGGGGTTTTGACAGGCAGCTGGGCGCCAGAGCCCGGGCCCGTCATGGCCATCACTGCCTTTCCGCCTGCCAGACCGCGGTCAGGAGCTGATCATAGCCACACAGCAGCTCCCGCGTGTTCAGCAGTCAGCGGTGCCCCGGTGCTCCCAGGGTCGGCGTCCACCCTGTGGAGCTGGGCACAGGCCGTTCCCACCCACGACGGCACATCTGGATTCCCAGATGCTCAGTCACTGGGCAAGTCTGTTCAGCAGGTCTGTGCGGGCCCGGGAGTCTGCTTCTCTAGCAGGTTCCGGGTTGATGCTGCTGTTGGCCCAGGGACCCCACCGCCAGCCCCGCTGAGTTTCAGGACTCACGTAGCCTAGTTGTGTTGGCCTTAGGAAGCGGAGTGTTTGGAAGTATAAGAGTACAGGCCACGTGGGGTGAATAAGGATGGCAGCTGGGAATGAAGTTAGCAGAAGTGAACCCCTTTGAGACAGGCTGGTTGCAGGAATCTGTCTTCCGTGCGGCCCCTGTTGTCCCATCCTTCCAGGGGAGGCCTTCGAAAGGTCTGCAGCTCCCTGAGCTGGCCCCTTCCCGGGGCAGGACTTCCCAGTCTGCAGGGATCGATCACAGTGATTCCCATTTGAGTGAAGTCCTGTCTTTTTCCCGGGCAGCTCCGGTTCCCCAGGGCATGTAAATAACCTCCCCGACCCGGCGCCCTCACGTGAACACACACTGGGATAAAACACGTGTGGCTGAGCGTGTTGGACTTGGCGGGGTCTCGTGGTTTTCAGCATCCGTGGGTGACTGTGAAGTGCCTCACTGTCGTGCGTGTCGCCCGTCCCTGTCACCACACTCCGTGCCTTTGGCCCTCTGGGCTGATCCGTCTGCCCTTCTCACCTCACCCCCAGCCGCTGCAGACATCAGGCAGCCCTGCCCCGCCGGGCCCCGTAGCCCCATCCTTCTCCTTCCTGCTGCAGACGGCCTACGCCAGTCAGGACCAAGGCCAGGGCCCAGGCGGGCTCCCGCTCCTGGATGAGGGGGTTCAGGCGCAGCTGCGGGCCGTCCTCCTGCGCCTCCCGATGCACCAGGCCCTGCGTGCCGCCAAACACCTGCTGCTGTACATCAGGAGCACCGTGGAGAACTTCGCCCAGGTCCGTGCTGCCCCTGGTCCCCTCCATCACTGCCCACAGCGAGTGTGGCTTCTGCCGGTGGGGTCTGAACTGAGTGGTAGCGTGGATTGGAGCATCTCGGGGCCCTGCTGTGCCCTGCTTGTTCTGCACGTGGGGAGGGCAGTGGGCAGTGTGCAGGGCCCTGGACAGGCCTATAGTCCGGGCACCCGGGGGGCTGGTCTGGCTCCCTTCTCCCTGGAGCAGAGGTCTAGATCCCAGATGGGGAGCCCAGCGCAGCTGAACTTGGTCACCCAGGCAACGATCGGTCAGGACGGGGCCCTGCCAATGGCTGACCAGGTCAGCATCATGGCCAGCCCTTCCATCTTCCTTCATGAGTTTAAATTTGGGGGCTCGCTGTTGAGCGTTCTGTCCCTGAGGTGCTTTACCAGTTTCAGCTTAGATTTTGGGTGGTGGGGCAGGGTGGGTCGCGGGGGGCGGGGAGGCTTTCCTCTTCATCTTGGTCAAAACAAACCTCAGTGTTTTATGAAGATTTAGGAGAACATGTCTTAATTAAGACGGCTTTCCAGGTGGTCCTAATGGTCAAGAACCGCCTGCCAATGCAGGAGACACAGGTTCGATCCCTGGGTGGGGAAGATGCCCTGGAGGAGAAAATGGCAACCCACTCCGGTATTCCTGCCTAGAGAATCCCATGGACAGAGGAGCCTGGCGTGCCACGGTCCAGAGGGTCACAGAGAGTCGGGCACAGCTGAAGCGACTTGGCACGCACATCTTACTGAGACCTGAGTTCGATGTTGTTGGTGTTGCCGTTTGAGGCCCGTCTCCCGCTTTGATGCTGGTTTCTGGCAGCGTCCCCCCTGTGCCGGGGGACCTGGCGGTGAGTGTCGGCCCTTCCAGGCCTGAGGGTCGTGTGTCTTGCCTCACAGCTGGGCCAGAGCGCGGGGCCGCCCTTGCTGCGGTTCCTCCTGGATCTCCTCCGACGCCTGGTCATCCACTGCCAGCAGCTGGACGCCCAGAACCAGCAGAAGTGCCAGGCCGCCCAGGCGGAGTCCGACCTCTTTGTGGACATGGAGTCCGTGGCCTCGCTGGAGCTGGCCAGCGACAAGGTGCGGCCACCCTTCTTCCCACTTCCTGTTGGCCTTTCTCCTGGGAGGTGATAGACGCTGGTCTTCCCTCCGTTCTGGTTGGAAGCTAGCACCTGTTCACTGGAGGGAAGCAGGGAAAAGCAGAGGCCACTAGAGGAGATAATAAACACCACCCGCACCCCACCCCCATCCCGAGGGGGGCACGTTCATTTTGGGTGCTCACACTCCCTTTATGCAAACACTTTTCCCTCCCACTGTGCGCCTCGAGCATCCTGAGAACCCAGCCGGCATCTTTTCCTTGTAAAGGCTTGCGGCCTGTATTGAATAAAGGCTGGGTAGGGGTGCGGCCCTTCATTGTGAATACTTTGAGTGACCACTCTGCCCGAGAAAAGTGAGCCTCCTTCTCTTGTTGGTGGCTCGGCAATCAGCTGCTTACCTAAGGCCCGACCAAGTCTTTCTCACCCTTTGCCGTTTGAGATGTTACATGGGGTTCAGGAAGCAGGCATGTTCCTCATTTCATGATCAAATGCCGGGCTCCCTTGCTTTGGTCTCCGAGGGGGCTGTTGGGGCGGGGGCGGGGTTGGTGCATGGTCGTCTGTTAGCCAGTCGTCAGGCACAGCACTCCTAATCTGTGCTTTGCTGTTTTCACTTGGGAAAGCTCAGTTGGCAAATTCGTAGGCTTCTCTTCCCTTCCCTGAAGAGGAAATAAGGAGAAAAATAGATTTCTGTCCCCAGGGGCTGGGTGGCCTCCTTGGCTAGGAACCGTGTGCCGCACGGCTGAATCAGATCCCTCTCTGATGCAGCAAAGGGGGCTCGGCTGCTCTCTGCTCAGTGGTTTAAACGAGTCTCGGGGTCGGAGTTTGTTCCCTGAGGGCCTAGTCTCCTTCTGAGAGTGGACACAGGCTCACCTTCAGTTCTGGCTTGTGTAAGCCCTGCTCACCTCCCTCAACCACAAAATCTCTTCTCAGCGGAGGCCACCCTGCCCCTGTGGTCAGGTGGTACTCGCGTCTCTCGCCCAGATTTACTTAGGAAAGCAGGGTTGCTAGGGAGAGACCAGAAGACGATGGACTGTAATCGAATGTCGGCATCTCTGCGTAGCCCCGGCCTGCCAGAGTGACCGTGGAGAGCAGTTTCTCTGCACAGTTAGTTCATTCAGCCTCCGTTTATCAGATTCCTGCTGGTCTCGGGGCAGAGGGGCTCCAACTGAGTTACAATCCAGGCCCCTTGGTCTCATCCGGGAGGAAGTGCATTCCAGTGGTGTCACAGCTCTGAGTGGGTCTGCTCAAGAAGGGCAGGGAAGCATAAGCTTGAGGCCAGGGGTGGCTAAGGAAAGCTGCCCTCCACTGTCCGTCCGGCTCGAGGGCAGCCGCTGGCGGGGCAGCAGCTGAGGCCTCTGCCCTGTGGCTCTGTTCCAGACGCTGGAGGCGGTGCTGGTGGCTGTCCTCAGACACCCCACGCTGGAGGGCTGGTTCCTGGCCCCGGAGCGGCAGGCCCTCCCGCCACATGCCCTCAGCCCAGTCCTTGTGAAGCTCCTGGCGGCTAGCCTCAGCTCGGGGATCCTTCCGCTGCTGGTGGCCAGTGCCCCGGCCCTGCGGAGCCTCGGTCAGCTGGGCCTGCTGGGCAGGTACTCGGAGGCCGTCACCCAGAGTGTCCTCCGTGAGCTGCGCAGCCCGAGGGCCAGCTCGGCCACATCGACGCCGAAGACCCTCCTCCCTCCGCTCGAGGCCCTGCGGGGGCTACACCCCTACATGGAGAACACCCCGCTCCGGGAGGTCACCCTGGCCCTGCTGAGCCTGCCCGAGGCCCGCCTGGCCGCCCAGCAACCCACCCAGCCCCCCAGGAAGGAGAGACCACTGACCACCCTTGGGAGGACCCTGGTTCAGCTGCTGAGCAGCCGCGCCCAGGAGAAGCCGCAGAGTGAGGAGCTCCTCTGGGCCTCCGAGTACGTGCGGGGCCTGGCGGCTCTGCTGCCCACGCTGGCCGTGGCCGAGGTGGATGCCGTGCTGCTTGGGGCTCTGCAAAGGGAGCCGGCGCTGGTCCCCGCGGTCAGGCTGACCCTGCTCGACGACTGCCTGGCGCGGCGGACGCCAGCGGCCCTGGCCACGGCGGCCCTGCTCCTGCGGCACAGCTGGCCCCACCGGCTGCGCTTCGAGCGCTGGTGCCAGCGAGCCGGCTCCCGACTCTGCCTGCGGGAGGCCCCAGACGACTTCCTCCCCATCGTCCACGTGTATCTGCAGGGCAGGACGCAGGGGCGCTTCACACGCCCTGCAGAAGGTAAAGGGGCGGCTGGGGGCAGCCGGTGGGGCCCTATCCCTTCTTCCACGTGTGTCCACCCTTAAGCCCTGGAGCCTCAAGTTCCAGGGTTCCATTTAGCTCTGCCCACTGGTGTCTGCCCCAGCTCCCGAGTCGACTCCGAGTTACCCAGAGGAAGCTGGGGCAGTAGCTGGGGCCACTGGGCGCCAAGGAAGGAGCAGCTCCATCTGGGTCTTGCTAGGGGGAGAGGGGCTCGCTCAGGTGAGCATCCTTTGCATCTTTCCCCACCATCCAGCACTTTGGTTGAGCTTGCTGAGCGGAGCCATTCAGCTGCACCCAGCTCTCTCTCTTCCCCAACTGGGTCTCAGATTTGAAGCACTTTCTGATCACCCCAGTTTAATTCCTTTTTACCAGTATATATGAATGGCTTTTTGCTCACTGTTCTGCTTCTGTGCCCCACGGCTTGATATCATCAATGACCGAAACATGTTCTTACAAACTAGGAGGCCCTCCACTCGTACAGCCTAGGTTCTCCCTGCCCCTCTCCTATTCCCAGGTGAGCTCAGGACTTGAGTGCTCACCGTCTCATCATGACCTTTGAGCTGGGCCCAGGGCTGAACGGTCCCTGTGGTGGTTGAGTGTTGACAGGTGGCCAGTGGTGTGCTGCTAAATGTTTTAACATCCGGCTCTCAGAGGAGACTAATGTGTAGCCCCTGTCAGTTTTCATGGCATCAAAACCCGCCAGGGTCCCACCTTGAGTCCCTAGTGTGACCTCACCCAGGTCACAAGGTTCCTAAAGCACTGAGCTGGCTCTGGTGCTCCGCAGCGTCCAACCCTCCTCTCCCGTTCGTCTCCGCCCCAGCTTCCTCCGCTGTCATTCCTGTCTTGAGGAAGGCTCTGTGGACGCCACTGCAGACCAGGCTTCTCAGCGCCGACGGGCCCCAGAAGTCCCGGCTGCTGCAGCAGATCCTGGCCCAGCTGGTCCCGTTTGCCAGAGCCAAGGACCTGCGTGCCCTCGTGGACCGCTTGCCCAGCTTGCTACAGGCTCCAGCCGGTCACACGAGGTATGAAAGCTCAGCCCTGTCTGATGGCCCTTCCTGTCCCAGCTTCCCCTTCCCTGTAGTGCATAAGGAACCGTGAAATTGCTGGCCTGTGGTTGTGTCAGCCAGTGAGGAGGCAGTTCCTTTGAGAACCCATCTTAACAGCATCCTGGCTGGAGTGAGTCCATGTGCATAAGTGGATGAGTCCCTTAGAGCTGTGGTCCTCAATCAGGTGATTTTGCCCCCTCCAGGGGACAGTTGGCATTGTCTCACAGTTTTTTATTGTCACAGTATGGGACTGGAGAGTCTAGCTTCTGGCTTCCAGAGGATAAAGGCCAAGGGTACAGCTAAATATCCTATAATGCATAGGACAGGCCCTTCCCCGCAAAGAAAGAATTATCTGCCCCTGAATGTCAATAGTACTGAGGTTGAGATAGCTTGATTAGACAGAGTCTGGACAATATATTCTTTTTCTGGTGTGTTAATGGTGTTTCTCCTCGTCATAAAGTTCTGGTACATCTTTGAAATTTGAGTAAGGGGCAGGTGAAGCCTCTGATTTCTGAGCTTGGGGAGTTAGTTGTAGGGACCGGGACTCAGGGCGTTTGTCTTCTGTGGCCCTCTGTGANTTAATAGTGTTTCTCCTCGTCATAAAGTTCTGGTACATCTTTGACATTTGAGTAAGGGGCAGGAGAAGCCTCTGATTGCTGAGCTTGGGGAGTTAGTTGTAGGGACCGGGACTCAGGGTGTTTGTCTTCTGTGACCCTCTGTGATGTTGGATGATACCAAAAGCCTCGAACACTGGACTTCTGTCTCCTGCTGCAGCTGGGTCGTGGCTGATGCGGTCTCACTCGTCCTGGAAGGGTCGGCAGAAGAGCTGTAAGCCTGGAAAAAGACTCTGCTGAAGGCCTGTGTGCAGTGGCTAATTGCATCCTTCAGTGGCAGCCAGCAGGAGGATGGTACCCAGGATCAAGAGAAGCAAATGCTGCTGAGGTTGAACGAATTGTTGGTAGGTGTCTCTTATTAGGGACCCTGGTTAGATTCATGAGGGGAGGAGGGCGATAGACCAACCGAGGTTTGCAGATACATTTGAGCTGAGGGCATGAGTTCAGCCTAGCAGGGAATGAGAGCGGCCATGTCTTAGAGGCGAAAGGCAGGTGGAGGGCAAGCTCTGGAATGAAGAGCCATCTTGTGTCAGAAATGGATGTAGAGATTTGTCAAAATGCTTTTTTGTTGCACCTCCTGAGATGGTTATCTGGTTTTGTTTTAGACTGTTAATAAGCTGAATTATATTAACTGATTTTTGAACATTAAACCAACCTTGCATTCCTAGGTTAAACCTACTCAGTCATGACATATTCCCATTTTTATGTACTCTTGGATTTGATTTGCTGATATTTTATTATGAAGAATTTTGTTATATCTGTCCATGAAGGGTATAAGCTTAAAATTTTATTTTCTTGTAATATCCTTGTCTGGCTTTGAGATGAGGTAATAGCGGCCTGCAATGTGGGAGACCTGGGTTCAGTCCCTGGATTGGGAAGAGCCCCTGGAAGAGGGCATGGCACCCCATCCCAGTACCCTTGCCTGGAGAATCCCATGGACAGAGGAGCCTGGCAGGCTACAGTCCATGGAATCGCAAAGAGTCGGACACGACTGAGCGACCCAGCACAATAGTGGCCTCCGAATGAGTTGCTGCTGCTGCTCCTGCTAAGTCACTTCAGTCGTGTCCGACACTGTGCGACCCCACAGACAGCAGCCCCTTGGGCTCCGCCATCCCTGGGATTCTCCAGGCAAGAACACTGGAGTGGGTTGCCATTTCCTTCTCCAATGCGTGAAAGTGAAAATGAAAGGGAAGTCGCACAGTTGTGTCTGACTCAGCGACCCCATGGACTGCAGCCCACCAGGCTCCTCCGTCCATGGGAGTTTCCAGGCAAGAGTACTGAGTGGGATGCCATTGCCTTCTCCCAGAATGAGTTAGGCCGTTTTAAATTTTCTTCAGGTGTTTTAAAGCCACTGCTTTACTGTTTCCTGGAGTGCTTTATGTCTGACGAGAAGCCTCTTGTTTGAAGAAAGTAATGGCTCCTGGCTGCCCTGGGCCCTTGTGCTGCGTGCAGGTCTTCTCTGTGGTGGGGAGCAGGGCCGTCTCTCGTCGCGGGGCACAGGCGTCTCCCTGCAGTGGCTCCTCTGGCTGCAGAGCGTGGGCTCGCGGGCACGAGGGCTCAGAGTCTCCACTTGCAGGCTCAGGCGCTGCGGGGCACAGGCCTGGCAGCACATGTGTCTCCCCAGACCAGGGGTCAAACCCGTGATCCCTGCAGTGGCAGGTGGTTGCTTATCCACTGGACTATCAGGGACGTCCAGAGATCTCTCCTTATTATCTCTATTTCACTGTACATGACACCTTTTCCCTGCAGCTTCTTCGAGGATTTTTTTTCTCTTACATGTCTTGAACAGTGTGATGACGACATGCCTTAGTGTCATTTTCTTCAGGTTTTCAGTGCTTTGGGTTCAGTGAGCTTCCTGGTTTGGTGAGTTTAGAGTTTTCATAAAATTTGGAACTATTCAGCTGTTTCAGGCCTTTACTCTGTCATTTTCAGTGTTACATTTTTGCACATAAATAATTAACATCCCAAAGGCCAGCGTGTGAGTTTTTCCTCAACTCATGGTATAAACAAAGGTCCGTCTAGTCAAAGCTATGGTTTTTCCAGTAGTCATGCATGGATGTGAGAGTTGGATGATAAAGAAAGCTCAGCACCAAAGAATTGATGCTTTTCAACTGTAGTGTTGGATAAGATTCTTGAGAGTCCCTTGGACTGCAAGGAAATCCAACCAGTCTATCCTAAGGGAAATCAGTCCTGAATATTCACTGGAAGGACTGAGGCTGAAGTGAAACTCCAATACTTTGGCCACCTGAGGTGAAGAACTGACTCATTGGAAAAGACCCTGATGCAGGGAAAGATTGAAGGCAGGAGGAGAAGGGGATGACAGAGGATGAGCTGGTTGGATGGCATCACCAATGCAATGGACATGAGTTTGAGCAACCTCCAGGAGTTGGTGATGGACAGGGAGGCCTGGCATGCTGCAGTCCATGGAGTCACAGAGAATCAGGCATGACTGAGCAACTGAACTGAAAGGTGTAAAGTTGTGTTAAAAGTAGAGCCTTTGACTGGTGTGTCACTGCTGAACCCAAGACTTAAAAGGGAATCCTCAGGAGAAGAGCCCCAGCTGGAAGGTTTTAAGTGTGATAAATATGTTCATAGGTTGTAGATCAAGCTGCAGTGCCTGAGCCCTTCTGTTAAAGGACTTCGGTTCAATTCAGTTCAGTCATGTCCGACTTTTTGTGACCCCATGGACTGCAGCACGCCAGGCCTCCTTGTCCATCACCAGCTCCCAGAGTTCACCCAATCCCATGTCCATTGAGTTGGTGATGCCATCCAACCATCTCATCCTCTGTTGTCCCCTTCTCCTCCCGCCTTCAATCTTTCCCAGCGTCAGGGTCTTCTCCAATGAGTCAGCTCTTCACATCAGGTGGCCACAGTGTTGGAGTTTGTAACCTGCATTTCAGACTTACTGCGCTGTGCTACAGGACTGCAAACTTACGATGCACAGGAACCCAGCACAGCCGAGCTAGGGGCAAGGAGGAGTACCCCCGAGACCTGGAAGGAGCCAAGCTGGGGAGGCGGGGGCACGGGGCTGTGCCTTTGTAGAGATTTGTGTTCTTGGGGCGAACCTCCCTACCTCCCCTACTCTGCTCTTCCCCTCCCTCCCTTCCTTTTTAACAGACTAAAATTTTTTAGGTCAGGTTTAGGTTCACACCACCATTGAGCAGGAAGTACAGAGTTCCTGGGTGCCCCCACCCCAACACATGCACAGCCACCCCACTACCAGTAGCATCCCCACAGACCTTTGCTTGTAATCGAAGTGTGACTTCCATATTGTGCAATATAAGACCATAAGTGTATAGTGTATCATTGGCAAGTACACACCCCTGTGCCCCAGAGTCCTCCCCAAGGTTTTCATCATTCCAGAAAGCTCTCCCGTGCTTTTTCCGGTCTGTCCCCTCCCCACCAGAGCAGCTACTCTTGTGATATGACGTAACAGAGCGTGTTAGGAGACTGTCTCCACGGCAGGGTCTGTGGGCCTCTGACAGGCCTGTTAGGGTGCAGTGGTCTCGCCCTGGGTGGATGTTCACTCTTGGGTTTAAGCAGCCACATGTGGCCACACCTGTGTGTGTGCTGCGAATCAGTCAGTTCTGTTCGGAATGGTGGACAAAGGGGAAGTTACAGGACTGTTTGAGAATTTCCTTTCGGTCGCTGATGACCATAGGTATCTAATAAAATGACAGAAGTACTCGTGGAAATAACAATTTTTAAAAATCAAAGGAAGAAAGAACTGCTTGCTTTTGTGAATTGCTTCGGTAACTGTATTCTCTTTTTCCTGAAGGGCTGTAGTTTAAATCCCATGTCCTCTATTTTAATTTAATTCAGATATTCTACACATATTTCTCACTTACTTCATTCCTAGAATTCACTTAAGGAAGTTGACCCTGGTGATTGGCAGAAATTTGTGAAGACTGGACTCAAGTAAGTCGAATTTGTTTTCATGGTGCAGCTGAGTAAGGCAGGGAGTATCTTTGCTGGGGGTGGGGTCAGAGCTGTTTTTGCATGAAGGAGGTAATGAAGCTGGTGCTGCTCCTCTTTGGGGTGGAGGAGACGGCAGTGCTGGGGAGGGAAGCTCCCTGCCCCACGTTACGCACGTGCTTCTAATGAGGGCGACAGGAGCAGCCTTTGAACAACCAAGTATTTGTTTAAAAGCCAGAGGTGTGCAGAGAGTAACAGAGTGGCACCCAGATCTAATAACAGCCGAGGCTTTCTCTGTCCTGGTGGCCTCTTTCCTCCCTCGTCCAAGTGTCGTGCTTCTGAGGTGGACTCTGCCATGGCCCCATGTCTGCGTTTACCACTTCAGTTGCATGTCATTATATCTCTAGACAATAAACCAGTATTTCTTGTGTTTGACATTGTATACAGATGTATCAGTTTACCACCCCTTTGGTGCACTCAGAAGTTTTCCGGTGACCGTTGTTGAGACCCTCGCTGGTACATGGAGATGATCCTGGTCATTCCTTCCTGCTGCCCGGAGGCATTCTGTCTTCTGACTGTGCCCCGTTCATTTAGCTGGTCCCCTGCTGGCGGCCGGAGCCTCCCCTCTCTCCTTCCCGCCTCCCTCCCATCCTGACAGTGAATGTCTCACGGCTCCTCGTGCCCATGTGCCGGATTTTCCTGGATGAGGGGCCACTCGCTAGCTCTTACTGTGGGCACAGCTTCAGTTTTACTGGGTTTTTCCGTTTGTTCCCCGAGGTTTTCTTGTCACGCAGAGCGGGAGCCCATTTTGTCCTTACATCCTCATCAGCAGTTCATGCGGTCAGACTCTTTTTGGCGCTCAGGTAGTCAGGAAACAGTGTCTCACTGTGGCTCTAATTTTCATTTCCCTAATTATATCCATTGATCTGAAACGGAGAAACACTAAGAAGAAAATAAGTGAAGGCAGGTCAGAGGTTAGTGGTAACCGAGGCTCGCCTTCGTGACCTGGCGACACTTCTCTGGGTCTTTGGTTACTTTGTGTTTCTAGAATGTTCACGGAGTACCCAGTGCTTCTTAACAATATTCACATACGACTGAAATATTTTTTCCCGGAGCGCGATGCTATCATTTCCTTCATTGGCTCTGAAGGGATTTAAGATGGGAACTTCTGAGCCGTTAGAGGGGCATTCTGAGGAGCTGAAAAGAAGGAAGGAGGCTGCCCTAGCAGGTGGGCTGAGGGTCGTCTTTATTCAGGCTGCCTCCTGGCGTCTCGGCTAAGCAGGGAGTTCTCTGGGCATGTGCACTGTCAAGAAGGGAAGCAAGGTCCGTCGTGCCCTTGCTTTCAGAAGCTCCCTGGGACGCGTGCCGGCTCGGTGTACGAAGAGGAATCGGGGTGATGCTGAATGACTGTGTGCTCTAGAATTCCCACCTTCGGCCTCAAAGGTGATCTCCTTAATATAATGCTGAGAAAAAAAGAGTTTCTTCTTGTTTGTGATGCCCTTTCCCCTTTGGTTCTTTTCTCCTAGGTTTCGGTATCAGGACCGTGCGTTTTTGGAAGCCCTCCGTGCTGCCACGCAGCTGTTGTATCTCCCGGAAAGCCCTGCATGCTCACAGCTCATCCAGCTCCCGGTGGTCCACATGATGCTCACCCAGCACTCCCTGTTCCTGCCCACCCTGCTGAGGGCCACAGAGGAGAAGCCCGCAGACAGCCCCGTGAGAGGTGCCTCCTCACCCCACGCCCCACTCCAGACACACAGTCTCTTTTCTGATTCCATCAAACTAACTGTGCACGGGAGCTCAGCACCCACGTATTCCCAGAGCCAAGGAAGCGTTACCCAAGCAATATCCGAACATTTCACGTGGGCTTCCCGAGTGGCTCAGTGATAAAAGACCCACCTGCCAGGGCAGGAGACGCAGGTTTGATCCTGGGACTGAGAAGGTCCCATGGAAGGCTTCCCCAGGTGGTCAGTATTGACGAATCCGCCTGCCGATGCAGGAGGAAGATGCCCTGGAGAAGGGACTGGCAGCCCACTCCAGGATTCTTGCCTGGAAAATCCCATGGACAGAGGAGCCTGGCAGGCTACAGGCCACAAGTTCGCAGAGTCGGACACGACTGAGCAGCTAAACGACAGGAATAATCTGAACATTTCTCTTCTGTCAGATTCAAGCTCTAGAATTGTTTCCTCTGGCTCCAGGTTACTTAGCAAACACACACCTCTTTTTAGAGCCTATTCTGGCTTACAGGACTCAGGTTTAAGGTCCTCTCCCATATCATGAGTGAATGTTAAGACCTGGGAGTTATGGAAAGTTAGGAGGGGGTGTCTGATCTGGGAGAAATTGTTCAGCTGTGTGAGATGTCTTAATGTGGTCACTGACACGTTGATGAAGGGCGAAGGGTTCAAAGGTCCCCATTGCTGGGTCCCCGCCAGGGCCTCTTAGAGCCCCGGCTTCGGCACCTTCCTCTGCAGTTACTGGGTGCCTACCTTGCATGGTGAAGGCTGTGGGAGACAGCAGAGGTCTGACGGGTCCTGCCCTCCGGAAGTCACACCCTGTTGTTTAGAGACAAGTTGACATGTCCTAAGTGTGAGAGATCGTTGCAGAGCCGAGTGTCCTAAACTGCTGAATTACCAAGTTCCCAGTGTGGTCAGTAGAAAAACGTCCACAGGCTCTCCCCCTTTTCCAGCAAGATTAGAAGCGCTAGAGATTTCGGTGACACAGTCATGGGGAACAAGGTTTAGGTTGTAAATCTGTGGGTCAGAGTTTGGGAGGAGACAGAGGAGAGGCTGGTACCAAAGACCCAGGGAGGGAGATGGTTGTCCAGATGCTTTTATTAAAAAAAAAAAAAAAAAAAACACGGAAACGTGGGGCAGGACGAGGTGCGGTTCTCAGCCCAGTGTTGTCCAGAGAAGGGTTTCTCAAGCATTTCTGTTTCCAGAAGCACTTCCTCCTCTGCTGGGAGTCTGAGCCTGCGCAGCCCTGCACTGCTGGGCAGCTCCGTGGTGTTTTCTTCCAGACGCGCTGGTGGATCTGATGGCGGTGCTGGTGCAGCTGTGCCCCTCTGTCTGTGCGAGCAGCCACTTCGCGGTGCTCCTTGGGGCCTACGGTGCCTCACTCAGCATCCTGGGTGAGCGTGGGGAAAGACTGACAGGNGGACAGGGCGCTGTGACTCAGGAGAGTGTCAGGATCGAGGGGTGGGACCCAGGAATGTGAGGACCGAATACTGTGACCTGGGGCCGCAGAGGCCAGGGGGGTGGCTTCGGGGTATGGGCACTGGCCGCTGTTGCCAGAAGTATATGGGAGGCCTCGAGGGGAGCCACCAGGAGGCTTTCTAAACTGACCCTCAACTGACTTCAGACCAGAAGATCTTACTTCTCCTCCGGGGCTACGAACAGAACAACCACAGCCTCGTCAGCTTCAGGTGGGTGCTGGGCTGGCGATTTCGAGCAGCAGACCCTGAGGGCCCTGCAGAGGGCGCTACACACCCGGGCCGGCCTCGGGGCGTAAACGCGTGCAGGGGCCTCCTCCGCTCGCTCTGCAGCGCCGGCGGGCCTGCTCTGCCCTCTGCCCATGAGGACGGCCCCCAATAGCCGGGCCTGCGTGCGCTGGGCGCCCCACTGGTTGATCGTGTGTGTCTCCCTCCCGGCTTAGGGGTCTTGTAGCTGATTTTTCTGAGCACTTTTTGCTTTGTGCCAGCCTTCAGGTGGGAGGGAGTAGGGTATGGGTATGGGGAAGGCGTGGGATGTGCTGGCTGGGAGTTTACTCCACTCTTCTCCCCATCCGTGTGCGCGCACGTGTGCAGTATCTGTCTCTTTTCTGTCAGTCTTTCTCTCCGTGTCTGTCTCTCCCGGGTTCCCAGGGGCTGCTTGCTCCTTGGCCAGCGCAGCTTTGAGCCCAGCTCCCCAGGGCCCAGGGCCCAGCTGTTTGCAGGCAGCAGCTGAGGTCCTCTTTCGCTGCCCTGGTCTCTTGTCTCCTTAGTTTGAGACCAGCACCCCAGCCTCTGTCCAGTACAAAGGAAGAGCTGACTGGGCCAAGAAAAATAGCTCAGGAGAACTCTTCAGGGAAGGGGGAAAAATATTTCCCTTCTAGAATACTTTTTTTTTTTTTAAGATTAAAGATGTATTAACCACCCTCACTGCCCATCTCCCTCCAAAAAAAAAGACAACAAACAGTTTAAAAAAAAAACCCTTTTCTGCATCTTCAGAGCACCCAGGTCGTGAATAAAACATTCTCTCTCCTTCCCCCCACCCCACAGCCTCACCCTCTTGCTAGCCTTGCAGTTGGTGCTATATCAGTCGTATTCTTTCTAGAATAAACAGCCCCTGGGTATGTGAGGGAGAGGAGAGAAAACAGGAGTGGTTGATGAGCAAGCTGTCTACCCATCCACCCCTCAGCATCAGACAACTTCTTTCGGGTCACGAAGTCCACAAGGGTGCCCCCGGGTGCAAGGGGGTTCGGTCACTTTGCAGGAGGAAGGCAAGGTGACCTCACTGGGCAGTTTCCATCGCAACCGGTGGCGTGAAAAGTGGAGATGGGGGACCCTAGAGGTGGGGATGGCCCACAGGCTATGTGAGCGCACCTGGTCTGCTCACAGCTGTGTGGGAATGGGGAAGGGTTTATGTAAGTAGAGCATCAAACTGCCAGGATTCTGCCCCTATGTCCAACCCGGACTCTCCAGATTGGAATTCCTGCTCTGTCACTTACCAGCTGGGCAGGGGACCAGCTGACCCACTTCCCAGATCTCCTGTGTCTCTTTTCCCCTAGTACAGATGATAACAGTACCTACCTCGTGGGATTCTTGGGCCCCCCTCATAGCTCAGTTGGTAAAGAATCCGCCTGCAAGGCAGGAGACCCTGGTTCGATTCCCGGGTGGGGAAGATCCTCTGGAGAAGGGATAGGCTACCCCCTCCAGTATTCTTGGGCTTCCCTGGTGGTTCAGCTGGTAAAGAATCCGCCTGCAATGCAGGAGACCTGATTCGATGATCCCTGGGTTGGGAAGATCCCCTGGAGAATGGAACGGCTATCCACTCCAGGATTCTGTCCTGGAGAATTCCATGGACTATGGGATTGCACAGAGTCGGACATGACTGAGCAACTTTCACTTACGGGATTCTTGTGCAGATTAAGTGGATTAATACACAGACGAGGGCCTGGCACATCATAGCCCCTCTGCAAGCGTTGGCCTCCGTCATCCCCACCCTTATCGTCGTCAGCCTCTCCATCACCCCCACCTCCCCCTATGTTATGACGGGGATAGAATACCTTAAACCTGGCATGTCAGCTGCCCAGCAAAGCTGCCTACAGTGGTCTCCAGCATCATCACCATCATCACCTCTGTGACCGCTGGCTCTAGGGTACTGCTGTGGGGCCCAGCGGCTGTGGAGCATCAGAAAACGTGCCGGAGCCTGGGCAAGTCGCTATGGCAGCAGCCGAGCGTCGGGGACATCCTCCGCCTGCTGGATCGCAACCGCATGATGAAGACCATCCTCCACTTCCCCCAGAACCGGAGGCTGCTGCCCGCCGAGGTGCGGGGGTCCCTGGGGTGGGGCCATCCGGCTTTAGCCGATGTAAAATATGAGTGCTGTTTTGCTTGTGATTTGTTCACTTTTTATAAGTAAAACTGGAACCATTTGCAAAGGTATAGAGACAGAACCCATACCCATCAGCCATCGTCATTAGTTGTCAGCACTGGCCACACTTAACTTCATTTATAACTTCTTTCCACAAAGCAAATATCAAAGGTATCATTTCATGTACAAGCCCTGTTTGTTTTCTATATAAGAAACATTTTTTTAAGTGCACTTGAATATTCAAAATAATTTGAACTCTTAAGTGATAGTGGGCAAACATCCAGATGGTGTCACATTTACGAGGCTGAGCTGCGTGTCTCTCTCGGGCTGTTTCAGGACGCACAGGAGCCGATGTTTAGAGACCAGAGTGCGGTGGATCTCGGGGACCTTTATGACCCCTGTTTCCTCCTCCATCTCTTCAGTGAACTGACCAGGCCAGGTAACTGCAGTCTTCCAGAGTGGGTGGAGGGATCATAATTTCTACCGTAATTACCAGTGCGTGTGTGCTTAGCTGCCCAGTCGTGTCTGATTCTGTGCAACCCCGTCGGCTTTAACCCACCGGGCTCCTCTGTCCATGGGATTCCCCAGGCAAGAAGACTCGAGTGGGTTGCCATTTCCTCCTCCAGGGGATCTTCCTGATCCAGGGATTGAACCTGCATCTCCTGTGTCTCCCTCATTGGCCGGCAAATTCTTTACTGTTGTGCCGCCTGGGAATCCCGCATAATTACCAGATTGGGACCTTAATCTTGAAAATAATTCTTGAAGGATCTTCAACTGCCTTCTCACCTTTTCTTCCTAGTGATTTTCAGCAAAGTAACAGTTAATGTTTTGAATACATGCTTGTTGTTTTTTAAATTATAATTTAAAAATTTGGGTGTGCCTTTGATGTTTTCCTAATTGTAATGGCAAGAATCTTTTTTGAGTTCTCACTAAAATGAGAAGATTTTGTCTTTGAAAATGAATGAGAGCCTGCTCAGGTTGGCTTTCTCTTGGTTTAAGTGTATTTTTGAAATGACCTTTTGTGTCTGCTACCCTGAGGGTGGGAATCTTCACGGATGAATGGGTCGGGGAGAGAGAAAGAACAGAAACCTGTCCAGGTGCGCACTGGTGAAGACCAGGGTCTGATTCCCAGGCTGGTCGGGTCTGTTGGTGTGGGGCATTTGTCAACAGTTGGTATGTAATGCTATCTCAGTATCGTGTGTGTTTGCATTTCCCTAATAGCTAATGATGTTGAACATCTTGTGACTTACTTGCCATCTATAATCTTTTTTGGTGAAATGTCAATTCATGTCTTTTTCCCATTTATTCTGATGGGTTTTATTTGTTTTTACTGTTGGATTTTGAGGGTTCTTTATATATTGTAGGTATGAGTCCTTTGTTTGATATGTGGTTTGCAAATATTTTCTCCCAATGTGTAAGCTTATCTTTTCACCTTCTTAACACCCTTCTTCAAAGAGCAGAAGTCTTCAGTTTTGATTAAGTTCAGTTTATCAGTTTTCCCTTTTATGGGTCAAGCTTTTGGTGTCAGTTCTTAAGAACTCTTTTCCCATCCCTCCGTCCCAAAGAATTTCTCCCTTGTTTATTTCTGAAAGTTTCATCACTGTGGCCTTTACATTTAAGCCTGTGGCCTCTTCTGAGTTAATTTCTGTGTAAGGTGTGGAGTGTAGTCCAGCCGCAGGTGTTTGTGGGTTGCCTGCAGATGTTCTAATCCAGCCCCCCGTTTGTCAATCCACCGTCTCTCCTCATCCCTTCTCCCAGTGACCACCAGCCAGGGGAGTCCCGGCTCCCCTGCCCTGACACTTCCTGGCTGGGAGGGCAGGAGTGGTAGTTACCGCTCGTCGCATGGCCCCAAGTGGGAGCCCGTCCATCTGCTGTGTTAGGCTCCCTCTGATGCATCGTGGGGACCAGCCAGTGTGATGCCTGAGACGGTCCCTGATATCTACCTCCTGGTTGCCATGGCCACGTGGATTAGGTGCCCTGGGAGACCATGCCTCACTGATCACGCTTGTGTTCTCCTTTTTTAAATTTGATATCTTTTCTTCCCCCCCTGCCATGCAGTTTGTGGGATCTTAGTTCCCCGCCTAGGGTTTGAACCCTGGGCCCACCCAGTGAGAGCCCTGAGTCTATAACCACTGGACCACTGGGGATTTCTCTAAACCTGACATCTTTCTGTACTCAAATGTTGCTCCTTGTGGCCAGATTTGCTGATCTTCCACCACTACCCTTCAGTTCCTCACAGAAGAATGAGAGGGCTGTGTTCTCAGAGCAGACCCCTGCCTTGGACACCGGGTTCTGTGGCTGAGCTGAATCTTGCAAGAGAGCAAGGGCGAGTGTCAGGTGATGATGACGGCCAGCGGTGACATTCCCAGCGACTGGGGGAGCCACGTCTACTACGTTCTTTGACTCCCCCATGCCTCGGCTGTGCCAGCTAAGTCTGTTTCTCATCAGATATGAAAATGGATTTTCCACAGTCCAAAAATAGGATGCAGCTCCCGTGAATTACTGTAAGCCATTTAGTCTGTTGCCCTGCCTTCCATTGGAGCGTTTAGGAGGCAGAAGCCAGAGGCTTGGGAGACACTTTAATAGAGAAATAGTAAAATCAGGACTGTCGTTCTCAGGGTCTTGAATATTGCCCTTTTGGGGCAAAGGAGGGTAGGGGAAGGACAGGATATGAAAGGCCTTTCGTGAAGAGAGGTACCTAGTAAATGCTCTTTCCATTTTACATTTTATTGTTATAACATTTGCAGAGTATGTCTACCAGAAAGGATTTGCGCTAGCTTAAAATACTGGTTACACTACGATTGTTCACATTGAAGTAGAATATTTTAAAAAGTGTAGAAATAGATAGGCGAATAGAAATGTAGAACAAGCACACCAAGAAAAACTAGGTCATTAAATTTTGCCCTGGGCTACTTGCTTATAATCCAGAACAACCACAACAAAAAAATGGAGGCAGAATATTTTAAACAAATTTTTATCATCTGATAAAGGGCAGCATACGGATTCATCAGGAGGGGAAAACTAGCAGTGAAGGGACAAGCTGAATGAAACAGAAGTCTGTGAACAGCACTGATAATGGCCACAGGCTTACTGTGGTTGCATTAAGTCATCCATCTTTTTTTATATTGTTATTTTTTCTAAGTTATTACTGCATTTACTTTTGCCCTGGTGGATAAGTGAGCATGAACAATGTTTTAAATAAACTTTCATTGAAGTGTGATGTATAGAAACCCATACAGGTCATATTATGTGTCTGTGAGTTGGGGGAAAGCCCCCAGTCGGATCAAGGAACAGAACATAGTCCACGGCCCCCCAGGCCTCTTGCTGGCCAGAACCCCTTCCCCCTCAGTAGGGGCCAGTGTGCTATGCTTGAAGTTTATTCAAATGACATTAAACACTCTCTTTTCTTCTTTCTGTAGAAGCCCCATTTACCCACACTGTATTTGTGAGGCTCATCCATGCCGTGTGTGGCAGAAGTCTTTGTTTCCCAAGGTGGCACCCGGGTCCTTGTAACCCTAAATCGGGTGTGTGATTGGTTTCTGGTGTGGTGGCCAGGCTTGAGAGACCCAGGCTCAGCGTTGTGTGTCAGCCCTTTGCTGAAAGTGGGAACCTGTTTCCTTAAGCTCGCTGCTTCTCTCCTTTGAGTCCTTGGCTGAGAAGCAGGGCAGCCTTTGGCAATGGCAGTGACAAATGCTCACACAGCAAATGCTTGTCCTCAGGAGAACCGGGCGAGCCCTCAGTCGCTGTTTCACAGAACAGAGAGGCGCTGTGCGGTTCTCTCGAGGGCCCTGGACGGGGCCTCGGTGGACCCTTTGTGGGATGCGCCCTCCTGGCCAGGCCGCCTCTAGAAAAGGGTGTGAGAGGACGTGTGAGGAAAGCTCCTGAGGCTCTGACAGCACCTCTGTGCTGCCACTGAACCCCTTAAAATGTGAACTGCTTTGCATTTTAATCCTTGATAATTGTCCTGGTTAAGCCAGGACAAATTTGTTGTCACCAGGGGAAATTGCAATTTTTGAGATTCTTAAACAAAATAACTGGTATTTCTAACTGTTTTTTAATCACCTTTGATATTTTCAACTTTCAAGGGGCAGCTCTTTTCCATACGTTTTACAAAGCCAAGACTTCCAGAGAATAGCAGATCCCACAGAACATGAAATTGACTTTTCCTCAAGGACATATGAAAAATCCTTTTGTCTTTAAAGTGTCCGTGATTACTGCTAAATATTAGTTATTTTTAGTGAGTGTAATATTAAATGTTTAGAATGTTCTCTTTTCCAAACTTATTCTATTTATGTGTTTTTATTATGTATCAATAGGTATGTAGGTGTATCTTAAATATATCTCATCCTCCCCAAAATAGTATAATTTTATCCCTCAGTTTGATGCTTTGTAAAGCTTTTGGAAATTTCCCCCTCTCCCATCAGAAGTAGTTGCTTGTTAGAAATCAGAAAAGTTAGTGTGTAAGCTGTTAGAGCAGAAGAGACTTCTAAGTATTCTTTTTCCTTTTACTTTTTTTTCCTTCCAGTTTTACTGACATATAATTGACATCAGCACTGTATAAATTTAAGATATTCAACATAGTGATTTGACTTAACACACATCATGAAATGATTACGGCAGTCAGTTGAGTGAGCATCCAACACCTCATATATAATAAAATTAAAGAAATATTAGAAAATGTTTTTGTTGTGCTGAGAACTCAGCATTTACTCTCTTACCAGCTTTCATATATAGCATACAATAGTGTTACTTAAATTTATTGTATTGTGCATTATATCCCTAGTACTTATTTATTTTATAAATGGGAGTTTGTATGTTTTGACTCCCTTCATCACTTTTCCCTCCTACTCCTTGCATCTGGTAGCCACAAATCTGATCTCTTTTCCTCTGGGGGTGTTTGTTGTTTTTCTTTCTTTCTTTTTTTTTTTTTAATTTATTTTACTTGACAATACTGTATTGGTTTTGCCATACATCACCATGAATCCACCACGGGTGTACACGTGTTCAACTATAGTTGACCTACAGCATTATTAGTTCCTGGTGCATAACATAATGATTTGATGTTTCTATACATTTCAAAATGATCGGCGCTCCCTCCTTTTACTTAAAATCTGCCTCTTGAGATTAAAAGTGGTTTCTTGTAGACAGCAGACAGTGGGTTCTGTGTTTTCATCTAGTCTGACCATGTTACTATTATTCCATTTCAGTCAAGGCTGCAGTCACCATCCACAGTGATTTTTGGGCCCCCCAAAAATAGTCTGTCACTGTTTCCATTTTTTCCCCCCATCTATTTGCCACGAAGTGATGCTTTTTAATTGGAATGTATATACCATTTAATTTTGATTATTGATCTGATTCCAGTTTATTTATTGACTTTTAGCAGTAATTAGTTTGTGTGCTTGTGAGTGTATGTGTGTGTGTTGGTTGCTTTAGGGTTTATTAAATACATATTCAATGTATTGTGGTTTACCTTCAAGTGACATTTTACCACTTCATGGATAGTAGAAGCACCTTAGACTAGTATCTCTCTCTCCCCTCCTAGCTTTCGTGCTATAAGTATCATAAATTTTCCATCCATATGTTAAAGATTTCACAATATGCGGTTATTTTTGCTTCAAACTGTCAATTACCTTTTAGAGGGATTGAAATATTTTATGTTTATCCCATAGTTATCATTTCGTGTTCTCTTCATTCTTTAATTTCCATCTTCTATCATTTTCCTTCTTCCCAAAGCACTTTTAAGAATTCTTGAAGTTCATGGCCGTTGGTGATTCATTCTTTCAGCTTTTAAAACGTCTTAGCTTCTGAAAGACTTTCATGGGGTGTAAAGTTCTAGGTTGACAGGTTTTTTTCTTATCGTATGTTAAAGAAGTTGACGCCTTGATTCTAGATTGCATTGTCTCTAACAGGAAATCTGCTGCCATTCTTTGCTCCTCTCTATGTTTTGAGACCAGTTTTAAGATTTTTTTAACCATTGGTTTTAAGCAATTTGATTATGATAAACTTGGGTATAATTTTATTTTTTTGACTGTCTTGTAGGTTTGTAGTTTTTCAAATTTGGAAGAGTTTTGGCCATTATTTCTTCATTTTCAGGGACTCCACTTCCACATGTATTAGCCTGCTTGAAATTGTCCCACAGATGCTCATGTTTTTAGAATTCTTTTTTCTCTCTGTGTTTCAGTTTGGTTAAATTCTGTTGTGTCTTCAAGTTCACAAATTTTTTCTGCAGTGTCTAATCTTCTGATCAGCTTATCTAGTACATTCTTCTTGTTTGTTTTGTTGATGTATAGTTAATTTACAGTGTTGTGTTAGCTTCAGGTGTTCAGCAAAATGATTCAGTTATACAAAAATATATCTATTCTTTTACTTTATAGGTTATTACAAAATATTGAGTATAGTTCTTTGGGCTATGAGGTAGGCCTTTTTCCCCTCTTATATAGTAGTGCATGTATGTAAATTCCATTACTCCTAATTTATTTCTCCTGCCTGGTCCTTTGGTAACCATCAAGAAGTTCTTTTTTTTTTTTTTAAAGATTCCACATATAGGCAATATCATATGTTATTTCTCTCAGGCTTACTTCAGTTAGTATGCTAATCTCTAAATTCATCTCCATGTTGCTGCAAGTGGCATTTTGTTCTTTTTTATGGCTGAGTAATATTCCATTGTATAAATCTACCCCATCTTCTTTATGCATTCCTCTGTTGGTGGGCATTTAGGTTGCTTCCATGTCTTAGTTATTGTGAGTAGCACTGCAGTGAACATTAGGGTGCATGTATCTTTTCCAATTATGGTTGTCTGCAGATAGATGCCCAGGAGTGGGATTACTGAATCATACATATGTTAGCTCTATTTTTAATTTTTTTAAAGAAACCTCCATTCTGTTCTTCTTAGTGACTGCACCCGTTTACATTGTCAACAATTCACCCCGTGCATTTTTCCTTTCAGAAATTTAAAATTTTTATCTCGAGAAGCTTGACTAGGATTTCTTCTCTTCCATGTCTCTACTTAACACACCCAGTCTTTCCCCTCGCTTCTTTTTGTTTGTTTGTATATTTTTAGCTGTGCTGGGTCTCCATGGCTACACGGCCTTTTCTCTAGTTGTGGCCTGCAGACTCAGCAGTTTTAGTTCCCGGGCTCTAGAGCACAGGCTCAATAGTTGTGGCCCACAGGCTTAGCTGCTCCAAGGCAAGTGGGATTTTCCCAGACCAGGGATTGAACCCACATCTTCTGCATCAGCAGGCAGATTCTTTACCACTGAACCACCAGGGAAGTCCATCCTCTAGTTTCCTGAGCATGAAGAATTCAGTGCTGCTAACTTTGTAAATGTCCTTGTCTACTAAGTCTGATATCTGTGTCATTTAGAAGTCATTCCCAAATAGTAAGTTTTTCTCGTCACAATGGGCCATGTTCCTGCTTGTTTGACTCTCTGGCAATTTTTATTGGAAGCCAGAAATTGTGAGTTTTACCTTCTTTGGGGCTGGGTATTTTTGGTATTCTTGTGAAATGTTGTTCACCTTTGTTCTAGTACACATTGATCCCTTCCAGTGTTGCTTATAAGCTCTGTTAGGTGGGACCAGAGCAACATTTAGTCTGGAAGGACCTTTGCCGCACAAGTGAGGTGACATGCCCCGAGCCCACTGCCTTGTCCCTGGGTGCTGTGGGGACTTGGCCCTGGCCGGTGGGAGCCTGGGGTTGTCTCTGCTCAGCTCTTTGGGTGGTTCTTTCCCAGCCTGGGGCAGCTTGCTCACCTGCTCTTGCCGACGGGCGTCCTCTCAGTGGAGCACTCTTCTCTCGGGCTCAGCCTCATGAACTCCGGCCACTTGGCCTCCCAGGCCCCCTCAACTCGGAGCTGCCCAGGCTCTGCCTCGGTTTGCCCCACTGTGCACAGCCTGGGAACTCTCCAGGTGTGAGCTGGAACAATCGGAGGGTCACCTGGCTTCCCGTCTTCAGGGATCACTGTCCTTTGTTGCTCCATGTCCAGTGTCTTGAAAATCCTTAGTTCATGCCTTCAATTGTTTTTTCAGTTGGACAGATGAGTCTCTTTCCTGTCTCTTTCCTGGCTGGAAGTAGAAATGCTGGTCCTTCTGCGATACGGTGTGAGAGCTGAGAAAGGGGAGGGGACCCGCGCATAAGCGACTTCCAGGAGCTCTTGCTGCTTCTGAGGAGGAAGAGAGCTCGCATGATGCGCGGGTCCCCGTCCCTGGTGTGGCTCAGCCCCCCTCAGCCCTGTCACCCCAAGGCAGGGACTGCAGGCACACCCACAGGTCCTCCACCTTGTGATTTCTACACTTTTGGACAACCACCCGTTTGAGGATCATTATGTGTCTGTATAGCTGTTTGGACTAAGAAGTAGCTATTATCATTCTTTTTGATTTATTTTTAGCTTTTTTTTTTTGTTTAAACTGTGGACATTATCTTTTTAAGTCTTAAACTTTGGGGAGAGAAGAGAGAAGAAAAAAGAGTTTGACTTGTAGAAAATATTATCAGTCGTGTATATATATATATGTGTGTGTGTGTGTTTTTTGGTTTATCTTTTATTGATAGTACATTCCAAGATCACTCATCTGACTGACTATGCTGGCTTTTCTTGCTGAGTCCCTTCCCCCTAACCTCAGGCTTCTTCATGCTGGGACCTCAGTGATGAGTCCTGATGTCACCTCTGACACCTCTGAACATCTCTGATGTTCTCCGACTCCTCGGGTATTTGTGAGAAATGATGAAGGAGTCCTCGTTGGGATTTACAAGTGTCTCAGAGACTGAAGGCGTGTGATTGTTGCTGCGGGAGGGGACAGTCTTTTAGAGAGCCACAGCAGAACCTAAGGGAGCAGGAGGGGGGCTTGAATGTCTGTGTCTGGCACGCACACACGTTGCTGATGATGGTAAACTGCAAAAGGAAATGGAACTCCGTGTTGCACATGTGTCATGGAATCATTGTGTGTGTGTGTAGTTAACACTGTGTTTTATCTCCCTCAGAATTTGTGGTGGATTGTAGAAAATTCGTGGATTCAAATGCTCTGGGCCTGACTGTCGCGGCCCTCAGCAGCTACGACCCACAGATGCGCGCCGCAGCCTACGCAGTGCTGGCGGCCTACTACTCGCAACTGGAGGGGGCGCGCTTCCGGGAGCAGCCCCAGGTGAGCGGGGCTGAGGGGGCCTGGCGGGAAGATTTCCTGAAGAACTCAGAGGCGTTGCCCAGAGACTCTGATACAGAACCAAAGTCTTATCTCCTCCTGGCGGGGCAGGAGGAGATGCCAGAGGTCATCTTGGGTCCTCAGCTCTGAGTGGTAGAGAGAGGTCTCCCCTTACAAGAACTCTTCTGTGTCATGGAGGGCAGAGCAGTGCTCATTTCTGTTGACTGGTTCCTTGATCGGAACTCAGGTTACAGCAGCTGTCACTCAGGACACACAGAGCCTCAGAAGCTGTGCCCTGAGGTGGTGGTGGGGGGTGTGAGCCCCTGGATGTGAGGAGCAGGCTACCCTGCAAAGCCATGGATTGGGCTGCACGAGGCAAGGCTGGTCACAGCTGTTTTGCAAATTTCCCCCCAACCCCGTCTTTTTCCTGCTTCTAAGGTGCTGTACCTGTTGGACGTGGTCCGGAATGGGATCCGAACCAAGAACATGAGGCTCGCCTTCACCCTGGCTCTCTTCATTGCCAAAGCAGCCTTGCAGATTTTGAAGCCAGGTGCCACTGCCAGAGTCGGGTCGGGGAAGGTGGAAGTTCTGAGGCTGAGCGAGCCCATTTGGTGGCGTTAATCCCACTGGCATAACCGGCCCACAGCCTGTGTGTGAGAGTCACAAATGCAGGGTGCAGGAGAGTGTGTGTGAGTGTGATGGGGGACGAGTGTGTGTTCCTATCTGCCTGCAGGCATGTAAAGCTGCAGTAAAGGCAGATCACAGCTCCACCAGAGGCCTGTGGAGGGAGTCACCGATGTGCACGTGTGCTGGAGGGGGCCTGACACAGCGCCCCATCGGCGCTGGCAGCCACACTCCAAGCTCGGGGGTCAGCGTCAGCACAGCTCACCAGCGGGACGGCAGGCGGCCTGTGGGTCCCTGCGCCCGCGTCACCAGCGTGCAGAACATGGCTCCGCTTGGTCCTCACAGCCGCCCACTGTCGGGGCAGCCTGAGCACGAGTCAGTCTATCATGGGACCTTTTCTTTTTGTCACTAGTGAAGTTACAGAATGTTGATGTCGTTAGGGACCACAGGGCTCTGCAGGTAACGTGGTGGTTTTCAGACAAGGAGACAGCCTTCCAGCTGAAGGTTAACCCCAAGGTTAAGTCGCTTCAGTCATGTCTGTCCCTTGGTGACCTATGGATTGCAGCCTGCCAGGCTCCTCTGTCCGTGGGATTCTCCAGGCAAGAATACTGGAGTGGGGTGCCATTTCCTCCTCCAGGGCGTCTTCCTGACCCAGGGATCAAACCCGCATCTCTTAGGTCTCCTGCATTGGCAGGTGGATTACCGCTGGCGCCACCTGGGATCCCAAATAGTTTGTCCAAGCCCTGGCAGTTAGTCTGCAGTCAAGTTGCTGTTGGAATTCAGATGAGATTTTCATCTGCTCCTGTATCATTTTTATTACATGGTTGTTGTTTTTTTAACCGTAGAAATTATGGGAGGGAAGAAGGTAATTAGCCATTTAGACTCTAAAGAAACAGGCTCTTGAGAGAAAATATCCTAGCCGAGGTCACGAGGGATAGTCTTGGCCTCCCGTCCAGTCTGTGCCCCCCTGGTGAGCTGTCCCAAATCAGACCTCATGTCAGTGCGGGGGCTCAGGACAGCGGTCTTGGATGGGCTGTGAGGCTGCAGGTGCTTTGGATAAATGCGAGCTGACAGTCCAGGGGTGAGACCAGGGGAGGAGGTGTTGGCCCTATCTCATCCCAGAGCCAAGTGACCCAGGGCAAGTCTGAGCCCCCTTTGCTGTGGAAGCTCCCTCAGTGGGAGGCCAATGAGCTGGTATTCGCCCTGCACTGTCTTCAGTGTGGCAGCCCGCACTCTGCCCACCAGCTGATTGGCGCTTAGACTGATGCCTCAGAGGGAGTGGTACCAGCAAAGGACTGGACGTCCCCAGGCAGTTCCTGAGCCGTGAGAGAAGCCCTTGTGCCATGTAGACCTAAGGTGTCTTACTGTATTCTAATTCTTGAGAACTGATCACCTGGATGAGAATTAGAAAGCCCCGTGAGGGCAGGGATTTGTGTCTGACACCCCCGCCAGGACCCCACTCCCTGACTCCACCTGGTCATGGGGTGTCCTTTTGGCACCATCTTGAGTGACAGTCAGGCTTCCCTGGTGGCTCAGACGGTAAAGCATATCTGTCTGCGATGCAGGAGACCTGGGTTTGATCCCTGGGTTGGAAAGATCCCCTGGAGAAGGCAATGGCACCCCACTCCAGTACTCTTGCCTGGAAAATCCCATGGATGGAGGAGCCTGGTAGGCTGCAGTCCATGGGGTTGCAGAGAGTCGGACACGGCGGAACGACTTCACCTTCCCTTTGAGTGACAGTCTGCTTGTGTTCACAGAGGAGCACATGTACATGAAGATCAACAAGTTCCTGCTGTCCCATGAGTACCTGAACATGAGCAAAGTTCCAGGCTTTTACCAGTTCTTTTACAGCACGGACTTCGAGGTAGCACCCTCCCCTGTCCGCGGGGCTCCCAGTCTCCTGAGTGGGATGCTCAGCCACTGCGCCAACTCATCCCTGCGGAGACTCGTCGGCTGTAGAGCACAGGCTGGGGTGGAGTGTGGGGTCGGGTAGGGGGCAGGCGGGCCTGCCTGTGAAAATGCTTCCCAGTCCACACCGGGATTCTGGGGTGACTTCTCAGACCTCACAGACTCTAGAGGCCTCGAGTCACAGCCTCCTCACAGTTATTTTCCGGGTGAATCACAGGGTTGATTACTGGTGTGCTTTTACTGAACATATGAGCACAGCTGAGGTCTTCCCTGTAGCTCAAATGGTAAAGAGTTCTCCCGAAATGCAGGAGACCAGGGTTCAATCCCTGGGCCAGGAAGATCCCCTGGAGAAGGGAATGGCAACCCACTCCAGTACTCTTGCCTGGAAAATCCCATGGACAGAGGAGACTGGCGGGCTACAGTCTGTGGGGTCACAAAGAGTCGGACACGACTGAGCAACTAACACTACCCTGAGCACAGTTGAGCGTGTAAACGTGACCTGGTCCTTTATTCCTGACCCAGAGAAATGGAAGCAGAGAGGAGAGAGGGAGGGTTTNACTGGCGGGCTACAGTCTGTGGGGTCACAAAGAGTCGGACACGACTGAGCAACTAACACTACCCTGAGCACAGTTGAGCGTGTAAACGTGACCTGGTCCTTTATTCCTGACCCAGAGAAATGGAAGCAGAGAGGAGAGAGGGAGGGTTTTTAATAACAGACCCAGAAACGGAGGGTCAGGGGCTGCCATGCTGCAGTCTTCACCACCCCTTGAAATTAGTGGTGCTGGAAGAGTTTTTAGGAAAAAAAAAAAAAGAGCCTTCACATGTATAACGACGGTCTCTTGTTTGCGGGGCTTTACAGCAGAAGACGGAGCGGGAGTGGGTGTTGGGGCTCCTCCGCCAGGGAATGCGGGACACGCACTGCTTCAAGCTGTGCGCCAGGCGGGGCGTTCTCCACGTCGTCCTGTCCTTCTTCAGCAGCCCGCTGTGCGACGAGGCGGCCCAGGTAGGCGCCCCCAGGGGCTGAGGGCTGGGGGGCCTTTCTCGGGTTTCCACCACCTGCAAACCCCGCCCCGTGGACCCTCACCTGACCGCCTGCTTCAACATTAGCTTCCCTGCCGTCACTGGGCCCAGGGCCGGCGGGGAGGGAGGGGGATAGTGAGGAACCAGGAGGCTCTGGGCGGCCGGGAACCCTAGAAATGACTGAGGCGCTTCCAACACGCGCCAGCCACCAGCGTGTCACGTAACATAGAGAAACTTGTGTTTCTTTTCGGACCTTGGCTGGGAAAGGAGTCGGGCTTTGAAACCGCCTGCCTCACAGCTGACAGGGAGTCTGCACCTGAGTTCTGTCCCTGGAGCAAGAAATCATGTGGAGTGAGACGTTAACTAAGAAAGGCCTGTGGGGTTTTGATGAGTTTCTAGCCTGATGAGTGTCTGTCTCTGGCATCACCTAAAATATGGGTAAAGAGGAGTGAGTCTGCCTAAGCGGAATTTGAGTGTGGTAGATTTCTACTTTTTATGGCATGTGAGAACTCTTAATGCATCCAATTACGGACTTTTATGGTGCTCCAGTGGCTAGAACCCTGTGCTTCCACTGCAGAGGGCATGGGTTCAATCCCTGGTGGAGGAACTAAGATTCCCATGTGCCATGCGGTTTGCCAAAAAAAAGTATGTGCGGAAGCGGGGGTGGTGGGGAAGCACCCCGGTAACAGTTCCAGTGAGAGTCCCATCTCTGTCCTCTCCACGTGGTAAAATAGAGGCGATGAAATGAGCCGCCAGCAGTTCATGGCTGGACCAGCAACGATTCTTCACTGTCCCACTCAGGCTGCCGGGATGCCGGGCCGAGCAGTTTCCGTGCCACGTCCCCCCTTGTGATGGATTAGCGGGTGGGTGTCCCTGGGCTGGCGCTCTCCCTGCGGCCGTCTGTGTCCTCTGGCTGTTACGGCGGGGCAGGTGGTCCCCCAGGGCCACCATTCTCACAGACCTGGCAGATGTCACGTGCAGCGACCGCCTGGGTAGTGGGGACACACCGTTCTGTTTTTTTAAGGCCTTCCCTGGTTCGGGTAAGTCAGGTTATTCCCACGGAAGACCAATGACTTTTTGCTTGGGGTTGACAGAACTGGATTCTGGAGATTCTGCAGAATGCTGCCCGGGATGCCAGGTCTGCCTATGAGATGCTGCGGGACTACAGCCTCCTGACGTGGGTCCTAAACATCCTGGAAAGCAAGTAAGCACCTTTATGTCCCGAGAAGAGAAGTTGGGCGAGGGTAGGGAGGAGCCCATGCACACTGGGCATGGTGGGGGGGGGGGAGGCGGAGCGCACAT
>SJYV01007576.1:1604488-1682961 GCA_006410875.1 Neotragus pygmaeus
ACACACACACACACACACACACACACACACACACACACACACACCAATCTTGCCACTTTATGAGATCATCTTTTTTTTTTTTTTTTTTGAGATCGTATCTTATTCTCAATACCCAAATGGTACCAATCACTTAATTTCATTCACCTGATTGGTTTATGGGTGATTCTAAACTGTTTCCCAGAAGCAAATCCACCTTCCAAAGAAATGCATAATGTGTCACTATGGACATTTCATGGACTGCGTCAGGGCCACCAGAGTCAGCTCCAGAGGATGAGCACCAAGCAGGTTTTGAGGAATGACAGACTCATTCAAGTATGACAGCTCTGCATGACGCTAGCTTGATGGGAAATTCGCTCCAAGATTACATCCTCAATCTTTGTTTAAAAATCCCTTTCAGTGCTTACATCGTACCCATAGAACTGACCATCTGCAGAAGGCTTCAGTTCAGTCCATTCGCTCAGTCGTGTCCAACTCTTTGTGACCCCATGAATCTCAGCATGCCAGGCCTCCCTGTCCATCACCAACTCCCGGAGTTCACTCAGACTCACGTCCATCGAGTCTGTGATGCCATCCAGCCATCTCATCCTCGGTCGTCCCCTTCTCCTCCTGCCCCCAATCCCTCCCACCATCAGAGTCTTTTCCAATGAGTCAACTCTTCGCATGAGGTGGCCAAAGTACTGGAGTTTCAACTTCAGCATCTTTCCTTCCAAAGAAATCCCAGGGTTGATCTCCTTCAGAATGGACTGGTTGGATCTCCTTGCAGTCCAAGGGACTCTCAAGAGTCTTCTCCAACACCACAGTTCAAAAGCATTAATTCTTCAGCACTCGGCCTTCTTCACAGTCCAACTCTCACATCCATACATGACTACTGGCTTAGACATCATAATAAAAGTTGTGGGACTTCCCTGTGGTCCAGTGGTTAAGGATCCACCTTTCAATGCAAGGGATGTGCATTGGATCCCTGGTTGGGGAACTAAGATCCACATACTTTCAGGGCTACCAAGCCCACTGAAGCTAGAGAGCCTGGGTGCTCTAGAGCCCGTGATCCTCAACAAGAGAAGCCCAGTTGCATGCTGCAACTAAGTGCCACAACGAAGACCCAGCACAACCAAAAGAAAGGAAAAGTTGTAACCTGGACTTGTTTGCTGTGACTGAAAGAGATGAATAGCATCATCGACTCAGTGGACGTGAGTGTGAGCAAACTCGGGGAAATGGTGAAGGACAGGGAAACCTGGCGTGCTGAAGTCCATGGGGTCACAAAGAGTTGGACATGACTGAGTGACTGAACAGTCACAACAACCCGAACTTGATCGCTCTGGCTAGAAGAGAAGATTTCCAGAAATCAGTCTTTACCCTAAAGTCTATTCACTGTGTTCAGAAGAGATTGGTTAGTGATGTGTTTTTGTTCTTCTCCCAGCTGTTGGAGAAGCAGATGAACAGACGGCCTTATTATTGAAGCTGCCAGAGGCAGTGCCTCAGCAGAAGTCGGTGGGGGCTATGACAAATTTTTTCTAACTGGTAATTAAAGGAAGCAGACATACTGACCTAAGAGGTAAATAATACAGCAGTAAGCCAGGCACTACTCAAGGGAAATCAATCCGCCTTGATACTCCCTGCAAGGGAGCATTCCACCAGTATTTGGAGACTCATCGTATTAACATTATCTGTATTGCCACTATAAGATGGGAATATGAGATTGTCTTTTTTCTCTCCAGAGCTTAGCCTCTGAAAAGGGAACAGAATCAAATGTGGAATCAGTTTGTTCAGGCAGGGTCTCAGGAGACAAATTCCTGTTTTCCACCTTTTTGACTGTCTTGGGGGAGATTCTTAACATTTCCACGAAACAGAAGCCATGTCTAAAAATCACAGGGGTGACAATCTTTGTGAAGTCCCTGTAAGAGAATCACACACCAGATTTCAAGCCTTCCCTGAGGAAGGGCAACCCACAGCCTTCAACTCGGTGTTGAAGCCTCATAAAAATGTGTCTGCATCCCGAGATCGTTCCAATTATCCGTCCAACCATGATAGAATAAATTGCACCATCTGGGTATGAACACAAAAATCTTAAAATCCTTCCTGCTTGTTAGGTTGACACATGAACTCGGGTATTTTTTTCTTCTATTTTGTCTTTTTCTCAACTTGACATAAATCGAACCCCATCTGGACTTCACCATGTCAACCTGCTGCCCCAGGTAACATTCTAGTGAGGTGGTCTGAGAGCTTTGCCTCTCTGTCTCCCCCTAAAGCATCTTTCTGTCATTCATGTGCACGGATCTGGGACGTGATGGTTAGTGATTTGTTTGACTGGAATGGAGATCCAACCCAGAGAAACTGGCAAGGAGCGAAAGTCGCATTTGTCAGCAACGGAGGTCACCCGCTTTTTGTGGCTGACCTCTGTCCATGCTCACCTGGACTCGCATCTACCTTCCTCTACCTTCAAAGCCAAGTAACAGAGCATCCCCGAGACAGCCTGATGCTGCTTCCTGCTGATCATCACAAGAAACAAAAGCGATACAGTGATATGGGCACACAGACTTTGGATGAGGGAGATTTCTGGTTTTGCATTTTTAGGCTCTTTTAAATGCTGGGTCTTTGCTGCCGGGTGTGGGATTTCTCTAGTTGCGGAAGCAAGGGGCTACTCTAGCGGGGATACTCAGGCCTCTCACTGCGGGGGCTGCTCTTGCTGCAGAGCTGAGGCTCAGCAGTTGTGGCGCAGGGGCTTAGCTGCCCCAGGGCACGTGGGATCTTCCCGGACCAGGGATCAAACCTGTGTCCTCTGCATTGGCAGGGGGAGTCTCAACCCCCGGACCACAAGGGAAGTTCCTGGCGTTTTCTTTTTTTCAAATAAACTTATTTGAATTCAAGTGCTGAGGACAAAAGTAGGCAAGGCTTCTTCGCTTAACACACAGCAGTGGAAGAAGGCCTCTCCCCCGGGCCACTGCTTATAAGACCAAAATCCTGGAAGCGTTCTATACGTTCAAAGACACCGATTTCTAGAACAGCAGGCAGCTACTTACAAAGTTCTTGTGAAAGAACATTTCACAACATGGGGAAGCAAAAGATAGTGAGGTCAGTAAGAGCAAGGTACAAAATAGCCTATACAGCCAGATCTTGTTTGAAATGTATCTGGGGAACAGAATGTGTACGGTGGATCGTCTCTATCTGCTTCAGCTGATGGCCGAGACAAAGGCACCACGATAGACTGAATGGTCGTGTCCCTACCACCCCTGACATGTGGAAGCCCTAATCCCCAGGGTGACTGTACTTGCAGGTGGGGCTTTGAGAGCCAATTAGGTTTAGAAGAGGTCATGAGGGTGGGGCCCTCACGATGGGATTAGTGCCTTTATAAGACGAGAAAGAGACCACATACCCTCTTTCTCCATTTATACCAAGGAAGCGCCCTTTGCGCACATGACAAGAAGGTGGCCGTGTACAAGCCAAGAAGAAACCCTCGCCAGGTGTGTGTGCCTGCTGGGTGCTCGGCACTATTCTGAACTGTGGGGAGAGAGACAGACAGAAAGGTGGACAAAGTTTCCTGCTCTGCTGGATCCCACATCCTGGTGAGAACCTGCCCCCTAATCATGACAAGTGTCCTGGGTAGAGGTGTGGGAGCTGGAATTGAGATCTGGGATCTATGACTATCCAGCTGGGTGACATTAAGTTATCAGCTTCTATGAGTCCCACATACGTCTATTTCCATATGGTATTCTATAATACCAAGGCACTCTTACTCATGTATGCAACTGTTCCTGCAGGAACAACACCTAAGGATAGAGATCTTATCTTTAAAAAAATCTATTAAGTTTTTAAATAAATCTGTATTTATTTGGGTGCATCAGGTCTTAATTGTGCCGTACGCGACCTAGTTCCCTGACCAGGGATCAAGCTCAGAGCAGGGGGTCTTAGTCACTGGGCCGCCAGGGAAGTCCCAAGGACCTTTTCAGCTTTATGCCTCCAGCCTCAGCGCGTGGCCGTTTCCTGCCCACNTGGGTGCATCAGGTCTTAATTGTGCCGTACGCGACCTAGTTCCCTGACCAGGGATCAAGCTCAGAGCAGGGGGTCTTAGTCACTGGGCCGCCAGGGAAGTCCCAAGGACCTTTTCAGCTTTATGCCTCCAGCCTCAGCGCGTGGCCGTTTCCTGCCCACATGTGACCACTACCCCACCGACCCTCACATGTGTATATTCACCAAAGCCATATTTTTAGCAAGCAAATTGCACTTTGTCTCTTCCCTGCTTACTGTTTTACATGATTTCCCACAGCTTATGGGGATCCTCCGAGGCTGGCCTGCAAGAACTTGGCCCCTGGGACGTCTATTCCCCTTCCCAAAACACCTCTGGGAAGCACCTCTTTTATATACAGGAATGTAACTGTTCTCTATCCTGCGCCAGTTCTGTTTCCCCTCAGCAGCTGCAGGCAGGAGTTATTACAAACAGCACACAGGAGTCCAATTGCATGTGGCTGAATAGGTGTGTCTGTGTATGTGCTTCAACGCATGTGTGTGCACGCCTGTGTGCGTATGAGGATACAGACACAGAATCACCCTAGTTGGCTAGGCACCAAAATGTTAGCACCGATATTCTTCTGAGTATCAGAACAACTGAGTATTTTGAACAACTGCTGTTGTTCAGTTGATCAGTCGCGTCTGACTCTGCAACCCCATGGACTGCAGCCTGCCAGCCTCCTCTGTCCTCCACTGAGAGGCAGCGTGAAGTCATCTACTGAGGGGCATATCCAACTTTAGAAAAGGCATTTTAACAAATTGCAAGGTTGTCCAGTGGTTGGGACTCCAATCTTCCACTGCAGGGGGCCCAGGTTCAATTCCTACTTGGGGAACTAAAATACCACATGTTGCATGGTGAGGCCAAAAAAAAAAAAAGGAAAGTAAAAGAAATAAGATGAATAAAAAGCTGGAAACAAATAAAAATATATTATATATATTTTTTAAACGTGGTTGTAATNATCCAGGAGACTGGGAAATTGGTGTTATCTTCTCAGCATCCAGCTCTGCATGCCCATCAGCATCCAGAGGAATCTCTAGTTGAGGCATACAAACCCTCAGTTGTGGTATGTGGGATCTAGTTCCCTGACCCGGGATTGAACTGGGGGCCCTGGCACTGGATCACCAGGGAAGTCCCAGAAGACTGTATTTTGGTTCACCATGTCTCACCTCCGCACCTCCATGTAGGAGGAAATGCCAAGCCCCTGGCTGACAGGTTAGCCAGCCTCTGGTCACACCTCTTGAGTGAGTACCAACCACGGTCTACCGGTGGAGATATGAAGGTCACCAGTCAATGACTGACTTTGACCTGACCAAACACACTGCTGGTCGCTCTCCCAGGAGTAACAGTTCTTACTCTCCCACCTGGCTTCTCTCCTTATACACCTGAAGCCCTGGGTTTGTTATCTGAGGATGGAAGCCCTGACTGCTGTGGAACAAGAGGAGTCTGCATCTAGCGCTGGTCCTCCTGGAGCTCAGATGAGGCACCTTGAGGAGATGCCATCAGCTTGGCCTCTTATCACAATTGTTTGGAGAGAAAAATGAGGGTACTTGGGAGTGATTTAATTGTACGGATTGCAATGACTCGCTTTGCTATTGATTTCTTGTATTCAAGGAGTCTTTAAAGTGATTATTCTTGGAATGGACAACCACCACATCGATTTCTGTGAATTTGATGGTGTCTGGAGAAGATCCAGTCCTCCTGGGTGGCATACATTTGGAAGGGAACTGGCAGACCCTTGCTAATGACGTTCTAAGAGGACAGTGTTAAATACGGAGGAGTGAGCAATGTGGCTGGCTCAAAGCTGCTACTGCTGCTAAGTCTCTTCAGTCATGTCCGACTCTGTGCGACCCCATAGACGGCAGCCCACCAGGCTCCCCCATCCCTGGGATTCTCCAGGCAAGAACACTGGAGTGGGTTGCCATTGCCTTCTCCAATGCATGAAAGTGAAAAGTGAAAGCGAAGTCGCTCAGTTGTGTCTCACTCAGTGACCCCATGGATTGAAGCCTACCAGGCTTCTCCATCCATGGGATCCTCCAGGCAAGAGTACTGGTGTGGGGTGCCATTGCCTTCTCCAGATTGCTTTAAACACAGCCAGCATGGTCCACTGATGCTGCTCCCAGTCTTGTCCTTCTAGCTGGATGTTCATTTCCCCCAGCCCTTACATGCCCCAGCCCTGGGAATCTAGAAACCAGAGTAAGAGGAGTACCATAACACTTTAGTATAGGAGGTAATTTCTTAGTCCTCATACCATTTTTATATGAGTTTGTGCTTACACATAAGAAGTCTATATATCAATTAAACAGGCCAACATATTAGCAATGATTCTCTTCTGTTAGATAGAATATAGGTTATTATAATTTTCTGCAGTTATTTTTCATATTCAGAAATACATTGATATGACCAAAAATATATTTCAAAAAAGGACTATGTCCTCTGACTCAGTGGTTCACCTCTTGGAATATAGCCTAGGTTAGTAATTTAAAACACAGAAAATGTAGTTTTGTGTAAACATGATAATCTCTAGCAAACTGATTTTTTATACCAGCAAATGAGCTATACTTTGAAAATTAATATGCGATAATAAGGATATATAGGATTACATAACTGTTGATACGGTTATAGTGTAGACTACTATGCGGTCTTTTAAAATATTTTTCAAAACACTTTTAAAGATTTGGGAGAAAGTACAGTGCGTATTATAGAAAAAATGTGACTTTCAAACTTTATTCACAATGTAATTCATTTAAAATATAATTCTCTAAAATATGCAGAAAACTGTTTGGTAGGTAGCTTTGTATGGCAAAATCCTGGGTGACTTCCCCATATTTTTTCCTACTTTAAGTTTCCATTAGTGAACATGGTTTATAGATACATATACACACATATTCATTAAAAAAATTCTTATCAGAAGGAGTTTTAAACCCTGGAAACTAGAGCTTTGCTTATTTAAACTCTAAAGAGAGCAGTCAAGCCTTAAGTGAATATAACTTTTGTTGCTATTGTTGCCCTCAATCTTTCCCAGCATCAGGGTCTTTTCCAATGAGTCAGCTGTTTGTATTGGGTGGCCAAAGTATTGGAGCTTCAGCTTCAACATCAGTCCTTCCAGTGAATATTCGGGACTGATTTCCTTTAGGATGGACTGGTTGGATTTCCTTGCAATCCATGGGACTCTCAAGGGTCCTCAATACCACAGTTCAAAAGCATCAATTGTTTGGCTCCCCACAGGAAACGCCCTCTGCCGTGTTCTTTCCATCTTCTTTGAGCTCTCAAACCACTGCCTCTTCCCCAGGGTATCCCCTACCGCAATGAGGTTGTCATTGTTCAGTTGCTCAGTTATGTCCAACTTTTTGCGACCCCATGGACTGCAGCACACCAGGCTTCCCTATCCTTCACCAGCTCCCAGAGCTTGCTCAAATTCATGTCCATCAGGTCGATGATGCCAGCCAACCATCTCATCCTCTGTCTTCCCCTTTTCCTCCTATCTTCAGTCTTTCCCAGCTTCAGGGTCTTTTCCAAAGAGTCAGCTTTTCGCATCAAGTGGCCAAAATATTGGAGCTTCAGCTTCAACATCAGTCCTTCCAATGAATATTCAGGACTGATTTCCTTTAGGATGGACTGGTTGGATCTTCTTGCAGTCCAAGTGACTCTCAAGAGTCTTCTCCAACACCACAGTTCAAAAGTATCAGTTCTTCGGCACTCAGCCTTCTTTATTGTCTAGCTCTCACATCCATATGTGACTACTGGAAAAACCATAACTTTGACTATATGGACCTTTGTAGGCAAAGTAATGTCTCTGCTTTTTAATACACTGTCTGGNTTGCTAAATATTTCTTGCACCTTCTCAATCCTTGTCACCAGGCCATTTACCTGTAACTCCGTTTTGTTTTCAAGATTTTGGTTCATTTTTACTATCATTATTCTGAATCCTTTTTCAGGTAGACTCCCTATCTCCTCCCTTTTTGTTTGGTTTTTTGGGCATTTATCATGTTGCTTTATGTGCTGATTATTTCTCTGACTTTTTATCTTGTTCAGACTGCTGTGTTTGGGGTGGCCTTTCTGTATTCTGGCAGTTTGCGGTTCCTCCTTATTGTGGAGGTTCCTCCCTGTGGGTGGTGTTGAACGAGTGGCTTGTCAAGGTTTCCTGGTTAGGGAAGCTTGCGTTGGTCTTCTGGTGGGTGGAGCTGGATTTCTTCTCTCTGGAGTGCAATGAAATGTCCAGTAGAGTGTTTTGAGATGTCAATGGGTTTGGTGTGACTTTGCGCAGCCTATATATTAAAGCTCAGGGCTATGTTCCTGCGTTGCTGGAGAATTTGCATGGTATGTCTTGGCTCTGGAACTTGTTGGCTCTTGGGTGGAGCTGGGTTTCAGTGTAGGTGCAGAGGCTTTTGGATGAGCTCTTATTGATTAATGTTCCCTGGAGTCAGGAGTTTTCTGGTGTACTCAGGTTTTGGACTTAAGCCTCCTGCCTCTGGTTTTCAGTCTCATTCTTACAGTAGCCTCAAGATTTCTCCATCCATACAGTACAGGTGATAAAACATTTAGGTTAATGGGGAAAGGATTGTCCACAGTGAGGAACACCCAGAAAGGTTTGCTGAATTACATGCAGAAGAGAAGAGGGAGGAGGGAGATAGAGGTGACCAGGAGGAGAAGAGGGGGAATCAAAAGGGGAGAGAGCAATCTAGCCAGTAATCAGTTCCCTATGTGCTCTTCACAGCCTGAAACACCCATAGAGGTTCATGGAGTTACATAGAGAAGAGATGAGGAAGGAAGGAGNGTGACCAGGAGGAGAAGAGGGGGAATCAAAAGGGGAGAGAGCAATCTAGCCAGTAATCAGTTCCCTATGTGCTCTTCACAGCCTGAAACACCCATAGAGGTTCATGGATTTACATAGAGAAGAGATGAGGAAGGAAGGAGATAGAGATGACCAGGAGGATAAGAGGGGGAGTCAAAAGGAGAGACACAGATCTAGCCAGTAATCAGTTCCCTAAGTGTTCTCCACAGCCCAGAATACCCAAAAGATTCACAGAGTTGGGTAGAGAAGAGAAGGGGGAGGGAAAAGATTGAGGTGACCTAAGGGAGAAAAAGGAGAGTCAAAAGGGGGAGAAGGCAATCAAGCCAGTAATCACACTCCTAAGTAAAAATGGATACTGAAGATTGGATTCTTCAAGATACAAAATTGATAGCAAATACCAAAAACAAGCAAAGAAAATCTAAAGTAGAGGTTAGACTCTCAAAAATACAATATTAAAAAAATAATAATAAGTAAAAATATATATATGCAATTTGCTTTAAAAATAGGGTGTTTTTTTTTTGGCAAGGTAACAGTAGGTTATAAAAATGAAAATTGAAGGAGTAATAAAGGACTTAAAAATTAAAAAAAAATTTAATGGTAATAGTAAAAATATATCTAGGAATTTCTCTGGAGCTGTTGCAGGCAGTGTGGGGTCAGTTCAGTTTCAGATAGTTCCTTGTTCCAGCTTATACTTCTCAAGGTCTATAGGCCCTTTCCAATGTAGTTGGTGCTGCTGCTAAATAGCTTCAGTCGTGTCCGACTCTGTGCGACCCCAGAGATGGCAGCCCACCAGNCAGTGTGGGGTCAGTTCAGTTTCAGATAGTTCCTTGTTCCAGCTTATACTTCTCAAGGTCTATAGGCCCTTTCCAATGTAGTTGGTGCTGCTGCTAAACAGCTTCAGTCGTGTCCGACTCTGTGCGACCCCAGAGATGGCAGCCCACCAGGCTCCCCCGTGGTGCTAACTACAGGGTTTTAATCTATTGCACCTGTCACTCCCAAAGCTGTTCCCTATGATGATTTTGGTTTCTTCTGTTTGCAAGTCTCTTCAGTGTCAATTTCCACCCTGACACAAGGGGGCAAAGGTGGTCACTTATTTTGGCTCACCTGTTCAGTTGTGCTGTGGGGAGGGAGGAACACTGCAAACAAATATCACTGGCATGTGTGGAGAATGCTCACAGTGGTCTGGGCTACACTGGGTTTGCCCCTGCTCATGGCATGTGTGCTTTCCTGGTGGTCTACACTGCTTAGGCTCCAGGTTGCTCTGCAGGGTAACTGTCTAAAGCAGGGCCTGGGTTGTGGTGCTTCCCAGGTCTAAGCCACTCAGGTTCAGGTTCTTGGGTACTCCACAAAGGCACAGACTCAGTTGGGCCTGCGTTTTGTGCCCTTCCCAGGTCTGAGCAGCTCAGGTGACCAGGTGCTTGGCGAGCACACTCTCCCCAGGTGGGGTGGTGCATCTTATCACCTCCCCCATCCCAGCCCCTTGGTTTCCTGGGTGCACAATGGGGGTGCTGTCTCAGATATGCCATGTGTCACCTCTGGGGAACTGATCCCTGGCTGCGACCCTCCCGGTGGATGTCAATTGTTGAGGTTCCCAGGAAGACTTTGTTAGCAACTGGGAGCTTATTCACAGTTTGGTAGAAGATGTCATCTCTGGGGCCAAGATTGCAGCTTTCCAGCTCTGGCTGTTGCCCGCCTGCCTCTCTGCCTCTGGTGGGGGATGGACCGGTCCACAGCTGGCTAGCTCTCCTCTGGTGTTTGCTAAGTCCTTTGTTCTGTGAGCAGCTGGCAGTACCTTAGGTTAGAGCTTTTTGTGCTGGAAAATTTTCTCTCTTTCTCCCTCCTCCCCCACCTTTTTTTTTTTTTTTTTTTTTTCCATCTCTCTCTGGCTATCCCACAGTTTGGGTTGCTATTTCAGGCTAGTTCCCTCAGATTGCCCTCAGGGCATTCAAGCCCAGTCCTTATACTAAGCAATGCAGCCCGCCCATCCCTGTTCAGCCCCAACATGCAGGTGGCTTGAAGATGGCAGCGTTTGGGCTACTTCTTTGATGGGAGTTGCCATTAGGCAGGTAATCTGTGGGTCTTATTTATTTATTAATTTTTTCTCCCAGTTATGTTGCCCTCTGAGATTCCAAAACTCCCACAGATCTGCTGATGAGAGGGTTTCCTGGTGTTTGGAAACTTCTCTTTTATGAGTCCATCCCTAACTCTTTTATCTCTCTTTTTATCTTTCATATATTTTCTTACCTCCTTTCAAAGACAATGGGCTGCCTTTCTGGGTGCCTGGTGTCCTACAGTGTTCAGAGTTTGTTTTGTGGAATTTGCTTAGTGTTCAAATGATCCTTTGATAAATTTGTGGAGGAGAAAGTGGTCTCCCCGTGCTATTCCTCTGCCATCGTAGGACCACCCCCCTCGATTCAATTTAAATTGAACCTGCAACCTTGACTTCATCAAATACTATGATCAAAACAATTGAAACAGCTGTCCTAAACTGACTATAAATATAAATTAGGAATATCATAATTCTTGATTATAATTTTTATTCCTTTACTCATAATCACAAGACTGCATTCATACAATATTCTTTTTGAAAAAAAGTTCAAATTGGCTTCTTCACTAAGATATTAGGGAAATCTCTTAAAGATTGTCTTCAAATTATACCATTTCTTAAATATATAATCATCTAATTTCTTCCTCATCATTTCAACCAAATTTAGGAATTTGTGTATATATTTAGTATTCATGGGATTACTAACTCATTGAATGTTGAGCCTACAAAATCTTAGGTGTAATACTTTCCAATAGCTTAATTTTTTTTTTTTTTTTGTGGTTCACTAGGCAGTGTTTATTTCACTGAAACAATATCACATCATGCAAACTGTTTTCCAGAGATCTATTAAGATATTAATAGCTTGCTCCACTCCCAGCAATCCACTCCAGTATTCTTGCCTGGGAAATCCTATGGACAGAGGAACCTCGCAGATTACAGTCCATGAGATCACAGAGGCGGACACGACTGACCGACTAACACACACCACTCCCAAAAAAGGTTTTGTGGTTAGATACGTTTAAAATACTTTTTCTTTTTAAAAATAGATTCTCTTTTAGAAATTCACAATGACATTAGTCATATATCACAGCTCTGAAAGAATTAAGAAGCCTGTTTAACTGTCTAACCAAGTGTTTTCCAGTTTTAAGAAAGTACCTCATTTTTTTTTTTGAAATCATCAAAGAGATTTTGTCTATTTATTCTCATTTAATATTTGCAATTTTCCTGCAAGGTAGATATTTTTATAAAATGCAAAATGATACTGAGAATCAAAGAAGTTAAGTCACTTGCTTATGTTTCTATAGTTAGTAAGATGAGCTAAAACTTAAATCTAAATTTATCACATCCAGTTTTGAGTCTTCTTTCATTAGATGACAACTAGTTGTGTTCTTGCTAAAAAAATATATAATTCAAACAATTCAGCAAGTTTTTGAATGATAAATTCTTAGGAAAGGAACTGATGAATCAAAAGACACATACATTAAGTATATTAGTGTAAGTTGTCATAATCTTTCCAAAAGCTGAGCCAATTACATTTTTACACAGGAGTTTTTGTTTACTCATGCTGCAGACAAATGCGTGCATTATTAATATTAAAAAATTAATACATTATTTTTTCCAGTAGTTTTGATTTCTTAAATATGAATTACTTTGAGGACTTTCTAATGCTTTTATAGACATGTATAGTTTTTCTTTAATAAAATACTTTTATTTTACTCTTCTTTAGAAAAATTGTTAGTTTTTATCTTATTGATTTGTAAAAACTCATAGTACCCATAGTACTCATAGAAAATTATCCTTAATTTACTGGCATATAAATTAGTGTGGAACCAAATTTACCCTTATGACAGCACTCTTCTCACACTTGCATTCCGATATATTTTCTTTAGCGGTAGAGAAGGAGTGGAGTGCTGGCTAACATACTGGGAATTCAACACAACCCATGGTCTATTTTTTCTATGCCTTACTCTGTCTGTAGCTTATTTGCTTTATTTCCCATCAGATTCTCTCTCTCTCTTTTTTTTTTTTACTTTAGTTTACTTTACAATACTCTATTGGCTTTGCCATACATCGACATGAATCCACCACGGGTGTACACGAGCTCCCAATCCTGAATCCCCCTCCCACCTCCCACCCTACAACGTCTCTCTGGATCATCCCCGTGCACCAGCCCCAAGCATCCTGCATCCTGCATCGAACATAGACCGGCGCCTCGTTTCTTACATGATAGTATACATGCTTCAATGCCATTCTCCCAAATCATTCCACCCTCTCCCTCTCCCTCAGAGGCCGAAAGTCCATATGTGAGACAACAAAAGAGACACAGACAATAGCTTAATTTTTGGATAAAAATTTAAAGTTTAAATAAATTACTTATCCAAGAGTATGCTTCAGAGGTGGCTCAGTGGTAAAGAATATGCCTGCCAAGCAGGAGATGCAGGTTTAATCCCTGGGAGAAGAAAACGGCAACCCACTTCGTATTTTTGCCTGGGAAATCCCACGGACAGAGGAGTCTGGTGGGCTGCAGTCTGTGGTATAAAACATTCCAAAGTCTTAATTTTTGTTAAAGAAACTCAGGTTTAAATAAGTTACTTATCCAATGTCACTCAAATACTTATGGAAAATGAATAACTCTAAACTGGCTTTGCTATTTCTTTTTTCCAGTGGGTTTTTTTTTTCTTCTTCTTCTTCATTTTTCTAAAGCACTAGGCATCTTCATTTTTTTCAGTGTTATGGCCAGAATTAATATGTGCATAAAGAGTGATTTGTTGGTAGTATGGAATGAAGATAGATAAGTAGTTAGATAGACAGATAGATGCATATATTTATGTACTAAGTTAGTCTCCCAACAACCAACTGTTTTATATATACTTTAGTTTTCAAAANTTTTCAGTGTTATGGCCAGAATTAATATGTGCATAAAGAGTGATTTGTTGGTAGTATGGAATGAAGATAGATAAGTAGTTAGATAGACAGATAGATGCATATATTTATGTACTAAGTTAGTCTCCCAACAACCAACTGTTTTATATATACTTTAGTTTTCAAAAAAAAAAAAAAAAAAGATGCCTTCAAGGCCTGGATAATTCTGATGTTTATTTTGTTTGTAGTTTAAAAAATTGCTCCTTGATTTTAAGATACTTATTTTGAGATACATTTTAATCAGAATTGAAGTCTTGTAGGATTTTTTAATATGACAAATCAGACTTTCTGTACTCTTGGTATTAATACCAATTCCAGGTAACAAATCTCAAAGTGTCTGTGGCCCAATTCTTACTGAACACCTCATCAAAAAAGTGATAATTGTGGGGATTATTTTAAGAACAGGTAGGTCATGTATCCCTCTAGATAATCTATGAGTCATTATTGGAGAAAGCCATACAAACTAAAAGAGAAAGGTTGGACCATGTAGTCTTTAGAACCCTGCTAAACTTCCTTCAATAATTTTCACTTTAGTGAGATATTGGATTTCTTAGAGTTACTGTAAGATGCCTTCTTGCTGTATCTTGTCAGGTGATTGTGCCCTTTTTGATGACTTCTGTTAAAAAAAAATTTTTTTTAAATTTCATAGCTCACTGCAGGAAAGGAAAATGACATACTTCTTTGAATGACTAATTAGAAACATGTAGCTAAAAACACTTCCTTTGCTTCTCTTTCATTTTGACTTTCAAGAAATTGAGAGCAAAATATTTGGTTCAGCTGTCTGATTTACATAAGTTCTTAAGATCTGTTTATATTTCTACAAACTTGATATCTTATTTGTAGCTTTAATTTCTATATGATGTTCTAAGATCACTACAGAGCAATGCAAAACTTAAAAATATGAAATGAGTAAAATGAATGGATGCATACATATATAAATGCATATGTTTTGAAAAATAACTATGTCCAAGGTATTTTCTTATGTTATTAAGCTATAACTTCTCCACTGTCTTATAAAGTCAGTACAATTACTGTAGGAGACTGGAGGTAAAAAGAGTCATATCACTGCTCAAGCTCAGGTCAGTTTTTTAAAAACTCAACACTAAAACTCAGGGTTACTGCTTACAACTCTCTTTTTATTGTGCCATTGTGCTAATAAAATTTCTGTGAATTAGAGATAAAATCAGCTGCTAAGGTTGAATGCTCTCAGTAACATAAATCCTCTGTACACCACTTTAAATAGAAGTTCTAGTCCATCAGTTTTTGCTCTCTACACAGAATTAGATACATTTTAAATTTCTATAGGTTAGCATATAATGTAAATTTATTCTGCAAGTTCTATAGAGAAACTTAATTTTACAATGGTCTCAATATTCCAGAAGAAAATATGCTATTGACACAGTTTTATTCTTAAAAGAATGTAATTAAATTAGTTTGTTATTTTTGTGCAGCTTACTGATTTTTCTCTCCTTTTAAAAACGTATTTGTTTATTTATTTTTGGCTGCACTGGGTCTTCACTGCTTTGCAGACTTTCTCTAGTTGTTATGGGAAGGGGCTATTCTTCATTTCAGTGTGCAGGCTTCTCATTGCTGTGGCTTCTTTTGTTGCATAGAATGGGTTCTAGGCCCACAAGCTTTAGTAGTTGTGGTGTGTGAACTCATTAGCTGTGGTGCACGGGCTTAGTTGGCAGTGGCATGTGGAATCTTCCCTGATCAGGGATTGAAGCCATGTTCTCTTCATTGTGAGGTTGAGTCCTACCAGTAGAATGCCAGAGAAGTCCTTATTTTTCTCTTTAGTCTTTAATCTTTCATAAGAAAATTACATTTGTCTTTTAGTTTGGCATCAATTTCTTGCTGGTTAAAAAATAATAATTGGATGTTTATGGTAAAGATAATAATAGTGGTTACAGTTTTCTATGTGTCAAGAATATTTTCATGTATATTCTCATTTAATAGTTGCAAAGTATCAATAGGTATGATGTTAGCCATTGTGAAGTTAGGCAAAGAAACAATAAACTAAATGAAAAGACAATGCACAGAATGGGAAAAATATTTGCAAATGATGTTACTGACAAATTGTCTCCAAAATTTTCAAATAGTGCATGTAGCTTGAGATCATCAAAACAGACAACCCCACAAAAATATGTGCAGAAGACCTAAATAGACTTTTTTCTAAAAAGGACATGTAGATGACCAAGAAACACATGAAAAGATGTTCAGCATCACTAATTATTAGAGAAATACAAGTCAAAACTACAGTGAGATACCACCTCACACCTGTCAGAATGACTATCATCAAAAAATTCACAAATAAGAAATGCTGAACAGGGTGTAGAGAGAAGGGAACATGGTCTGAAAGGATACATGCATGTCATTGTTCATTGGAGCACTATTTACAATATCTGGGACATGAAAACAACCTAAATGTTCATCAACAGAGGAATGGATAAAGAAGATGTGGTACATGTATACAATGGATTATTACTCCACCATTAAAATATGAATGAAATAGTAACTTTTGCAGCAACATGGATGGACCTAGAGATTGCCATACTGAGTGAAATAACTCACACAGAGAAAGAGATATGATATCTGTGAAATCTATAAGAAAAGGATGCAAATGAACTTATTCACAAAACAGAAATGGACTCACAGACTCATAGAGAACAAATTTATGGTTACCAAGAGAGAGGGATAGTGTGGGATTCATGTGGGTGAAAGCTACTCAGTCATGTCTGACTCTTTGTGACGCCATGGGCTGTATAGTCCATGGAATTCTCCAGGTCAGATTGGAGTGGGTAGCCTTTCCCTTCTCCAGGGGATCTTCCCAACGCAGAGATCAAACCCAGGTCTCCTGCATTGCAGGCAGATTCTTCACCAGTTGAGCCACAAGGGAAGCCCTTGGGATTCATAATCACTGCTACATTAAAATGGATAACCAAGGAGGATCTACTGTATTGCACAGGGAACTCTGCTTAATATTATGTAACAACATAAGTGGGAAATGAATTTGAAAAATAATAGATACATGTATATGTAAAAAAAAAATTTTGGAAAACAGGTTCAGAGTGCTTACATAATGCTCTGAGCTCACAATAGTAAACTGAAGAGCAAGTATTTGTATCTGATTCTAATGTCCAGATTCCATGTATTACAACTACTGGTATTACCACCACCACCAAACATTATGTAATGCTTACCCTAGTCAGACTCTGTCCCAAAAATTTATGTAAATTATGTATATATATATGTATACATATATTTTCTGAACACAATCTAAGATGTATCTCTGCTTTACCAAAAAAGAAATAAAGACTCAGAGAGCTTAACTAACTCATACAAAGATACAGCTATTACTCAACCCTTGTTCTATCCTAAACATTCTGCCTTCAGAAGATATGCAATTATCCACCATGTTACATTTTCCTTCTACTGCAGTTGCTGTTTCTTTAAGAATTGCTTATTTGTGATGTATTTCTAAAAAGGAGCACATCTCATTCATGATATAGGGCCCATTTAAACTCTATCTGATGTATTTACCCCTTCTTCATTTTTTGTTTTGAGTGGCAAAGACAACCTTATTTTTAAATACTGCAACCATCTAATGGTATATAGGCCTGAAGGAAAGAACTTGGAGGAGCTGTACAACTTCTTTTTTTTTTTTAAGTCTTTAACGAAATATGTTTATTCATTAACATAGAGTATTATTTTTTCTGTGGTTTGCTTTTTGTTTGTTTTTAATGTTTTTTTTTTTTTTATTTTTTTACTTTGCAATACTGTATTGGTTTTGCCATACATCGACATGAATCCACCACAGGTGTACATGAGTTCCCAACCCTGAACTCCCCTCCCACCTCCCTCCCCATATCATCTTTCTGGGTCTTCCCAGTGCACCAGCCCCAAGCATCCTGTATCCTGTATNTTTTATTTTTTTACTTTGCAATACTGTATTGGTTTTGCCATACATCGACATGAATCCACCACAGGTGTACATGAGTTCCCAACCCTGAACTCCCCTCCCACCTCCCTCCCCATATCATCTTTCTGGGTCTTCCCAGTGCACCAGCCCCAAGCATCCTGTATCCTGTATCGAACCTAGACTAGCGATACGTTTCTTACTTTATAGTATACATGTTTCAATACCATTTTCACAAATCATCCCACCCTCTCCCTCTCCCACAGAGTCCAAAAGTCTGTTCTTTACATCTGTGTCTCTTTTGATGTCTCACATATGGGGTTATCATTACCATCTTTCTAAATTCCATANCCGACTCTGTGCGACCCCACAGACGGCAGCCCACCAGGCTCCCCCATCCCTGGGATTCTCCAGGCAAGAACACTGGAGTGGGTTGCCATTTCCCTCTCCAATACATGAAAGTGAAAAGTGTAAGTGAAGTCGCTCAGTCATGTCCAACTCCTAGCGACCCCATGGACTGCAGCCCACCAGGCTCCTCTGCCCATGGGATTTGCCAGGCAAGAGTACTGGAGTGGGGTGCCATTGCCTTCTTGAACTAGAACCCATCTAATTCCCTCCTCCTGAATCTGGCCTGGCCTCACTGACTTACTTACCCCAGACACAGAGCTAGTAAGCGGCACTGTTCAGATGAGAATTATGGCCAACGAGCTTAGGGTCCATGTACCTAGACTCGACAGAGTGACTGGTCCATGGCTGGTCACCCAGAAAAAAACAACAGAAACAAGACAATTAACCTATTCAAGGTGCAAACACCCCAGCAGGGGAGGAAGTTTTGCCTAGCCCCAAATTTCTTTCCCGGAGATAATAGAAATTAAAATCAGGACAGGAAGCCTGGGATATGTGAGACACAAACAGGAATAAAGGAGCCCAGAAAAAGCACCTCTCTCTGTGGATATTAAAGATTCCCGATATCCAGGACTTGGGTATAAAATGGTATTTGGCAGCCTTTGTGATAAATCTAGAATTAACTTTCTAAGACACTTTTGTGATACATTGTATCTTTCTAAGATATTTTTGAGACAGAATATTCTTTTAAGATGGATTTCCTTTTTTCTTAATAAATGAGACTTAAAACTTTATTTATTTGTTTGTTTGTTTATTTTTGGCCATACCACATGGCTTGTGGGATCTTATATCCCTGACCAGGAATTGAACCCTGGACCCTGGGCAGTGAAAGCACCCAGTTCCAACCACTAGACCACCAGGGAATTCCCTTAAAATGTATTTCTTAATAGAGTTTAATGTATTTGTTTGGAGTTCAGTAAGCTGGGTGGGTTTCTTCAAATTATAGATATCATGTTTTCTATAGTCTGTATGCAGATATGGGAGAGTTATTTAGCCAGTCCCCTAAGGTGTGTAACTTGAATACTTTCTATAAAAATACCAGTCGATACTTACTTGTCATAGGAGGGACACAGAGCCTGGCTTCTCCCTGTGAGTGTCAAAAGTCCTCAACATCTAGACTGTCCAGGGTGGGGACAGTGACTGGTCTCTCTGGCAAGATTCCTTACTGAAATAATTGTTATTGGGTTTGGGAATTTGAGGAAGAACTTATTTGACCTCATATCTAGCTCCCCAGGTTGTAAATGTCCGACTCTAGTTCAAAGTGCCAAAAAAAAAAAAAAAAGAACATCTCAAACCTCACACACAATTTAGAGAAAACCAGCCTTTTCCCCAAGAAATGTAAGTTACCTGTGGGTAACGGGTGGGGACAGAGATTGAGATCATGTGTTCTAAGCTCCTAAAGTTGCAAACAGCCTCCCAACACAAAGTAGTGGGGATCAACTTTAGAGCCCAGGTGATAAGTGAGACGTCAGAAGCTGAGCTAGAATTTTATTTAATTTGTGTTCATTTTTAAAAGTCCTTTCTAAATGCACATCTACATCTTGTCCAGGTCAGCATGGATCTTGAAGTTCTGAACTTTTGATAATATCTGTGAGTGGGCTTTTATTTCAGATCTGCCACTTTCTCCCTATTACTCTATGTCTTCCACATTGTGAGTTGCATGTGAAAAAACTCTGCATTTTCATTTCATGAGTTTATAGTTTGTATCAGAAAACACACCAAATCTATTGTCCCCCGAAAAGTTTTGCTACAGTGTCAGGAATACAGGAAGTCCTCAGCAAACATGAAACAGAAGTCCTTCACTTCTGGAAGGTGGATATGACATTGGAAAGGGAACACTTTCCAACCAGATCTTCTATAGGACTTTCCCCAAGGACCCTGGCAGGGCTCTGCCTCCTTTTATTAAATAATACCAGTGAAGTGAATTTCAGTTTTGAGCTGGTTTGTAACAGACTATGTTTCTTTTCATATGGGAAGCATTGTGTTCTTTCTAAGGACGCATTTATTTTAAACATAGTGTGTGATTGTAGTGAAGTCCCTGAAACCTGAGGAACTTCAGGATAGGCAGAAAGGATGGGTTCCCGGAACTTTGTTTTTGTTTGTTTGTTTTTATGCTCATTTCCTCATCTGACTTGTTATCTGGTCTGAGTAACTGGAATAATCAGAGAAGATTATTGAGAAACTACCGAGTAATTCAAGATAAAGACTGGGAAGGTTAAGATGAAGAAAAGGCTGTTAACTTGTCTCGTGGTCCTTCATGAGACCATGAAGATGAAGCGTTGCTGGATATTTTTAATAAGAATTAGTCACACATCTTAGAAGGGAACACCGTAGCTCTCTCCCACATCTACATGGAGACAACAGAAAAACTCGAAATCTACAGTTTAAAGAAAATTGGACCCCTAGACAAATATAACTCTATTGAGAAATCTGTCTTACTAGTGTCTTAGTTTCTCAAGAGGCTAGTTTCCAACTTAGTACAGAAGATAATAGATACACCCTCCATTCCCTTCTATCTACAAGTTCAGAGTCCCGTTCTGGCTTTCCCGTGATATCCCGGGACTCATAAGTGAATGGAGAAAAGCCATCTGCGCCAGCCCCCAGCCTCCGATCAGCTGGCTTCCCCAGCTCAGGACTCACGTTTGTTGGCGCTCAGCTTCTTCTCATCCACGGGCATGAGGTCCAAGTAGTCCAGGTAGTATTCGTAGCTGTAGTATGGGGCAGAGGTGTTGGTTCTGTTGGCCATGCCTGCGTCGCTGGCCGGTGGCCCTTCCGGAGCTGCTCTGAGCTCGCCCAGGGGATGGCCCTGCTGATTTGTGTAAAATCATTCAAGTATGTCTGTGGGTCTCCGAACTCAAGGCCTACTCACTTATCAGAGCCGTGGGGCTGGGAGGAAGGTCAGGGGGTGTGCCTGACATCTTTAGAGTTCAAGTAGAGCGTTCCATCCTGCCTGGCTTGATGCAGCTCCAAAACAAACAGAGTACGAGGCGGGAGCCTGAGGTCCGTGTGCAAGTGCTGGCTGGCCCTCAGCATCCGGACAAGAGAACAGATCCCCCCAGGACCCTCGAAAGAGAAGATGTGGACTAGGACTAGAAAGGACAACCACTTTGGGCCCTAAATAATTAATTGAACCAAATCAAGAGCCTGGCACTGCCAGGCTTGACTTGCATTAAGGCAGCTCTTGGTGCTGTTAAGCAACCAGCAAATCACTGGCCTAGATTCCTTATCTGAGGCCGGAACCTGAGTGATGTCAACCTTGAACTTGCAACCTCTCTCATGGACACATCACCACTTCATTAAACCCAAAGAACACCCTGCTCCAAAGGAATGCACGTCCCAGCTTTCCTGTGCGCTCCCAAGAACCAAGCAGTCAGCTGCCTCTGTTCAGACTGGGGAGGCTGTTTTCCAGGTCAAGAACCTGCACGGATTGTGTTCCTGGGAAACAGGGCCCCAGGGTTCACCAGTCCTTGGCTGATGATAGACGTGACAAGGATTCATCTGGTCAGGGCCTGACTCCAAGTTGTACTCTCACTTTTCTAAGAGCAGAGATACAAGCAAGAGGAGCATTCCAAGTGCTGGAAATGAGCAGGACTAAATGTGAAGAGCTCCCTAAAATTTAGATTTTGAGAATTAGTGGTGAAGTCAAAACACACACTGTCACGGGGACTTTCCCTCCAAGATCCTGACTTTCTAGTCTTCTCGACTCAGGTCTACACTGCCAGAGGAAAACTGGGCATTGATAGTGTAGGCAGTGAACCCAGATAAATTCAGGCCGCCTACAAAGGTCCATCTAGTCAAAGCTATGGTTTTTCCAGGTAGTCATTTACGGATGTGAGAGTTGGACTATAAAGAAAGCTGAGCACCAAAGAACTGATGCTTTTGAACTGTGGTGTTNGATGGGCAAATAAACAGAATCTCGGTTTGTGAACGTCCCTGGGTTGGGCTTTTCTCTGCTAGAGCTTTTAACTTTCACCATATGTTTTCTGCCAGTGCCTTTGCACTGGAAGAACCACCCCATCCCTGACTCTAATCCTCCCTGTAGCTGTGGTTTTCCCAGGAAGTCACTCCAAAGCAAAACAAATTCCCTACAATTGTGCTTTGCATTATTCTCTATCGGTTTCTGCTGCCTACCTACCAGCTTGCCTGTTGGTGTCTGCTCCCTGGTTGCCCACATGTGAGGTGATGGTGCAGATCAATGCCAGGGGCTCCCGGAAGGCTGGCACACTGGGTACTGTGACTGGTACCCATAAGCCTGCACTTAGTCCCTTTCAGTCAGGCTTGCTCCTAGGGTGTCCTGAGGACACAAGATAATGCACATGTAATGGCGGATTGAATGGGCTGGACTCGCTGGGGAGAAGCCGAGTCACGTTATTCTTACTCATCACTGCTTTTCGCATGAGTTCATTTGGCTTTTACTTCCCCGTCCCTGGGAGATTCCATAGATGTTTGGTTACTCTCAAATATTTCAGTCTTGCTTTCCAGTATTGAAATATTATGATTCAACTAAAAATTTCAAGTCCCCCCCCCCAATTCAGAACTCTAGGTCTGAGCAAGCCTTGGGGACTTGCCGTGGTGGGGAAGGGTAGGGTGTATTTTGTTCTATGTTTTCTCTATTGTTCCTTTTCTGCCACTTATGGTACTGCTGCTTGTTCTTCAGGGTTTTAGTCCAGTATTGATATAGTTGAATTCTGGGGCCGAGGCCCTCGGGGTGTCAGTTCTCAAATATTAGCACTCTCTCTTGGAGTACTTTCATAGGTCTTAAGAGATCTCCTCTCCCTAAAGTGGTATCAGGCACTGCCCACTGACTGTCTTATTCTCTGACTTGGGGGCTTACTCTCCTATTGACCAGGTATGGTTCTTCTCTTTTACTACCAATCTCCTCTTCCCTCTGAGCTGCTGACTGTGGAATCACCTTACCTCTGGGGCTGGAGCCTTTCAAGGTGGCTCAAGAATAGCTCTCCTCCATGGCGTCAACTGCTCCTGGGAGATATTTTTGTATTCTTTGCCCACCCAATTCTGGAATGGTGGGCTGCACTCAAATTTTTTCATGTCCTGCTCTGGTTGTGATGCTCTGTTTCTACAGCTTCTTGATTATCATGCAGTTGGGGCAAGAGTTAATCTCTCTTTCAGTCCACACTCTAAGGTGTGGTGGCAGTGGAGAATGTCTATGCCTGCTTCTCAACTGCAATGAACAGGATTCTCTAAACATAAGGTCACAACTCTGTTCCAAGAAATCCATGCTCCCTAATCTTCCTTTGATTATGTTTTGTTTCCTCTTGTGTACTGGCTAAAGTTAAATGATGGTCACAGAAACAGCCTTTCCTCCTCTTTTTATATTTTGAAACAACCCCAGACTTTCAAAAATGATTGAGAGTATGCTACAAAGAATGCTTTTTTTTTTTTCCTCTGAACTTTTTAAGAGTAAATTTCCAACTTGTATTCTATCACCCTGGAATTTTTGAGAGGATGTTTCCTAAGAAAAAAACCATTTTCCTGTGTGAGCATCAAAATCAGGAAATGAATACTGATACCTTGCTATCATCTAGTCCTCAGACCCCATTTAAGTTTTGCCAATTGTCCTAATAATGTCCTCACAGCAAAGAGGTGGAGTTCAGAATCACAGGCTGCATTTGGTTGTCATGTCTCCGGCCTCCTTCAGTCTGGAACACACCTTGACACTTTGAAGTTCAAAGGTTAGCATTCTGTAGCACACCCCTCAGTTTCAATGTCTGATGTTTCCTTGTGGTTATATCCAGATTAGGCATTTTGGCAGGAATACTGCAGCAATTAGGTTATGTGCTTTTCACTGCATCTTACCAAGTGGTACAGATGCCTCTTTATTCTATGACTGTTGTTGCTACCTTTGATTACTAGATTAAGTTGGTGTCTTCTAGGTTTTCCCACTGTAAAGTTACTCTTTTCCCCTGTGTAACTGATATGTATTTTGTGGGAAGGTGTCTTGAAACTGTATAAACATCTCATTTCTCATCAAACATTCAACTGTTTCATCTATTTATTTATATCTGTATAGACTCATGATTTTTTGTCATATTAAACACATTATACTTCTTCTTAATTATTCTGATGTGCAAATGTTTTGGCCCCTGGAAATAAATGCTGGAGAGGATGTGGAGAAAAGGGAACCCTTTTACACTGTTGGTGGGAATGCAAACTAGTGCAGCCACTATGGAAAACAGTGTGGAGATTCCTTAAAAAATTGCAAATAGAATTGCCTTATGACCCAGCAATCCCACTGCTGGGCATACACACCGAGGAAACCAGAATTGAAAGAGACACAGGTATCCCAAGGTTCATTGCAGCACTGTTTATAATAGCCAGGACATGGAAACAACCTAGATGTCCATCAGCAGATGAATGGATAAGAAAGCTGGGGTACATATACACAATGGAGTATTACTCAGCCATTAAAAAGAATACATTTGAATCAGTTCTAATGAGATGGATGAAACTGGAGCCTATTATAAAGAGTGAAGTAAGCCAGAAAGAAAAACACCAATATAGTATACTGACACATATATATGGAATTTAGACAGATGGTAGTGATGACCCTGTATGCGAGACAGCAAAAGAGATACAGACATATAGAAAGGACTTTTGGTCTCTGAGGGAGAGGGTGGGATGATTTGGGAGAATGGCATTGAAACATGTATACTATCATGTAAGAAATGAAGCACTGGTCTATGTTCGATGCAGGATGCAGGATGCTTGGGGCTGGTGCACGGGAATGATCCAGAGAAACAATGTGGGGTGGGAGGTGGGAGGGGGATTCAGGATTGGGAGCTCGTGTACACCTGTGGTGGATTCATGTCGATGTATGACAAAACCAATACAGTATTTATAAAGTAGAATAAAGTAAAAATCAAAAAAAAAAAAAAAAAAAGAATGGGAACTTGTTCTTTTATTGCTCCAGACTCATCCCTACTTTCTGCCCCCCCCCAATCATGTAATCAACCATTTCTCCAAGGAACCTTGTTCTCTTTTAGAAGAAAATAGTATTTAGAAGACAAGATCTGAGTTCTAGGTGTGCTTATTGTTATTGGGGGGTATTGCTGCTCCCCAGACTTCTCTATGGCCAGAGCTAGAGTGTATGTATACATACATGCATTCACACAGATGTCTTCAGCTGGAATCCAACACCAGGGGTTATTCTAGCCTTCTCCTTCTCTATATTTCTGTCTTTTCTAACAGTGAGAAACCTTGCTTCCGTTAGTAATATATTTACTGATTTGATCAACGCCTTGTGATATCTCCTATGTCTGCTACTATCCTATCCCTGACAGGGGCCACCCTCTTCAGTCTGTTCAAGTTCTGATACCCTCCTCTGAGCCCCTGTGGCTCCCTGCATCTCTGCTATAGAACCACATTGTTCTGCCCTAACTCATGGCTTTAGGACTGAATTGTTCAGAGTGCATGCTAAGTTACTTCAGTCATGTTCAACTCCTTATGACCCCATGGACTGTAGACCACCAGGCTCCTTTGTCCTTGGGATTTTCCAGGCAAGAATACTGGAATGGATTGCTGTACCCTCCTCCAGAGAATCTTTCTGACCCAGGGAATGGAAATTCAAGGGGCCATTGAATCAGTTTTGAGTCACCAGTTAGCAAGTCACATAGATAATTCCTGCACAGGGTTCCTAACCTATCTGGTGTTCATAGACACCCAGAGGATCCATGTAGAGATTTCAGAGGGTCTGTAAACTTGGATAAAAAATTTTAACTTTGATGGGAACTAATTATACCTTTATTCATTAATTTCTAACTGGATGTTATCATTTCCTCTAATTATGAATGTAGGTAACAGTACAATATCAGTAGCGCCTGTGACTTTGTCAACAACAGAAATCACACATGTTTTCATGTCACATTACAGCTGGTGCAGCAACTATTATTTATGTTCATCACTACTCTCAAATTATGTTCATTATTAGATTCTCCTTTCGATCTTATTTGTTGTGATAAAATAAAGACATCTGCATGTTATGATATTCCAAAGTTATTTAAGAATTATTTTGAAAATTGTTTTTTAGCATATTTAGTGTCCTTTATAGAGAAGCAATGGCACCCCATTCCAGTACTCTTGCCTGGAAAATCCCATGGACAGAGGAGCCTGGTAGGTTGTAGTCCATGGGGTCGCTAAAAGTTGGGCACGACTGAGTGACTTCACTTTCACTTTTCACTTTCATGCATTGGAGAAGGAAGTGGCAGCTCACTCCAGTGTTCTTGCCTGAAGAATCCCAGGGACAGAGGAGCCTAGTGGGCTGCCGTCTATGGGGCCACACAGAGTTGGACATGACTGAAGTGACTTAGCAGCAGCAGCAGCAGCAGCAGTAGCAGCAATGTCCTTTATAATCCTATATATTTTGTGCATCAAAAATAATTGTCCTGAAGAGAGATCCACAGTCTCCACCATATTGACAAAGGGATCCAAAGGAACAAAAATGTTTAGAACTTTCAGCTTAGTACTTCTTGCTTGAATATGAAAGTATTTTCCCTGAATGAAGTGGATGAGAAAATGTCCCTTCAAGAAACTGTGTGGCATGACTTGAAATTATTCCCCTGGTAGGTGGAATGTTGGCCTTCTCTTGTGGCTCAGCAGTAATGAATCTGCCTGCCAGTGCAGAAGACACAGGTTCAACTCTTGGGTCAGGAAAATCCCCTGGAGAAGGAAATGGCAACCCACTCCAGTATTCTTGCCTGGAAAAATCCCATGGACAGAGGAGCCTGGCAGGCTATAGTCTCTGGGGTCACAAAAGAGTCATGCATGACTTAAGCGACTAAATAACGACAACAGGTGGAGTGTCCCTTCTAAGCAATAACAGTAGTAACCTCCTGGACCATCTGGCCTGTTCCGCCTGCTGGCTGAGTGTGTTCCTGAGGCCAGAGGCTGCCCTTGAACAGGGAGATGTAGGAAGCCATTGCTGGAAGGAGGCTGTCTGCAGGCGACCTTGGGCACAGGCTGAAGAATATAGAGGGGCCACCAGCTACATTGGGCACCCCCACATCCTTCTCTCTGAGCCTCAGTTTCTTCCTCTGTAAAATGAGAAGGGATAGTCTGCAAGGTCCCTCCTTGAGTCTTGAACACAGTTTAAAGCATATGCTTGGCCTTGGAGAAGGACAGAGGGCACAGCTGGAGTAGAAGAACCAGGCTCTTTGCATCTTCACAGGTGGTAGGGTTGTGTGCGCCTCTCTGGGCTCCTCTATCTCCTCACCCCTTTCTCCCTGCAGTACCAGAGTTGAGAGGAGAAGGAAGGTCTCAGAGCTGTAACAGGGTGGCTGGCAATCAGCCACATGGGGGTGAGACCGCCCCTCCTCCCCTTCCTCGGGGACCCAGAAAGATTATTCTGCAAACGAGCTATCCCATCTCTGATCACTTCCCAGATTGGGTTTCTAGACCTTCCCAACACTCAGGTTACTGCCTGGTCTGGTTCAGGGTATCATTTTCTGTGACATCCTCTCCGTAAAGCCTCTTGGGCATTCTCTCCCTAGAGGTTCTTGACCCACATACTCAGGGAGCAGTTGAACCTCCTGGGCAGAGAAGCAACATAAAGTGATGTGTGAAGCAGGAGGTATGGCAGGGGACCTCTCGGGCCTCCATGTCTACTGTTTCTTCTGTTGGGACTCTGTGGGACTAGCAAATATGAATATGTCAGAACTGATGAAGCCAAATGGATGTTGTCCTTCCAAGTGGCCATACTGGGAGTACCATTGCTGAAAACATGAGTTGCCCCCCCTTTTTTTTCCTTTCCCAGAATTGTTTTACAGAGCCGGTTTATTAACCACAAAAGAAAACTGTGCATATTGCATTATCTTCCCACTTTGCTTGAGCTGAGACACTGTTACTTTATTTACCAGGCTTCAGTCCAGGTAGCTTCTTCATTATTTCCAAAAGTCTAATTCACCCACTAGGGCTAAAGATAATAAATACCATCCACAGAGTTCTTACGGTATTTCAGACACCATGCTAAAGATACATTATGAGTTTTCTCATTGACGATCCTGGGGCTGACCAAAAAGTCCATTCGGGTTTTTCCATAACATGTTAAGGAACTTCTGGGTTAACCCAATAGTTGCAATGTCTTTTTCATTTTTGTACATCAATAAGCTGAGGTATAAAATAGTTAAGAAACTTGCTTGAAGTCACACAGCTATTAAAAGTAGAAAATCTGAGACTCAAACCTGGCAGGAAGACCAGATTTGGGACTTTAAAATACCGATGAACTTCTTACTAATGAGTTATTAATCCATTCCATAATATTATGTGCCAGGCAATATTCGGGGCACTGAGGATTCATCACTGAATAAGACAGATGAAAATTACTGCCCTTTGGGAGCTTAAATTCTAGTGCAAGAGACAAAATTAAAGAATTATATACCAGGGCTTCCCTGGTGGCTCAGATGGTAAAGAATCTGCCTGCAATTCAGGAGAACTGGGTTCGATCCCTGGGTTGGGAAGATCCCCGGAGGGAAACATGGCAACCCACTCCAATATTCTTGCCTGGAGAATCCCCATGGAGAGAGGAGCCTGGTGGGCCACAGTCCATTGGGTCGCAAAGAGTCGGACGTGACTGAAGGGCTAAGCACACACACACACACACACACANAACACACTTTAATTTCATCAGCCTGAAATTTTCACTTCAGACAAAACACCGATAGTTCATTGATTGCTCTGGTGATAATCTTGACTTTAAAAACCCCTTGGCATTTCCCTGCTAGGAAAACAGATTAAAAACGTGTTTTCCCCTTTGACATAAGTAAGAACTAATACTCGCATCAAGGTCAGGTCTCTGAGATAACAATGACACGTTCATACTAACAAAGACCTCCAAGACCTTGACAGTTGGCCTTGCTTTTCCTCTCACTTTAATTTATAAACCCGAACTCAAAGGCGAAGTTGGCTCTCCTTCCATGCTTTCTTTTACAGGAGATGTGCACACTTGTTAGCTAGCCTTGTGGCCACCCACCGAGTACAGGGGAGAAGGTGAAGAGAAGAAAGGGGAGAGCAAACACCAGCTGAGCAGAGCCTGAGCTGGCTACTCGGCTCTGCGTTTCCTGCGATTCTCACAGTACTCTGCTCCGGGGTTGGAAGCCTCTTTTAGGGGGATAACAGCCAGGTAGGACAGCCTCCATGCTCTGCCCAGGACACCTTGAACTTTCAGACTGGTATGCAGTCATGTTATGTGGTTGCCATGACAAATTACCACAGATTTACTGCCTTAAAATAACATAGGTTTATTATCTTACAGTCCTGGAAGTCAGAAATTCAAAATGAGTTCTGGGGCTGAATTNACACCTTGAACTTTCAGACTGGTATGCAGTCATGTTATGTGGTTGCCATGACAAATTACCACAGATTTAGTGCCTTAAAATAACATAGGTTTATTATCTTACAGTCCTGGAAGTCAGAAATTCAAAATGAGTTCTGGGGCTGAATTGTGGTGTTGGAGAAGACTCTTGAGAGTCCCCTGGACTGCAAGGAGATCCAGCCAGTCCATCCCAAAGGAAATCAGTCCTGGGTGTTCATTAGAAAGATTGATGGTGAAGCTGAAACTCCAATACTTTGGCCACCTCATGCGAAGAGATGACTCACTGGAAAAGACCAATGCTGGGAGAGATTGAAGGAGGGAGGAGAAGGGGACAACAGAGGATGAGATGGTTGGATGGCATCACCGACTTAATGGACATGAATTTGAGCAAACTCCAGGAGATAGTGAAGGACAGGGGAGCCTGGCGTGCTGCAGTCCATGGGGTCCCAGAGTCAGGCATGACTAGCGATTGAACAATAATAACAATTATCTTACACTTCTGGAAGTCAGCAATTCAAAATGAGTTCTGGGGCTAAAATCAAGATGTAACCAAGACTGTTTCCTACTGGTAACCTTGGAGAAATCTGTGTCCTTGCCTTTTCCAGCTTCTGGAGGCTGTCCTCTTTCCTTTAAATATATATATATATATATAATATCTATTTATTTGGCTGCACCGGGTCTTAGCCACAGCACCCAGTGGAGTGCCTGTTTGGTGCAGCGTGTGGGGTCAGACCTGGCCCCCTGCATTGGGAGTGTGGAAACAGCTTCTGGACCACCCGAGAAGTCCCTGTCCTCATTTCTTGACATGTGTTTCTGTTAGACCTTTCTCCTCTCGATTCCGTTGTCACTTCACCTTCCTTTTCTGCATCAACTCTCTCTCTTCCTGCCTATGAAGTTACCCATGCCATTTTGACCACCCAGACAATCCAGGAAATCTCTCCATCCAGAATCTGTAGTTCAGTTATATCTGCAAAGTCTCTTTTTGCAATATGAAGTCATATTCATGGGTTCCAGGGATTAGATGTAGATATTTGGAGGTGGGGGACTATTATTCAGCCTGCTACATGGGGCAAACAGCCTTGTGGATATGCAAATCCTTAAAAACAGAGCCTCTCTCTGGGGTATCTGTTGTTGTCAAAGATTTTTGGTAAAAAGTCACTTTTTCATATTGAACAAGCATGGGTATATAATAGAGAAAATTCAAAATTTTCGTGACTTAAAAATTTTTTTTATCATAGGCAATTTCAAACTTTTGCAGTAAGAATAGTATTTTAAAACTTCGTGGAATTCATCACAACTTCAACAACCATCAAGTCCTAAGTAACCTCGCATCTGTAGCTCCATTCACTTCCCTCATTCTGGGCTATTGTGTAGCAAATTCTAATACATCATTTCANCACTGTTTTCCCATCGATTTCCCATGAAGTGATGGGACCAGATGCCATGATCTTCGTTTTCTGAATGTTGAGCTTTAAGCCAACTTTTTCACTCTCCTCTTTCACTTTCATCAAGAGGCTTTTTAGCTCCTCTTCACTTTCTGCCGTAAGGGTGGTGTCATCTGCATATCTGAGGTTATTGATATTTCTCCTGGCAATCTTGATTCCAGCTTGTTTCTTCCAGTCCAGCGTTTCTCATGATGTATATAAGTTAAATAAGCAGGGTGACAATATACAGCCTTGATGTACTCTTTTTTCTATTCGGAACCAGTCTGTTGTTCCATGTCCAGTTCTAACTGTTGCTTCCTGACCTACATACAGATTTCTCAAGAGGCACTGTATTTAGGAGCAAGAAACTGAGGTTCTAGATTAGAATCTGTGTTTTAGGACCCTTGGGAGTTAGTGACAGACACCTGATTCTCACTAGCTTAAACACCAGCAGGGTATACTGGGAGCACGTTGAGAGGGGTGCCCACAGAACTGGGAACAGGGGTAACTGAGGTCCTGCTGTTACTCTCAATCTCTGCCTCACATCTTGCTTCTCCCTGAGGATCAGAGTCATGCAGACTATTCCACAGAGCTGGATACCTGACTGATGACAGTTCTGGGCTCATGATTCAAGAGGAAGGGGTGGGCAGATTCTCTCCTAAGCTTTGACCTGAAACATTCCAGGGATGGACTTTGGACAGGCTCTCCTTCGGACACCAGGCTCACCTCGAACCAGTCTGTGGCCAGGAAGGTGGTGGCTAAGACTGATGTGAGCCAACCTCTGGGACCGGTCAGGAGTGGGGTGAGACTTTCAAGATGGGGAGCCCAACTGCAGCCACACTGTTGGAGCTGGGGAGGGGAAACAGCTTTCCCAAGAATAGGGGAACAACGCTGGACCTGTCATGGCCCGGATGTCCACCAATCTCTTCCACTAACCTGAGCCATGACTTCTGATCCAAACTGAATCTCAGCTCATCTATTTGAAGAGTAAGACGGGCGGATGAAGCATCTCTGTGGTTCTTTTCCAGCTCAAACACATGCTTTTGCTGAAAAATCACATGTCTGTCTCCTTATTCTTTTTTAACTTGAATGAGAATTAAACATCTTTGTTAAAGACTGGGAAATCGTGATTCCACACATTAACTAGGAGAGGGAAACAGAACTATTTAAAGAATATCTTTCCTCTGAGGACTTTTTAGAAGGTGCAGCATATCCCTGCAGTTACTGTTTCACCCCCAGAACACAGATATAAATATCTACCTACCCTTTTCCCACGGCGTATTTTATCTCCCTAAGGAGGTTCTGTTTGTGGCAGAAGGTCCCTGGGGGCCGAGTGGGGAGCATGGCTTTCTCTCAGTGACAGCTGGTCGGGGAGGGCAATGCAACTGACATTTGGTCCCAGACATCTCTACTGGTAGCAGTTGGACCAAACACCCTTGAAATGCAGCTGCAACCAGCTCTCTATATACTAAAGGGGCCAGCTGGCTGACTCCAACGACCTGTAATCACTCCTTATTGTCACTTTATATGTAAGGAAGTGCATGCAATTAACGTCTAGTCCCTGATTGTAAGTGGATGCCATTAATTTCTGATTTTCCCAATTGCTAGAGTCATAAATTTTTTCCATCAAAACTATCAGGGTCTAGGTAGGAGGCAGAGGAGAAAAAAAGGAAAAAAAACCAAAACTATCAAGATTTCATGCATTTCTTCTCCCATTTTCCCTGTCCCTTCTTTCCCTGAGTTATGCTTTGTCTCTCTTTCCCTAGTGTAAGCCATAGATATTCACTTAGACTAGTATTTTTTTTGAACTCAGTCAGAAATGAGGGTTGAATCAAATAGTCCCAAGTAACCGGTATGTGGAGAAAGGTGGATTTAAGGATAGAATCAAGAGGAAACCTTATTGGAACTTCCCTGATGGTCCAATGGTTAAGACTCTGTGCTCCCAATATAGGGGGCATGGGTTTGATCCCTGGCCAAGGAACTGGGAAACTAAGCTGCCTTCCCTCCCACCACACATACACAAGAATAGAACCTTATTTTGAATTTTGCTTCCTACTATGCCCTTAGAACATATTCGGTGAGGATGGCCCTCCCAAGACCCTAGGCAGGGACAAAGGTGGTCTGTGGGTGAGCTTCTTTCCCCTTGTCCCTCCGGATCCACTCTCCATCCCAATGTGGATGGATCACCTCAATATGCTTTGCACTCTCTCTATGCCAGCTGGACCTGGACAATGGGGAGCTCCAGCAGGGGACTGGAGGGAAGGATGAGAACACGGTCAAGGAGTTTAAACTGCAGCCTCCCTCCGTGGGAGGTCAGCTCTGCTGGCTGCCTCCCTTGATGGGTGGGTGACCCTCTCGAGGTGGTCTGTTCTTCCCGCCTCTGCTTTCTCTCCTGCATCCTTGTGGGTTCAGGGAGGGGTGGTATCAGTTCCGAGGCTATTAACCTGGGTTCCTTCTACCTCTTGAGGTTTTCTCCTTGTGCACTCTCCATCTTTGTTATCCGTCCCTTTATAGAGAAACCCTCCCCATATTTTTGGAATTTGACTGCTGCTCCCTTAGGGAGTAGACAATTTTGCAGCCAGCTTTAGCTGAAAACAGAACCTCAATGCTGAACCGACAGTATTCAGTCCAAGATATTAACCAGCGCTGCAATCTTCACTCCAGGATGAGAGTCACCCTCCTCCCGCAAGGGGGGATGTGCAGGGGCTCCTGCCTCTAGTGGGGAAAGGGCTTGGGACCAACTCCTCTCTCTTACCCCTTGTCCACAGCCTGTTGACTCCATTCCTAGACTGAAATGGGGGACAGAGAGGACAGACCAGTCTCACCTGAACTGATTCCGTCATAACTGGGTTCTGCACCCTCTGGCCCAGCATGGTTAGAACCCATTCTCTCTCCTGGCCCCTCGAGACTGCCAGCACCCCAGTCTCCAGCTGCACAACCCCTGATTGGGACGGTCTCCCCTCTGGCTGGTGCCCCCTCAGTCCTGGTTCTCCAGGGGGCCTTTCACACATGGCTGCCCCCTCCTCTCATCCTTTCAGGTTATCTTCCTGGGCTGCACTGAAACTCCGGGCGACCCTCCCGTTGGTGAAGTTCATGTCTAGTTGGCAGTCTGATCCGGCTCACTATGTTGTGCTCCTTCAAACAGCTCAATGGCTGGATGGTCCTGCCAGCCACTGTGTCTGCAAACCCACAGGGGACCCACAGGCTCTAGGAATGGTTCGCTGAAGTCTCCTCTCAACAAACTGGAACAAGTGGAGAGATACCCTCCACCTCCTATGTTGGGGGAGAGGACTGGAACTCACATCCCAGCCAGTCTCCAAAGAAATGCCCGTGGAGTCACATCTGTTACCGCTTTCTCCGGCCTCTGATATTACCCAGATGCGGGAGGAGGTTTAAAGGAGGGAGGGAATTAGTTCTCCAATAGCCTCTCCGCAGATGCCTCTGGAGTGAGGGGTGGCAGTGGGGTGTGGGGGTGAGAGAAGCAATTGGTCTCATACACTCAGGCAGGTCATCTTTATCTCATCTTGGAGGCTCCGTTTTAACAGACTGTAATGGACTGTTACACATGCTCTTGTTGCTTAGTTGCTAAGTTGTATCCAACTCTTTAGCAATCCCATGGGCTGTAGCCCGCCAGGCTCCTCTGTCCATGGGCACTCTCCAGGCAAGAAGACTGGAGGGGTTGCCAGTCCCCTCTTCGGGGGAGCTTCCAGACCCAGGGATCGAACCTGGGTTTCCTGCATTGCAGGCAGATTCTTTAGCACTGAGCCACCTGGGAATGTAAGTTTCGAACTGCTAGTAAAAAGAAACAAAACAAAACAGTTCAAATTGGCTTCCGTAATAAAGAGAATTTATTGGTTTGCATAATTGAAAAAGTCCAAAAGTCAAGTGCTCTGTTTCTCTGTAATTCTCTCAGCTCTGGCCATCTCAGTATTTCTAAGGTGGCTGCCCTACAGCCCTGGTGTGTGCTTCCTTGTTCATATCCAGGGAACAAAGGGATCTCTCTTCCCTCAACCACTGAACAAGTCTTGAGATTCACTCTGATTGGACGAAATTTGACCACATAGGCTAAGTTCTTATCCCAAGTCAATCCTACCACTGGGTGAGTACGATGCACTGATTGGCTTAAGTCTAGGGTAGAAGCCATCCCAGCTCAGTCTCTATGGGAGAGAGATGGGTCATCCTGATTGGGTTAAACCTCTGGACCCATTCCTGGAGTTGGTGATGAAAGTAGTGGAGGTGATGACTCTTAGACTCAGCCTTATACACGTCCTAGTTGTGTAACTAAGAGAAGGGTGGGAAGGGTTATTCAGGAAGCAACTACATCCACCCAGTCCAAGGTCAGTTTACTCAAGCAACTCTTTTGTCCCAAGGTCATCCTACTCAAGTATCTCTTTGGTCCCTGCATAAAATATGATTTTGTGGGTATCTAAATATTTTATATTCATAATACAAACATACTTCTGACTTTAAAAAGCATTCATTCTGTTTTTCCCTGGAGAAGGGATGGCTACCCACTCCAGTGTTTTTGCTGGCGAATCCCATGGACAGAGGAGCCTAGAGTGGGCTATAGTCAATGGGGTTGCAGAGAGTTGGACAAGACTGAGCAACTAACACTTTTGCTTTGGGATGACTTTGCCACTAGACATGGTCCATTTATTTTAAATGCCCCACAAAAATGTTTTAAACTTTTTAGGTCAAAGAAAATACTTTAAAATATATTTCTATGTGTATTTGTATAGCAATACAGTTGTAAAATATTATTATTGTTATTTACTTTTTAAAAGTTTTGGAAAATTTAAATGGAGGCATGGGGCCCAGCAAGGCACATGGACTGGTGTCCCTAGGACAAGGAACAAGGTAGACAAGTTCCTAGGACTCATCAAAGTCCTCAGGCAGCCCTGCTTGGCATTCCTTCTTTACTGTGCTATCCCACCACAGTATTTAGTGTTGCTAATAGGAATTGCAGGCATGAAATTAAGACACTTGCCCCTTGGAAGAAAAGCTATGACAAACCTAGACAGCACATTAAAAAGCAGAGGTAATACTTTGCCGATAAAGGTCCATCTAGTCAAAGCTATGATTTTTCCAGTAGTCATGTATGGATGTGAGAGTTGGACTATAAAGAAAGCTGACCCCTGAAGAATTGATGCTTTTGAACTGTGGTGTTGGAGAAGACTCTTGAGAATCCCTTGGACTGCAAGGAGGTCAAACCAGTCCATCCTAAAGGAAATCAGTTCTGAATATTCATTGGAAGGACTGATACTGAAGCTGAAACTCTAATACTTTGGCCACCTGATGGGAAGAACTGATTCACTGGAAAAGACCCTGATGCTGGGAAAGTTTGAAGGCAGGAGGAGAAGAGAAAGACAGAGGATGAGATGGTTGGTTGGCATCACCGACTCAATGGACATGAGTCTGAGTAAACTCTGGGAGTTCGTGATGGACATGGAAGCCTGGCATGCTGCAGTCCATGGGGTCTCAAAGAGTTGGACACGACTGAGTGATTGAACTGAACTGAATAGGAACTTAAAGTCTGAATCAAAGAGATTATCCTTTGAACTCCAAGGTTACCACCCACTTACTTGCACCAGAGATACCGAGCTTGAAAATAGTAGTCCTGGGAAGTCAGGCCTGCCTCCGCAAAAGAAGCAGAGGAGGGAAGGCAATCCATTCTATGGGTGAAGTAAAAACCTAAAATATTCGAAGCATTTTCTTCTACTCGGAGGCTAATGAACATGGGCACAGTCTGCTGACATATTTTCATGCATATTATATCATGATCCCCATAACAACCCAATTCACTTAATCCATAAAGAATTCGACTCAGGGAAGGCAAGTATAACCTTCCAGTTTCCTATGCAATTATACCTCCAGGAAGGGTATGTCAGCTCAAGGCTTTTGACTCCAAAGCTTTTGCCTTACTGCTAGTGCCCAGAGGCAATAAAATTGGAAGTCAGTTTTTTTTGGTAAATAGTTTATCTGACCATGCAAAATGGGCAGTGACTTAGGGCACACCCAAAGAGTTCTAAGAGCAGACCAGGGCCTTGGGGGTAACTTTCTTCCCAGACATGCTGCAAGGTTGTCCATAATGCAGGTCCATTCCCCACCAGGCTTTCCTATCCTAATTTGTGGTGCTTTAAGGTCAGAGGCCAGCTTCGGGGCAGCTGAGGAAGGCTAAGCACAACAAGGGAGGCTTGCTTGATCGATGGGGCCACCGGCTCCCAGATCCAGACAGCGGAGGCACTTCCACGCTTTTCAGCATCACCACTGCTGCCCACACCGCCTCTCCAGCCTGTCCTTGCAGTGCTAATCTGAGTGATCTGGGGCCCTCTCCAGGNGCTTGATCGATGGGGCCACCGGCTCCCAGATCCAGACAGCGGAGGCACTTCCACGCTTTTCAGCATCACCACTGCTGCCCACACCGCCTCTCCAGCCTGTCCTTGCAGTGCTAATCTGAGTGATCTGGGGCCCTCTCCAGGGTATTGCTTAGAGCAATAAAAATCTACAAAAGAAACATGCATTGGGGTGCTTACCTAGTAACCCCTGCTTTCTCCACTTCCAGGAAATTAGGCAGAAAAACTAAACCCCTGCAAAAGGGGAGGTGCCTCTACTGACAGCATCTGCATCACCCAGGAGCTTGTTAAGCAAATTCTCAGGCCCATCCTCACCTATTGATTGAGAATTTGTGCAGGTGGTATGAACAAAGAATGTTGCCTGCCAGTATCAGGAAACAAAGGATGTTTTGACCATCAAGTCATCAATGGCCTCCCTGAGTTCAATAAGCCTATTGAAAAAGCACTAAATGCATTAACTTGAGATGTCTACGCATGAGCTAAATCCCTTCAGTCGTGTCACACTCTTTCCCATCATATGGGCTGTAGGCCACCAGGCTCTTCTGTCCATGGGATTCTCTAGGCAAGAATACTGGAGTATGTTGCCATGGCCTCCTCCAGGGCATCTTCCCCACTCAGGGATGGAATCCGTGTCTCTTACATCTACTGCACTGGCAAGCAGGTTCTTTACCACCAGAGCCACCTGAGAAGCCATGGTAGAGGAAAAGAACAGAATGGGAAAGACTGGAGATCTCTTCAAGAAAATTAGAGATACCAAGGGAACATTTCATGCAAAGATGGGCTCGATAAAGGACNGCTGAGCTGTTCCAGAAAAGGGGCAGGAGGGGAGTCATCCCTGCATCTTGGGCTTACGCGTGGAAGTCCTTTTCTGGGGTCCCCCATCCCAGAAGAGCAATGGATGAATGAACAACGTCGTGAGCATGACTTAGGGGGAAAAAAAGTCAACCAACCAGGATGTAAGCGTTTAAGGTGTAGCTACTCTGTGTTATTTCTCATAGAAATTAGCGGGCTCTATTAATCGGTAGGTAATATTGTTAATTGTTTATTTAGGAATTAAGCTGTTCAGCGGCCTGCTTCCTGCAGGGGATGTCAGGATTGGTTTTTCAGATCCTAATAGTTGTATCAGCGGACGCCTTTAGTCTGAAGTGTTACAACTTCAGAGTTGACGAGTCATAATGCTATTATAAAAATTGAAGGAGACTTGCAATAAAAACACTAACAACCCTCACAAAATTGGAGAGGAAGGAGGATGTGGTAAAAGGGTGAAGAAGGTCAGAGTTGTAACTTTTAATACCGATTCTACCAATTACCTGTATGTTTCCCCAGAATTTCTTTCTTTTGCTGTTTTCGTAGTACTTATTTAGGGAAGTGGTTCACTGAGTTATCACTGAGTAAGTTTTCTGAGTTACCACTGAGTGGTTTTCTGAGTTAATGTAAAAATGACTGTTCTTTTTGAACTTGTGGCTTTCAAGATTAAATTTCTGCTATATTTGAATTCTGTAAATATTTTTAAATGGCAGAAATTCACCACCGATTTATTGAGATTTGTGGAAAGTTTTCCTTCCTGGGATATATTGGGAAGAAAGAGCAGTGTCCACCTGAAACTTTTTGAAGTCTGTTTTCCTTAAGGATGCACTTAACAATGATTGCTGAATCCTTTTCGGTTGTTAAACATAAGCCTAAGAACATACATTTCCCATAGTAATTCATTGAGATTAATCCTTCATATTGATTAAAATCAAACAATGCAGAGGGGTGTAAAAGTAAAAAGGACATGTCCCCAAATCTTATCCCCCAATCCTGACACTCTCAAGGCCCCCGAGTTCAACATGCTTTGTTCTCATTCATACTTCCAGATACTCTCCATGCATATATGAGCATGTTTAAACATACATCTTTTGGAATTCCCTAAACATATAAATTTTCAAAAACACCCTTGGGATAATGTTTATACTGTTAAGCATCCTTACCTTTTTATTCTACATCCATATTCTGAGTATTTTTTCATGTTAGTGCATATAGGTATAATTCACAGTTTTAGCAGCTGCCTCTTGTACCTCACCTGTGTAGGTGATGGCCCTCAACTGCGTGGGTTTGAATCCTGGTCTTCCACTTACTAGCTGTGTCTTGGGGTAAGCTACATAGCCTCTCTCTGTTTCAGTTTTCTTCTCTGTAGACTTGAGGATAATACTTATATGTGGTAATTAGGAGGACTAAGCGAGTTCGTGTGTGTCCTGTGCTAAGAAGAAGTAGGAAGTGCCACTTAAGTGACATCCTTAATGGAGATGCTGTTCATCCTCCCAGTCTGCCCCTGCTGATAGAGGTCTAGGTTTTTTCCCAGGGTTGCTGCTTTAGAACCACATGTATGTATTTGGGTTGAGATTTTGCTACAGTACGAGGGCCTTTGTAGGCTGTTATAATTGAGAATCTTAATCTTTATTCTAAAAATGAAAACGAGAGTCTATTTTAGTGAATGCGGCGTTTAAGCTGGAGAGTGACAGGACTCAGGTTTTTCTTTGGAGGATGCACCGAAGAGGAGAATAAGCATGGAAGTGCGGAGGACTCAGGTTTTTCTTTGGAGGATGCACTGAGGAGAAGAATAAGCATGGAAGTGGGGAGGCCAGTCTGGGGCCAGCACAGCTGCTCAGGGAGAGGAGGTGGCGGTGGTATGGGGCTGGAGTGAGGGTCATGAGGTAGAATGGACAGGACTTCTCAGAGGAGTGTCTGAAGGGGAGCAGGGTAAGGAGATGATGTGTGTAGGGTGACACCGATTTCTGATCTGAGCGGTGGGCAGATGGGAGTGGGGTTTACTGAGTTAAGGTGGACTGTAGAGGAGGTGAACTCAAGGGTCTGTTCTGATGTCCTTTCTTCATGTCCCTCCACCTTTGGTATGTCCTGAATTTGGATGCTCTGGGAATGTTTCCTGTTGTTTCTAGGGTTCAGCTGTGACCCCTGTTCAAGTTGTGGTCTGAAAGATTGGGGGCTGGGTTCCTGTGGACCCTCTGTGCTGCTGCTAAGACGCTTCAGTCATGTCTGACTGTGAGACCCCATAGACAGCAGCCCACCAGGCTCCGCCGTCCCTGGGATTCTCCAGGCAAGAACACTGGAGTGGGTTGCCATTTCCTTTTCCAATACATGAAAGTGAAAAGGGAAAGTGAAGTCACTTGGTCGTGTCTGACTCTTCGCGACCCCATGGACTGCAGCCTACCAGGCTCTTCCACCCTTGGGATTTTCCAGGCAAGAGTACTGGAGTGGGTTGCCATTGCCTTCTCTCTACTTCTTATAGGGAAATGAGCTCTGTATTTGAGACTTGGAGCTGTATACCCAGACTTGTGGCTCAGACGGTAAAGCATCTGTCTGCAATGCAGGAGACCCGGGTTCAATCCCTGGTTTCGGAAGATCTGCTGGAGAAGGAAGTGGTAGCCCACTCCAGTATTCTTGCCTGGAAAATCCCATGGATGGCGGAGCCTGGTAGGCTACCGTCCATGGGGTCGCAGAGTTGGACACGACAGCATGTCCGACTGAGTCAGGCACTCACTCACTTTGGGTTAATCCCTGTTTTACTCTGTTTGGCAGGTATACTTGATAGTCTGTGATTTGAGGTTCTGATTGTTCCAAGTTTCACCGTCAATTGAATTTTTTCTTCCCTGATTGTTCTAAGTTTTACCATCAATTGAATTTTTTTTCCTAATTTTATTCATTTTGTTAATTTCAGTGTTTTCTGGGAAGGGAAGGAAATAACTCTTATTCTGCTGTGTTTTTCTAGAAGACCCTGTACACTTAGTTTTAAACCACTGTGTGTGTGTGTGTGTGTGTGTGTGAGTGACTTTTGGGCCTTTGTTTTTTTTCTGGCTTTCTGAGTTCTAAACTTAAAGTTGAATTAGAAGTCAAACCACATTAATACATTGTTACTTCTTTCCAGGTGTTACCTGTAATGTTTCTGTGAATGAGGAACAGATGCTATCCAAACGTAAACATGATAATTGTTGGTGAGTAAAGCTATATCTATATGACTATGTATGTTCTTATTTTTTTTAATAAAAATCTTTAAAAAGATCATCAGCAGTAAAATTGGGGATAAAACTTTTTTCTTGGTGTGTGTGTGTGCTTGGTTGCTCAGTTGTGTCTGACTCTTTGCAACCCCAAGGACTGTAGCCCTCCAAGGCTCCTCTGGAGGAGGATTCTGTGGGGATTCTCCAGGCAACAGGACGAGTGGGTTGCCATGCCCTCCTTCAGAGGCTCTTCCCAAGCCAGGAATCAAACCCAGGTGTCCCGCATTTCAGGTGGATTCTTCACAGTCTGAGCCACCAAGGAAGCCCTTTTTCATGGTAATATCAAATCAGTCATTGTGCGTGCTTAGTCACTTCAGTCGTGTCTGACTCCTCAACCCTGTGGACTGTAGCCTGCCAGGCTCCTCTGTCCATGCGATGCTCCAGGCAAGGATACTGCTGTGGGTTACTGTGTCCTCCTCCAGGGGATCTTCCAGACCCAGGGATCGAGCCCATGTCTCTTACATCTGCTGCACTGGCAGGTGGTTTCCTGAGTGACAGTGGGCGCCTTTAGGTTTAAGATGGAAGAGTTTCTAAACTTCTCAAGGCCTGTTCCAACACTTCCATTTTGGGTGTTTGGCTTGGACCTGAAGGTCATTGAAAATAAAAACAGGAAAAGAAAGTATCTTTATCATGGAATCTCTGAGCCAAAGAGTGCTTTAGATAAATGCTCCCTACTTTTCATGCCGTAGCACTCATAGATAATGCTAATGTGGCACATACAGACATGTGTGGCCCACTGAGGTAAACAGACAGGGCTGCATACACGGCGGCACAGGGGCTCCAGCTGCCCCAGGCCCTGCTTTATCTCTCCAGGTGTTGAAGGGGTCAGTATTCTGCTCTACCTGCCACCGTCTACCGCAAGCAGCATGCTCAGCAAACTAAATGGGAAGCTCTGCTTTGAAGAATTGTTGCCCAAAAGTTGTCTTACTGATGCATATGAATAAGTGGTACACAAGCAATTCAACAGAAATGAATAATCATATATTAAAATTTTATTATTTTTTATTTATTTTAATATTTATGTATTTGGCCCCACAGGGTCTTCATGGTGGCACTTGGGATCTTTGATCTTTGGTTGTGAACTCTTTAGTGTGCAAACTGTTAGTTGTGGCATGGGGATCTAGTTCCTTGATCCCCAGGGATCAAACCTGGGCCCCCTGCATTGGGGAGCTCAGAGTCTCAGCCGCAGGACCACCAGGGAAGGCCCCCCCTTTTTTTTTTAATTTTAAAATATTGTTTTTTCATTTTTAGTAATGTTAGAGTGTCCTATTCAAATAAAGTATATTTTCATTTAAAAAATTACTCTCTTTAAGGAGAATTTAAAGTCATAATACAACAGGTGGCGTACGAATGTAACAGAAATTGTACTGCTGGCATGCTGATAGTAACAATTTGGAAAACCCAGCCTTGGATCATTTCTCCCTTTATTGATGAAGAAAATGAGGCCTGGGGAGGTTTATAGCCTCACTAAGGACATAGGCCGTTAGCAGGAGCTAATGCTGGTGCTTTGCTGTCCCTTTACTTCCTGCAGAGTGTCCTCTACTTCCTAGTTCCAGTCATTCTGATGTCAGCTTACAGCTTTGCAGTTGCGCACTTGATATGTTTCGTTACACTGAATCTGAGTTTTTATTTAAGTTTATTTTAAAAAGAGTCTGTATGACTGCCGTGAATGTATCAATTACAAATGTTATTAAATTCTAGCTGAGATACCCCTGGCTGGCTGGTTCTGAGCCTGAGGTCTGTCCTCTTACAGTTAAAAGATTTGCAGCTGTGATATACACATTAAAGATCTTCTAGCACCAGGCTGAGACCTTTCTTTCCTTCATACTCAAGATTTCTAGAGAACTGAAAAGAGAATCGACTCTTGCTCTGAACCAGTGTTGCTGAGTTCTGCTCGCTTGTATCCTTTATGCCAAACTATAGCTCGTGGGCCAAGCGCCTGTTTTTATGAACATGTTTTTATTGGAGCACAGGTCATTCAGTTACGTATTTTCTGTGGTGGTCTCCATGCCACAGTGGTAGAGACAAGTGGTTGCAGTAGACTCCGCATGGCCCGCAAGCCTGAAATGTTTGTTCTCTGACTCATCACAGAAAAAAATTTGCCCATCCCTGCCCCAGGGCATTAATGATCCTTGGTGGACAATGTGACATTTAAAGAACATGTACGATCTTTTTGCCTTATTTCAGAATTCTAGTTAATTTTTAATACCAGATTGAGGTGTTTACATTCTAGAAAAGCACCATCTTCTTAGTATATTCTCATCTTTTTTGTTTTTCTAAATTTTTATTTATTTTTGTCTGCGCTCCGTCTTCGTTGCCGTGCATGCGCTTTCTTCAGTTCTGGCGAGCTGGGATTGCTCTCTAGCTGGCGGTGTTCGAGCTGCTCATTGCGGTGGCTTGTTGTGGAGCTTGGGCCCCAGGAGCTCGGGCTTCAGTCGCTGTGGTGCACAGGCTTAGTTGCCGCACGGCATGTGGAATCTTCCTGGGCTAGGGATCAAACCCTTGTCCCCTGCATTAGCAGGTGGATTCTTATCCATTGTACCACCAAGGAAATCCAGCATACTCTCTGCTTTGTCACCTGTGTGCATGCTGTCACTGGATACTGAAGGCAGTGTGACCTGGAGGTGCTTTCACATCTTACTATCATTTGTTTTTTTCCTTTTTATACATAGGTCCTAGTAGGGTCAGGATAACATACTTTAGCAACGTAAACATTTAGGTGTTTACAGATCTCAACAATGGGATTTTTGTGGTAACCAGTTACTAAAGGGTGACGTTTTTTGTTGCAGCATCCTGCAGACTTTGTCCTGCACAGGATGTTCGCTCAGCCTCGGCTACCTGTACAGGTGCACACCCAAGGATTTAGACTACAAGAGGGACATGTTCTGCCTTAGTGTTGAAGCCATTGAAAGGTATGTTTGAGGCATAAATGAATAGCTCATAACTGAATTCTCAGAAAGTTGTTTGCAGACAAATTGGCATGAAAACTTGGAGACTAAACCTTGTTTGGTTAAAATATGTTTTAAAATAATAATTTCTAACCCTAAAGCAAGTGATTTTTGTTGCTTGGACCTGATTTATTTGCTATTGGAAAAGTCCGTCATGCTAAATTGTAGAAGAAAGCACTGTGAGAACATTTTGCAGAGTAAAAATTTGCTGTTTTTCTTAATTAAATTTAGTAGGATTTTTTTTTAAAGCAACTGTGTATCAATATATTTTGTCCATTTTATTTTTCCATCTAGTTTTTAGTCTAGTAGAATAACTTGAAGAAATAGGAATTTCAGACATGGTCGGGAAAGAAGTCCTTTTGATGTTCTGGAAAAGTAGAAATGCAAAGTCCAGAGATTTCCTAGAGGATTGTCGTTTTGTTTTGAGAGATGCAAGGAAGTACCTTCATTTTTCAAGACTTCTAAAAGGTGTTTGGAGACAAGGTGAATTAGGGTCTGATGACATATATCTTACTGACCCTTTAGTGCATTAACCTTTTAAAATTGGAAACAAAATTAATTGACCCCAATGTCTTTTCACTTATCCTGGAAATGATGTAACTCTCAAGACTTTAGAGATTGTTGTTGTTTAGTAGCTCAGTCGTGTCCAACTCTTTATTACCCCATAAACTGTAGCCCGCCAGGCTCTTATGTCCATGATATTCTCCAAGCAAGAATACTGGAGTTGGTTGCCATTTCCTTCTCCAGTGGATCTTCCTGACCCAGGGATCGAACCCATATCTCCTGCATTGGTGGGTGGGTTCTTAACGCTGAGCCACCAGTTAGAGAGGTTTTCTTAGAGATGCCTAGGAAACCTTAAATATCAAGAAAGAAGAACAAAAGTGCCTACACTTTCATTACTTGAAGTATGTTGTCACTTTGTTGAATTTCTTAGATTTTCTCTTTTAAAAAATTTAGAATAGTGTTCTTTTTATTATAATTTTTCATTCAGTTCTTTTTTGATTACTACAGTTTTACCACCATGTTTGAAACTAGACAAGTTTGGATCAAAATCGTGAAATCTGCAAACTTTTTACAGCCTTTAACACAAGAGAATAATGTAGCAAGTACTGCTCACTGATGTAAATAAAGCATGCAGGCCCACCTGGGAAGAGATCAGATCTGCTTTGGTTTTAATATGTAAATAGAAGACTCATGCCCAAGCAACTGCTACCTTAATCTCCATGGGAATTTTACCAAGATCTGTGAAAATTATGTGGGGGAGAGTACAAGTATGAACTACATGAAATCTTAAACAAGTATGGTTGGTATGGAACTTTAAAAACAATCCATATCTGTATAAAAGAAAATATGTGGAAGATTTCTGCATAGAGGATCCTAGTATCGAAGCTGTTCTTTCCCCAACAGTTGAATTTGAGGAAAAGTTACCTCATAGGGCAGAATTTAAATGACAGGGAACCAGGTGTGTTTTAGAAATGGATGCCCTCTGTAATGTTTATTTACAGCATTATAAATTAAGCAGTGCCATTTAATTTTCCCCCATCTCATTTTTCTTTTCTAAATAAGATACGAACTGCCTTCTGTAATTTTTCCTTTGATGACATTTTTTAGAAATTTAATCAATTAATCTTGGGTTTCCAACAGAAGACTGTTTATATTTAACAGAAGTGACATACTGAAGTTGTTACATGTGGTGAAAGACTTCTAAAGAAATACAAACGAATGAAGGTTTTTTTAATGTTGTTTGTTTGTTTGTTTTTTGAGAAATAACAGCACCTTCTCTACTGTTTAGATTTATTTGGTTGCCAGAGCTGGGCTTGTTTTCTTCTATTGCTAGGCCAGTTGTATTTTCAAATTGTAGCATGTCATCACGTCAGAGAGCGGAGCAAAACATGAGTTATAAAATAACTGTTGAAGTTGTCGAAATTTAGGTAATCAACAATTGATGCTACCGATTACATACTAAAAGTCAAAACTTGAAAATGCACAAAAACTTGAAAATGCACAAAAACTTGAAAATGCACATGTTCTTGAAAAGTTATATAAAACAGTGTCTTCTTCAGGATCTTTTAAAACTTAAAAATGTTACTGTTGTACCACCCAGCTTACTAAAGAGCCAGTTTTATTCCCCAAAACGAAATATTTATAGCATTGAAAAATATGTAGAGCTCCTGGACAAAGCTGTTATGGAGAAAAACATGATTTCATGTAGTTCAGCTTCCTTTGTAGGTTTCTATTAACAAGAAATTGTTTTATGTGTTTATTCGGTACTAATAAATACTTCAGTATACTTTGAGTTTTAATGCTATCAATATAAACTTTATGTGTACTCCCTTCTCATATTTTAACTTTGTATTGTACTGTACTTCAGTTATGTTTTAGGGTCATCTGAACAGCAAATTGTGTCAGAAGACAAAGAGCTTTTTAATCTTGAAAGTAGAGTTGAAATAGAAAAATCTCTAAAGGAGGTAATTTTGTTCTGCACTTTTTGTGTCTTTGTATAAACAATTTCCAATCAATGACCAAGTACTGCTCCATGAATAATTCTTANATTGTGTCAGAAGACAAAGAGCTTTTTAATCTTGAAAGTAGAGTTGAAATAGAAAAATCTCTAAAGGAGGTAATTTTGTTCTGCACTTTTTGTGTCTTTGTATAAACAATTTCCAATCAATGACCAAGTACTGCTCCATGAATAATTCTTAATTGTGTCTTCTCTTTTGATCTTAGCATTCATGGTGAGAGAGTGCTTATTTTATTTCAGTTGTTAGTAAAGGTGATTTACTGGGAACCAAACTACAAATTAAGCCAAAACTTTATGGAAAATATTAAAAAGACATTCCATGCTAAATCAAAGCAGTGTGTATTCTAAAACTATTAAAATAGAAATATATCTTTAAATCAGTATTTGATTTGATTTGATTTTCATGGTGAAAACAGCCTTGTTTTTGAATGTTAACATCCTTTCACAGGCAAGATAGTGGTGAATAAATGTAAAAGCTTTGGATCAGAGGTTGAGAGCTACTATTAATAGGCTTATGTCTTATTTAAATAGAATTCATTAAATAAACACAGATATGTATAATGTATAACATAGCAGAGATTATATTAATGATCAACATTTAAATCATATTTAAGCATGAATGATTTTAATCATATGTATTTTTTTCTATTTTTTCCATTCGATAGATGGAAGATGTTTTGAAAGCCTTGCAAACAAAGCTTTGGGAGGTTGAATCAAAACTGTCCTTTACCAGTTGTAAAAGCTGAATTGCTTCCAAGGCCCACATTCTACAGTCCTCTGCTGATGGAGAGTTCTTTCATATGTAGCAATTCTTGTTATAATATACTTCACTTAGAACTGAAAGAGTTGGAACAGTCATGTACATTGTACCCTCTTGTACTGATCAGCTGGTCACATGAGAAGAACTGTAGAACTTTTCTGGCTGTGTTTGATGGTAAAGAGGTGACTGTTTCCTAAACTCCAGTTTTAAAGTCATGATAATTGCTGGAATTTGAGTTGTTGTTTTGATAACAAACGGCNTCTTTCAGGTAACACCTTCAAGAATATGTTGACTGGTAAATTTATGAACCGCATGATTAATGCATCAGTTATAGAATGATTTTTGTCCTTTTTCCTTAAATTATCAAAATCTAGAGTCTTGGATCACATTACTGTTTTCATTTAGTTTTCCTAGATCATTCATGTAACATTAGTACTTGATTTAGTCTTTTTCTCAATTACAATTGAAAAAAATGAAGTAGCCATTTTCATTTTTATTGTATGTAATTTAACATGTAGTTGGAGAATTTGTGGGCACAAAAGTTTAGATCATTACTGTAAATGGAATATTGTGCTCTAGGTAGAAAAGGAAGAAATAGGAAATTTAGTGTTTTACTGTAACTATGTATTATTAATCATTTTGAGATAGTTTGATTGTCAGCTATTTGTCTTGAGGTTTTGAAACAAATTAAATCTTCTCACTAGTTTGCCTGGAGCACTTTTCTGAAGATACTTCTTACCACGTCTACTTTATTCCAGTGTCCGAACAAAATTTCTATAATGCCTATCTACAGGAGTATAATTTTTTGTCAAATACTTAGAGAACCATTACCATATGTAAAGTCCTGTGCTAATCACTAGGGATATAAAGATAAAACAGTCTCATCCTCTTCTCCCAGATAATACTTTTACATGTTTTAAAAATTAAAGTACCCTGTAATTAGTGCAATAATAGAGATAATAAGAGCTAACTTTTACTAGCTAGAAAAGTGGAAGGACATTCCAGGCAGAGAGAAAGACATAAGCAATGATATAGAGCCACGATAGGCTTTCATGAAATAATAAGATATTTGATGAAGCTTGAGCATTCAGAAGTGGTCACAATGTTATCAGGAAACTGATTGCTTTCTTTTAAAAATTAAACATTTTATATTTATGCTAGGTTTATAAAGGAAACTTACGCTTACTCCTTGGAAGAAAAGTTATGACCAACCTAGATAGTATATTCAAAAACAGAGACATTACTCTGCCGACTAANGTCATGATAATTGCTGGAATTTGAGTTGTTGTTTTGATAACAAACGGCTATAATTTTTTGAATGGTTTTCTCCTCTGTACTGGATTCGTTATTTTTTTATTTCCTATTTTTTAACTTTATGCTCTGTACCGAATTCATTATTTTTTATTTCCTATTTTTAAACTATATTTCACTTTTAATAGTTTGAGCACTGTTTAATATTGAGTGCTTAGAAAATCTTAGAGGTGTTTCCATCTATTGTGTGGTTGAATCTTCTTTGAAAACTAATGAATACAGCTTTCTGGAGAAACTGGTCAGTTGAATTATTTGTCAAAACTCTGAAACCTCTCACAAGAGTAGATTAGCATGTATTCTGTTGGTGGTTGGATCCCATTTGGTCCTGTTTATTTGCTCCTGTGTGCTTGCTTAGCCGCTCGGTCGTGTCGGACTTTGCAGCCCCATGGACTGGAGCCCTCCAGGCTCCTCTGTCCATGGGGTTTCACAGGCAAGACTGCTGGAGTAGGGTGCCGTTTCCTTTTCCCGGAATCAGACCTGTGGCTCCTGCCTTGCAGGGGGATGCTTTACCTGCTGAGCCATCAGGGAAGCCCTTGTTGGCTGCCATATGGCCCGTAGTCTGGCAGCACAGTGACCGAGGAGAGTAGTAATCATTCCCAAGGGAAGGGTTCTGGGAGCATTTTCAGTTTGCGTAATGTAAGACTTCTAGTAAGCACTTGTTATTTTTATAATGAGGGGGAAAATAAAGATGAAAGCAAAGTGCTTTACAATTGATTTTTATGAAACAGTTGTTTAAGTGAGCTCAGAAATCCTGCTGTCATTAAATGCCACACATTTACTGGGCATGGCAGTGTAAGGGGTCCTGCTCAGGACTCTAAAGGTAACCCCAAATTTCCCCAGCCCCTACTGTTTTTGAGTATAAACGAGGCCACCTAACATTAGTACTCAGCGTGTTTGAGTAACTTAACTCAGTTTCTGCTCAGAACCTCCCTAACTGTTTCTGAGAATACCTCAAGTTGTCATGGCAAAAGGCCCCAGGTCAAATTGACTTGGTCATTGGTCATTCACAGTTACTAAGCTCCTTTTGAGAGACTGTCTGCAGCCTCTACTCATTTGAAGTTAGTGAGCTGTCCAGGTCTCTTCTCGCCACCTGCTGGCAGCAGTCACCCTGCCTCAGTAAGCTCGATGAGGTCCCCCGGATCTGTCACTGTAGGTATTTCGGGGGCTTGTGTGGAAGTTCATTTAGGACAGATGGGAGAGTTATTTCAACCGAGAGATTCACCTGACTTTCTAGTCACACGGGTGACTATTCTCCACCACTTTCAGGGCCGTTCTAGCTTGGCTCCTTAATTCCTTTTACCCTGTTCATCCTGGGCTGCAATTTCTAGCCAATCCATACACCTTGAAAATGACTCATTTCACCAATGCAAAGTAATTTCTAATATCCAACAGTGCTAACCAAGCCTCTCTTGTGGTTCAGGAAATAAACAGCCCAAGTGCCTTTGTGGCAGTTGGGGCCTTTGGTTAGCATTTACCTGTACACTCTCTGTGCTTGGAGTTGTATTTCCACTGAGGGTGGAAATAAAAACCATGTGGGTGGAGAGCTCACACACATTTATCACACAGTCTTTGTTGAAGCATCTGAAAGCAAATCCCGGGAAACAGTCGTGTCTCCGTATAAGGCACAGTCTGTGTCTTTGGCCTCTGTGATGTTGCTGAAAGAGTGGGCTTACTATCACCGTGGGGAAGAGAGCTCTGAGACTCCCACGCTGCCTGCTCGACGGGTCCATGTGGGACAGCCTCGTCCTCCGCAGGCTGCCCTGTGGCGCTTTGGAGGAGAGGGCCTGTCCTCACACTCTGGGTCAGCCTCTGTTGGAACCAACCACCCATTTCTCTGAAGCCTAGTGACTTCAGGCTTAGAGACTTTTTAGGCTCTGCCTGATGGCTCAATGGCATGCTGTTTGTTTGTTTGACTTGCCCTATGTAGCCACATACTAAAGTCGACAATCAGGCCTGGTTCCTACTCCCTGTGACTGTGTGCTATTGTTTCTGGTGACCACTGCCCATGAGCAGGAGTGAGGGTGCTGGAGCAAGAAACATTCCAGCCTAGATTGCACAGGACCCCAGCAAAGAGGCCTCAGATAGGGTCTAACCAGAATTTGTTTCTTCAGCCAATCCTCCCGAAGGGTGCTCCCCAGTTGTTTAGGGAGAACCTCTGGAAACTAGTATAGGACCTATTTATAGACTGTTGTGAATGCATGTGTATAGAACATTGTACATGGTTTTCATTCCAGAGTGTGGGTTCTGCTCTTCTCAGCAAGCTCTCCTGTTATGTTCACAAGTTTCCAATCTTACGAGGCTGCGATGGGTATTGCCTGTGTAGGATCGATGTCTAGACGGAGTATGTCCTACCTGGGTGATTCTAGTCAGGCTTAGGGCATTGAAAATGGGCAAAATGAGAGTGCCTCCTTGCAGAGTTGGGTCTGGGTGTTCAGTAGGAACTACTTGAGGAGCCATGGTGAGCAACGTGATGAGCTTTTGAGGGAATCTTGGGGGTAGTCAACCCCCGGCCAGAGTCCCCCACTTCAACTGCTCTATTAGCCTTGTGACTTTGGGCAAATCTTTTACCCGTTTTGAGCCTCTGTTTTCTTATCTGTGGAATGAGCTATGATAACCTGCTTTTCTTGCATCACAGATAAAGTAGTGCTTATGATGGTACTTTGAAAACAGCAAAGCATCACAGAAATAAGTGACAAAGGTGTAGCCTTGTTTAATTTGATCTGATTCAGTCTTCTCATCAGTCTTACTTCTAGTCGATTTGTTTGGATTTCCTGGTGCCTCAGAGGCAAAGAATCTGCCTGCAGTGCAGGAGATCCAAGTATGACCCCTGGGTTGGGAAGATCCCCTGGAGAAGGGAATGTCCACCCACTCCAGTATTCTTGCCTGCAGAATTCCACGGACAGAGGAGCCTGGCGGGCTACAGCCCATGGGATTGGAAAGAGACACAACTGAGCAACTAATTCAAAAGAAAAAAAAAATCTGAAACACCATATTTAAATACAGTGACACTGGATTAAGTTCATTCTCTAATTATACATGAACACTGTAGAAAATCTGAAAGTCAAGCATAGCACAAAGAGCAAAATAAAGCCCACACACAATTTCACCACTGCTTTGTGGAGTTATATTCCGGTTGTCATTTTATGTACAAATTTAGAATTGTTCCGGACATACTGTTTTTACTAAAAATATTTTATAAACATTTCTGTATCATTAAACGTTCTTTTGTAACCCGATTTTTAATGACTACCTAGGACGAAGCATCTATTTTCAAACTTGTTGAAATGTGATCCTTTGGTAAGAAATTCGTACTTTTTAGTGGCTTAACAACTTAGTTTACTTGTCAGATAGGAGAGAAGGCATGAAAGAAGTCTTCATCCAGCTGTCTCTGTCTAACTGCAGGGTGCACAGGAGCAGCCAGCCAGTGGTTAAAATTTCAGGAATTTGTGAACTGGCTGTTCAGTCCTTGGCAACTTCAAACTGGCCAGGATTAGGAGCACAGACGCAAGCAAGAGGAACAGTCCAAGTATTGGGAATGAGCAGGACCAAATGTGACAAGATCCCTAAAATTTAGCCTTTGAGAATTAGCGATGAAATCAAAACACACACCGTCATGGGGACTTTCCCTCCAAGATCCTGACTTCCTAGTCTTCTTGACTCAGGTCTACGCTGCCAGAGGAAAGCAGGGCACTGATGGTGTGGACAGTGAGCCCAGATAAATTCAGGCCCCCGGCTGGTTCTGGTTCCACGCACCCGGGTGGCACTAGTTGTAAAGAGCCCTCCTGCGAATGGAAGAGATGTTAGAGAGGTGGGTTCAGCCCCTGGGTGGGGAAGATCCCCTGGAGAAGGAAATGGCTACCCACGCCGGTGTTCTTTCCTGGAGAAGCCACGGAGAGGAGCCTGGCAGGCCACAGTCTGTGGGGTCACAGACCCAGACGATGCGCATGTAGGAGCGTTTACACCAGAGAGAGCTGCAGTTGCGAAAGGGCAGGATTAGTTCCAGAGAGCTGCTTTCCCAGAATATGACTGTACATTTTGAACCTCCCTCTCTACTGTTTGACTTAAAGTTTGAGAAGAGAAAGTGAATTTGTATTCAACACTCGGAAAACCAAGTCCTGAGAGCTTTTCTTCTAATAAATATTAAATGAAACCCTATCTTTTGGACTTTTGTGATTGGACTGTCAAGGTCTTCACATCTTTGAGGAAAAAACCAAAATACCTTCGCGACTCAAGATGACACAAATAGTGACTGTTACACACATCTGTTTTTGTTCTTCCTGAATTAAATAACTGGACAGTTGCTTGCCTGTGACCAAGCAGAGATAGTTCATCTGCAATCACTTTTAAACTGAGGGACAACATGTACTCTCTAGCCCAGACATGTTCTGGATACCGATGGTTACTAAGGTCTGTCTATAGGATGTTTTATTATCTAGGCTTCTGCTCATGATGGTCCAAGTGCAGTCAAGGCCAACCTACATAACTGTAGTCTCTTTGGAGTGTTTATACTTGTCTAAAATCTTGTTATCCTAATCTGGAAGGCAGTGTGAAGTGAGGGGATCTGAGGAAGTGATGTACTGGAGTCTGGAGTTTTATTGGCCCAAATGTGATTTTGAAGAGAACTGGCCTCATTTCACTCAGAATTGGCTCCTACTGACCTCTGCGAGCTTGACAAAACTAAATTAACTTTGTAACTTTTTCCCCCTAAACAATTACTACCATGGTTTCTAGATCCTCTGTTTAATTTTATGGCAGAGAGATGGACAAAGGAATCTCTCAAGGGTCCTTTCATCCTTATAACTCATGTAGGCTGAAAGGAAATCAGAAATAGATGAGGGAAGTGAGAATCCAGGAGCTGACTTGAGGATAATTTAGTTCTTTTTAACGCTTTCACCTTCCTGTCTCGGGAGCTGCAAGCTTGTAATTTTGAAGACTTGAGAATCAGAAATTGCGGAAACGTAAATGGGGTTCCCTGGTGGCTCAGCAGTAAAGAACCCACCTGCCAATGCAGGAGATGAGGGTTTGATCGCTGGGTCAGGAAGATCCCCTGGAGAAGGGCATGGCAACCCACTCCAGTATTCTTGCCTGGAGAATCCCATGGACAGAGGAGCCTGGTGGGCTGCGGTTCATGGGGTTGCAAAGAGTCAGACACAACTGAGCAACTGAACAACTACAAGATGTGTGTTTGATTGAGTAACATTTTCCAAAGCAAATGCGAGAGTGTTGTAATTTTGAAGAGAAATCTTTTGAAGCTATCAAACGATGTTCCCTGAAGGGGACAGATAGCTTACTTTTGACAGGCACATTGGCCTCGCCGGGGCTGGGTAACCTTTTTGTTCTTAGCGTCGATAATCATTTACTGTGTAATCATTTGCCGTGCTTGGAGCTCCACCTAGCTTGTCTCACTCCATCCTCGGAAAACCATCTCTCGTGGAAAGCATTCTTCCCCTTTTACAGATGCAGCAGCTGAGACTCACGGAAGTTAAATGGATTCACCTGCTCTGCTGGTGAATGGAGCCAAGGGTTTTCCTTCTGTGCACTGCTGCCTCCTTTCTACACTGAGTGCATTTGGGGCGGGGAGTGCTTCCTTGCTTCTTAGCAGACAAACACGTGAAAGGAAGCTGTGGTACCAAAAGTCCTAGTGTCCAGAGATGTTGAGGAATCATGAGCTTCTCCGGACTTGCCCGGTGGTCCAGTGATTAGGACTCCGCACTTCCAACGCAGGGGACATGGGTTCGATCCCTGGCCACGGAACTAGATCCCACATGCTGCTCAGTGCAGCCAAATAAGTTTTTTAAAAGTCATGAGCTCCCCACCCCCGATTTTTTTTTTTTTTCTATAATTAAAGTGGATTGAGCCCCCTTGACGTGAGTTCCCTTCCCTTTCTTCATCCCTGTTTTGAGATCCTTTGGCTGCCGTATCTCCCGGCCTCTTCCCTCCCCAGCTCAGAGCTGCTGGTTGGCCTGTTTCAAGCTCTCAGCTCTCCAGGTAATTCTGAGTCTCCCTTGCAACCACCTCCTGTGTACCATCGATTCTACTTTACTGCACTTACCACAGTGAACATATTTTACCCTTGTGTGTCTGATGGCTGTCTTCTCCATTGGAGTGTCAGCCCCACGAGGGCAGCAATTTCATCCATCTTTCACCTTGTGCTGCAGAAGTGCAGACTCATGGTAAATGCTCATTTAGCAAGTCAGTGGAGTGAGTGAATGCTGCTGCATCACGTAGCTATTTCCCCACATCGTCAGCCTTTGTTCACCCTCGAGCATGCTTAGGTCTCTTCTTGGTGACAGTCGTCCCTAGACCTGCTGCTGCTGCTAAGTCGCTTCAGTCGTATCCGACTCTGTGCGACCCCATAGACGGCAGCCAACCAGGCTCCCCTGTCCCTGGGATTCTCCAGGCAAGAACACTGGAGTGGGTTGCCATTTCCTTCTCCAGTGCATGAAAGTGAAAAGTGCAAGTGAAGCCGCTCAGTCGTGTCCGACTCAGCGACCCCATGGACTGCAGCCCACCAGGCTCCTCCGTCCATGGGATTTCCCAGGCAAGGGTACTGGAGTGGGGTGCCATTGCCTTCTCCGCCCTGGACCTGGCCTACCTGGAACTATATCCACTCCACCTGCTGTGGTCTTCCACCCTGGGCATTACTGAATCCGCTCTCTTGAAGGCCACCGAGGAGTTGCAATGAAGTGTCATTGTCTGAAACCCCTAAGGCTTCCAATAATTTAACACTGTCCTCCCCTTTAAAGTTCTCTTTCCAGTTGATGAAAGAGGCAGGGGTGTGATGCCATGAGGGATTTGCTATAAAATATTTCAGTGGGCTACCCTGGTGGCTGAGAGGTTAAAGTGTCTGCCTTTGATGCGGGAGACCCGAGTTTGATCCCTGGGTCGGGAAGATCCCCTGGAGAAGGAAATGGCAATCCACTCCAGTACTCTTGCCTGGAGAAACCCATGGACAGAGAAGCCTAGTAGGTTACAGTCCACGGGGTCACAAATAGTCGGACATGACTGAGCGACTTCACCTCAAGGTAACTATACAGCAAGAGGGCACGTGGGTATAGCTTGATCCCTAATCACCTTTAAATGGTGATTAGTGTGTGATTAGTCGCTCAGTTGCAACCAACACTTTGCGGCACTATGGGCCGTGGCCCTCCAGGCTCCTCTGTCCATGGGATTCTCCCGGCAAGAAGACGAGTGGGTTGCCATGCCCTCCTCCAGGGAATCTTCCCAACTGAGGGACTGAACCTGGGTATCCCGCATTGCAGGCAGATTCTTTACCAGCTGAGCCACCAGGGAATATGTGCGCTGAGTGGGTGTTGGGCTTCATCATGTCTTTATTTGGGTGTGTGTGTGGGTGGATGTTTTTTGTCAGACCAAAAACCAAACCCACACCCTCAGTGGCATCGGACCCTCCTTGCTGCTGCCCTTCCTGGCGGCTCTCCTTCCTCCCCCGCCCCTCCTTCTGCCCGTGACCTTGTTTCTCTCTCCCACCTCTCGGATGCTGCCCGGCCTGCCATGACTTCAGTGACTGGCGCTGGGCCTCCGACCCCTGCGGCCCTAAGCCGTCTCGTCTCCCCAGACCCACCAGTTCTGAATTCCCAAGCACCTGCAGCCCTGTGGCCCCGCTTATGTCCTCCAGGCGCATGCCGAGTGTCTCCTCTAACGGGTGCGGATGGTTTCCTCTCGAGGGCCCCTGCACACCCCTGTCCCCTGCCCGGGCCTCCTGAGTTCTCAGTGACATTGTCCTTCTTGTGGCTTGGCCGCCAAACGCCAGAGGCCCGTGACCTCTTCCCTGTTCTTTGCCTCGCCTCCCATCAACTGTCAGGTCCCCTGTCTTCCTTCCCAAAGCCTCTTCTTTCCTCCCCCGGCCCATTTCTTCCTTGCCATTTATCCTTGTTCAGGCTTCCTTGTTTCCTGTCCGAGTTTTTGCTTAGTTGGCCTTCCTACTTTAATTCTCACCCCTCGATCCAATGGACACACCATTGTCAAATGGATCTTCCGTTCCGCATTTCCCCCAAACGCAAGCGGAACACAGCTCTCTCTCTCTCTTTTTTCTTTTTTGGTTCTATTTATTTTTATTATTTTATTTTATTATTATTATTTTACTTTACAATATTGTGTTGGTTTTGCCATACATCAACATGAATCTGCCACGGGTATACATAGAAACACAGCTCTCTTAATCTGAGACTCCACATCCGCTGATCTGGCCCCAGATGACTTCCCAGCTCTAGTTCCCATGTCTCCTACCCAGGACTCTGAGCTTTCGTCAATACTCCACGTCTCACCCCAGGCCTTTTCTATATATACAGTTCTCACTGTCTTTCAAGGTCCTGCTCAAATGCCACTTCTTCCAGGAAGACCTTGCTGATTTCTCAGCCAGAGGTAACTGCTTCCACTTCATCATTCCTAAATTACTTCAGGATGTTCTTGCCTCATTTCATGTAATTTTGTAGGAACCTTTCCTGCAAAACTAGAGTTCCCCCCACCCCCTGCCAAAGACTCAACATGTTGTGAGACCTTATATGCTGGAGGTAATTAATACTTGTCAAATAAGGTCAGAATTTTAATCTGTCGATTTAATCTTGTCTACTTTGTATAATTACGATGATAAATGGAAAAGCGTGAAAAATGTCTAAGCTAGAGAAAAATTTATACCCAAGCATTCTAAATTGCTTTTAATATTTCAGAATTGACATATAAGACTAAAAAGAAACTATCCCAAAATGCAGTGGTGAGGTAGGATTAGAATTCAATGTTAACCAATGTAAATAGGAATTCAAGGGAGAATTACCAAACTGAACTCATTTACGTGTGTAATTACCCACCTGTGATCATTCTACTGTCTTATCTATTCCATTTTCCCCCTCCTACATCAAGTTAAAAATACTTCACATCTCTTTTTCTTTCTAACAAAATACAATGAATTCTTGGAATTGGGAGTGGGATGTGGATGCACCTCTACCACCTGAAGCAAGATGAAAATGGGCCACACGTGTGTAGTCAGTGTGTGGTGGGGAGCCAAGCTGATAAACTTAGAAGCCATGCTCAAATATGCAAGAGGATGTGTGGAAATAAACAGCATCGGAAACATCTTGCTGCTTCCAGCCATCGGGAAAGCTGGGAAAGAAAACCACAACTCTTATTATAACGTGGAAATCCACGAAGCACAGGCCTATGGCAACCTGAGATTGCTGCTTCCTTTGGCAAGAAGGTATTTGATAGTAGGAAGGTGTCCGTGGCTTTGCCTTCTTAAACTCTTTTTTTGGGGGAGGAAAGGATCTCTCAGAGCTTGAGGAGAGAGGCTCTTGAGCTTGAAGAATCAAAAGGAAAGTGGTTGTTCCTTAGTGTTTGGAGGGTGAAGGCCCCAGGGTGCCTGTGGGCCCTGCAGTGCAGGGCTCTGATGGAACCTCCCTGGCTTACCCAGAGGGCAAGGGCCTTCCCACGAGACCCTGGTACTCACAGCGTGGGCGTTACCTCATAGATCCTGCCAGGTCTGCTCTGAACGTAACAAGACCCCGTGATCTGCTCGCACGTTCACATTGGAGCTTAGAGGGCTGCTTAGAGGGCGGGGTTAGTGAACACCCCTTTCATGCGCTCCTCTGTTTGATCATGATCAGGGTCATCATTAGTGACTCCGAACACCACCGTCGTGTTCTTAGCATCTCCTATAACGTTTGTAACACCAACTCCTCTCCTGCTTTTGAGTTGGATTTTTCTTAATCAGACCACAAGGGGACGCATTTCACCATGTAAAGACTCCCCACATCCAGCCCGGTGACAACCAGAGTCAAGAGCTGCGGCAGAAGCCCCCTCCCAGACACAGGCCGCTCCATCTCAACTTGGAGTCTCCCCTCTCCGTGCTTGTAACCAAGCTCTTTAATTAAAATAAGATCAAAGTCTCTCCCCACCAGCCCCTGCCCCGGACCAGTGCCAAGGGCTTGGGTTACTCAGCATTCATTCTGAAACCGTCTCCACCTACACGCCCACAAGCCTTCCCCAAGAGATTTATATTTTCACACAGGGAAGTTAATTATGTTTTCCCTTGCAGTCATTTCTGATGTTTCCATGACTCAGGTTCATTACTAAGTCCCCTCCCCCGGTCCTTAAGGCTGTGCTTGCCAGCTCCTTTTAAACTTGCCAAGAGGGGCATCAGCCTCCCCCGAGGAAGCACGTTTCCCATCACCTGGCTCGAGTGTCTGACTCACAGGGTTTCCCCGGAATCCTTGCCTGGATCACTGCCGTTTATTCCTTGGGAAATACTAAGGAACACTGTTACACTCCCTGGTAACAGACGGTAAAGCTTCCCTCTGGCAGTGCAGGAAATGCAGATTTGATCCCTGGGTCGGGAAGATCCTCTGGAGGAGGAAATGGAAACCACTCCAGGCATTCTTGCCTGGGGAAATCCCATGGACAGAGGAGCCTGGTGGGCCGCAGTCCATTGGGTGGAAAAGAGTCGGACTTGACTTAGCGACTTGGCAGCACCGACTCAATGGACATGAGTTTGAGTAAACTGTGAGAGTTGGTGATGGACAGGGAGGCCTGGTGTGCTCAGTCCATGGGGTCACAAAGAGTCAGACACGACTGAGCAACTGAACTGGACTAACTTGGTGACCAAACAACAAGAACTGTTATTTCTTTATAGAAGGAGGCATCAAAAGCATTTCATTCAGGTTAAAACATTTTCCAGAACATTAAATATATATAATCCCATTTTATGTCAGAATTTCATTTGTTGAAGCAGAATTTTTGAAAAAAAGAATACTCGTGCATTAAATTATTTTGTTCAATGGATTGTAGCTGAGGCAAAGAAATAGTGCTGTGGGGTTGGGCCAGTCTGGGAAGCCTGGAGCCTTGGAGTCTGGGTCCTGCTGTGCCTCTATCTAACAGCAGTTTGCATCTGTGGCTTCCTATCTCTCAGCTTTGTTCTCCTTATCTATATAGTGAGGAGGCTGTACTAGAATGATCTATAGTGAAAGTTTTGGTTGCTCGGTTGCGCCTGACTCTTTGTGACCCCGTGGACTATAGCCCACCAGGCTCCTCTATCCATGGAATTCTGAAGGCAAGAATACTGGATTGGGTTGCCATTTTCTCCAGAGGAATCTTCCCAACCCAGGGATTTATTCTGGGTCTCCCACATTGCAGGCAGATTCTCTACCAACTGAGCTACCGGGGAAGCCTGATCTACACTGCAGAAGAATGATCTGTAAGTTTCTTCCTTTAATTAATCTAGTAAAAGCAATCAGAAGTCATGTTGTTTTAATTAAACATTGACTCGAAATGGAAANTAAAGTACTAACCTTTAAATTAGTGCCTATTTAATTTAATAACTAAATCCATCAAACTTCAGACTCACTAAAATGATTTCATTTTCCTTTCTAGTTAGTCTGAAGTGCTTTATCTTAAAATGTTAACTGTCAAAATAATGGATTTTTTTCCTCTATAAGAATAACTTGGATTTCTAATATATCTCGTCAATCATTCTATTTAAACTGGGTGTGCATAAATTGTTCCACCACTAAGATTCTCTTAACTCCAGTATGTAAGTCTGGACAGGGTTGCTCATCTCTACTGTGAAAAAGAAATAAGATCATGTTCTGAAATGAATTTATAGTCTTTTGCTTGTAGTCAGAATGTACTTTTAGAGACAGAAAGTTCTATTATTTTATCAAGTAATGGAACAACTGTAGAAATTATTCTGAGAAAACAGGATACTACAGAACACATTATTGCATTAAAATTATAAAGTAAAATACTATGTTATACATATTCTTCACTAGGTGATTTTTTTTGACATTTGAACTATCACCTTCTCTCTTTATTTATTAGTAATGGTTGTATTTTTACTAAGAAATATCATCAATTCTTCATCATATATTCTGGTATCCTATAATGTATATGACTAAGTTTATACTTTGTCATAAGCCAGTACAGAGTCTTATTAATAGAAGGAAGATGTTAAACTGAGACAAATTCAAGTTGTATTGCCAATCAGTTAATATTAACCCAAAGGTGGTTTAAAATTATTTTTTGTGTTAAATGCAAAAGCTGACTTTTATGTATCAGAGAACTATTCCAGGTCTTACAATCTAGAGTGATACAGTTTAATTGTTGTCCTTTTAATTTGAACTTAAAGTATAAACAGAAAAAATTCCTTGCACTTTAGAGCAGAATTATTTTAGCCTTTAAATTTCTAGTATTTCCATGAAAGCTTGAATAAAAACCTGTGGTCTGACAAGCTAAAAACATATTGTAGTTTTATGAGTCTCCAATTGGCATAATGAGAACTGATACAATCTAATTGTTTAATCAGTAACATTCTTTTTACTATTATATAATAATNATTTCCATGAAAGCTTGAATAAAAACCTGTGGTCTGACAAGCTAAAAACATATTGTAGTTTTATGAGTCTCCAATTGGCATAATGAGAACTGATACAATCTAATTGTTTAATCAGTAACATTCTTTTTACTATTATATAATAATCTATATTCTAAGTAAATTTTTAAACAAATGCAGCTATAATAAATATACTTAGCAAATTTATTTTATACTATTTTATTACTTACTGGAACGTTTTGTGAATGCTCAAAGAATTTGATCAGGCAATTCACTTACATGAAAATTTAAAAATTCTTTGTGTCACTGGTGAATGAGAAAACGTTAGCAATGATCCACAGGACAATAACACACACAAACAGCATTTAAAGTTCTTATTTAGTGCTTATGCCTTTTACAAAGTGAAGCTGACTCTCCTTGCTTCTGGACTGGGACACAATTTAATACCAGTGAAAAATTTAGGCAGCTACTGGAATTACTACAATGCTAATAACATATCAAAAGAAAGGTTTAAATTTTGGGGAAACTCAATTCAATATGTATTATCATAATTATAAATCTATTAGCAATAAGAGTACTATTAAGAGAATTATATAGTACTAATAAGAGTACTATGTATGCTCTATATAAATGGATCTCCAAATAAAGTGGAATATTTGGGAACCTAAAATATTTCCCAAATGTTACAGAATTTTGCAATGGGGTGAAGTCTGCATTTTGAATTTAAATATCTGCTATAATCAGTAATTAATATTAAAGCATTACTATAAATCTACAACACAGCCGAAATTATTTGAGTCAGTGTTGCATTGAACCTGATTTTAATTGTGAATTATTTTTAAGGAATAGGAAGCAGTAGTTCTCAAGCTCTAGCAGGCATCAGAATCATGCTTGTTGAAACAGAGACTAGCACGCCCTCACCTCCAGATTTTTGGATTCAGTGGGCCTGTGATGCCATCTGGGAATCTGTGCTTCTAACAAGTTCCCAAGTGATGCTGAGATTACCTACCAAGAGACCACATTTTGAGAACCACTGATCTGAATGCAGCAGAGTACTTTTAGCACCTTCTTTGAGAAAGCCTATCATCACAGTCTCAAAAGACATTTATTGACTGTGAAGCTTAAGATTATTAATGGATTTGGGAATTGCTTGCATTCAATATTATTTTAATAGTTACTAAAATAAATTTTCTGATAACCATAGATACACTAACAATTTTTCCTAGGACAATATAATTATTTAGTTATAATGGTATTATCATAACTTAGAAATGGTAATAAAGTAACTATTGCTTTGAGGTTAAAAAATATGTACTTAATTTTTTTTTTATCAGGTGCTTCCTTGGTCTCTTTGGTTCTAAAAAGTAGTCTATAAGCTAAGGGAATAAAATCTTTATAGAAAGGATGATGATTATTATATTAATATCTGCGATGGGTAAGTGTCTTCTGGTGAATAGATACAATGGTAACGACTTAGTGCAACATTCACCTTTGCACAATGTAATATTCATTATATCAACCACAATCTTTTAACTTCTTGAAAGTAAGATATTACTTTACTTTCTTTTGAATCCCCACAGAGACCTTAAGACCCTGAACTGTGAGATGTTCCATAAGGAATGATTGATTTAAGGACAACGTAACTTCAACATTTAGAAGAATGCCAGGTAATAGTAGGTGCTTAATAAATGCTGATAGACCTGAATACATTCCTCATGAAGAGTACATACATGATAGATTATTTACCAATTTATTTGGACAGGCATCCTACTCTTTTGACTATACAAGCTGCTTCATCTCAGTGTGTTTGTCAGAAGTTGTAAAATGAATCATGGGATGGTTTAAATATCCTTGCATTAGGGTAGATGACTTAATAAATGTCAAATTAGCTTTCGGTTACTAATTTTGCCCATGTCTACGCTATCAGCATTACAATAAAACCTGTTTCTACATTTAAAAAGTTCTCATTTTAACACTGCATCTATGACCCTGGACAAGCAAAATAAATATATCCAAAATAAACATATTATCACTGTTACTTGTAGTACCTGTGTACATGTGCTCAATCGTGTCTGACTCTTTGCAGCCCTCTGGACTGCCAGGCTCCTTTGTCCATGTGATTTTCCAGGCAAGAATACTGGAGCAGGCTGCTATTTCCTACTCCTCAGGAACTTCTTAGTCAGGGATCAAACCCTTACATCTCCTGCATTGGATTCTTTACCATTGTGCCCCCTGGGAAGCCCGCTAGTGGTATAAGCTACAGGTTTAATGAGACTAGAATGGTGGAAACCAGATTTTGTGGCTGTGAAAAAGAGTTTTATAACCTAGAACTGGGACTTCTGAGGCTTAAATAGATCTGTATATATCTCCTGAAATGTTAATATCATTTTTGCTTTTAAAGTGTAATTATTGTAACACAGATATTATCTTTGTTTTTTCATCAGTTCTGAGAATTGTACCCCAGCATATGCAAGGGGATTTAACTGAATACACCGAATGACAATTACATCATTGTGAAGAAAAGATGAGCATGAAACCCAAAGACTAAAGAGTTATGAAGGAGTTCTGTCCTCTTCTCACTGACTAGTAACCAAAAAGCCCAGGAAAAGCAATTATAGCGTATAGGATGGGTGGTAGGGGAGAAATTGCAATAACATCTGATAAACCCAAATGCCTAAACAAGGCTGAGCTAATTTTTTCTAACACATTATGAGAAACCACTGAAGACAAAACACTTTCATAACAGAGGTCATTTCAAGGCTTTTTCTCTCTTTAAAGGAAGAAAGAAAAAAACAAAATAAAAGGAAAAGTCCTACTGCTCTGCTTCTATTTTTTAAAACTGACACTCAACACACCAGTCCCCGGACACAGTACTGAGGCCTGCTGGCTGCGATACTCCTTCTGACTCGCTGAGGAGACACGGCCCCCACGCACACGCCAGGGCCAGCAGGGCGGCTTCTGGGAAACTCCCTCTACCACCTTCGAAGAGGTGAAAGGGCTGTAATGTTGCTTAACACGAAAGACTCTGCTTCTCTCTCCCTTTCCTCACAAACTGAACGAACTGTTGCTGTAAGACAACACACTGCTAAGTTAAAGTAACTTAAAAATTTATAGCAGGTTCTCTGCCTGGAGGTATATGATGGGGCCACCTGTAGGCAACTAATTCCACTGAAAATAATAAATAATGGTGAAAAATTTCTGTGAGTCTAGAGGAAAGTGGCTAAGAACTGCGTTGCTGGTTGACTCCAATACGGATTCTGTCGTGGAGGATTAGAGAATTGTACTCTCTCCAACAAATATGAGTAATCCTTCTCTCTACAAAAGATCTGTTAAATGTAACGCCAGACACCTGGGTGCCAGATAGACACAGCCATTTCTTGGGTCCTTTTGATAATCCACCTGCAGAAACTGCCACATGGCAATTGCTTAATATAGCACATCGATCCATTTGAGCCTTTTTTTTTACAGTATAGAAAGCTATTTTGTTGTATCTCTATATCCTGTTTACCTCTCTGAAGCCTCCTTCTATTTTGGCAAAGGTAGAAAGTGACTGTAAAAATATCCCTGATATGATTCCAAGCATTTTTGGGGGTGAAATTAAAAAGTATATTTTAGCAACGCTCAGCAACCTTGACCTTTTTTAACTGGAAGGTAAAATTAATACACTGCAGAGCTGCTTTAAAGAAAAAGTAAAAGTGTTTGTTATTATGCTTTTGTCACAAGATAGGTAGATAGATTTATTACTTATTCTGTAGCTACTCAGAATATGTATGTTACTTGTATGAGCTTCCCTGGTGGCTCAGCTGGTAAAGAATCTGCCTCCAATGTGGGAGACCTGGGTTCGATCCCTGGATTGGGAAGATCCCCTGGAGAAGGGAACAGCTACCTACTCCAGTATTCTGGCCTGGAGAATTTCATGGACTGTATAGTCCATGGTGTTGCAAAGAGTCGGACACGACTGAGTAACTTTCACTTTCACTTTTCAAATCCTATTCTGCTGTATGATTAGTGAAATTTACACACACACACACAAACTTTTATCAAGTAGGTTCTAAAAGCTAGTCTAATCTTTGTTCATTTGGGTTATAAATTACCCATAAATTTTATTAATGTAGCTTTTACTCTCAGAGCCCCTGCAAACAGACCCTGTTTGGATATTTAAATCTCTGACAACCTTTCTCCACAACAACCCTGTGGCTATGAACTAAGAAAACTACATTTAAATTATCATTTTCGTACTGAAGATTGAATTCTTGGTGGTATTAAGGTTGACATTTCCTTCTGTTTGTACTACGCGAAGGGTTAATAAGGTTTGCATAACTTTATTCTTTGACTGGTTTACATCAGAGTATTACCGGATTGTGCCAAAACAGATTTTAACCCTTTTAATCATACTGCTAATAACCACATTTTGCAGAGCATAGCCTATGCTGTGCATAAGGCAATGTAGCTCTGAAAACAATTTTGACCTGATATCCAATCAAGGAAATGTTCCTAGAGATACTTGCCATTTTGGTTGCTATGGTGAGTTTCATATTTTGTGGAAACCACCGCTAGATGTCTTAAAATAGACCTTTGCCAAGAAAAACATTGGTCCAGTGGCATATGCTGGCAGAGCATTTGCAAGGTTGCTCAAATTCCCTTCCTTTGTTTTTCCCTCTCCCCCCTGGGGCAACTGCTCCAAGCATCAGCCCACTAGTCTGGCAGGCTGAGAATCCAGAAACTTGCTGCTAATTACAATGTTGACAATTCCCAACCTGTTTACTGGCGCCAGCAATCAAACTGCATCCTCTCGAGTGAACCAAAAAGCACTTGCTGGCTTTAGCTTCCTTAGGTTCCAAGCTGGCTATATTAATTACTGTTAACTTAAAACTGTATGTTGTACAGAGGAAGCTTAATTAGCTACTTTGAGGATTAAAATCTATCCTTTACAAATTTTAAAGCCTTCTGTTCTTGACCAAATTATGTGAATATAAGACATCTTTCCTTGGACAAAATGCTGATTATTTTAGGTGTTGTTTCTCAGAGTCAATTTTGCCACTCTATTTATTACCTTGAATTATGTACCAAAATAGATCAGAAGAAAATCTCGCTCTCTTTTTCTCTCTNATCTTCTTTATCTGTTCCTCTGTTGGTGGACATTTAGGGGTTTATGTTTCCTGGCTTTGTAAACAGTGCTGCAATGAGCACTGGAGTATATGTATCTATTCCAATTACCTTTCCCCACTTTTGAACTGTGGTGTTGGAGAAGGCTCTTGAGAGTCCCTTGGACTGCAAGGAGATCCAACCAGTCCATTCTGAAGGAGATCAGCCCTGAGATTTCTTTGGAAGGAATGATGCTGAAGCTGAAATTCCAGTACTTTGGCCACCTCATGCGAAGAGTTGACTCATTGGAAAAGACTGATGCTGGGAGGGATTGGGGGCAGGAGGAGAAGGGGACGACCGAGGATGAGATGGCTGGATGGCATCATGGACTCAATAGATGTGAGACTGAGTGAACTCCGAGAGATGGTAATGAACAGGGAGGCCTGGCGTGCTGCAATTCATGGGGTCGCAAAGAGTCGGACACAACTGAGCGACTGGACTGAACTGAACTGAAAGAGTCAGACACGACTGAGCGACTGAACTGAACTGAACTGAACTGAAAGAGGCAGACACGACTGAGCGACTGAACGAATGAACCACCAATAGTGGCTGCATCAGTTTTCCTAAGGGGAGTCCTTTCTTAAGGGGAAGTCACGGTTAGTGACTTAAGAATTGGAGGTTAGACAAATTGAAGAGAGGGAGTGTGGGAGAAAAGAAGAAATAACAAGAAAGACACAGACAGATACTGTGAGTTGAACTGGTACTTTTAGGAACCACAGAAATCATCCAGGAACATCCTTTCCTCAAGGCTGTTCACCCCAGTGAGAGAAGGAAGACTCAGGGATACTTTGTAGCCTCTTAGGAGGATGTTTCCTTTTGGAGGAAATGGGTTAGAAAGCCTTCCTCCTTCCTTCCTTTCTTTTTTTGCTTCAGTAGCTGCGGCACCTGGGCTCTGGAGCACAGGCGCAGCAGGAGTGGTGCACAGGCTGAGTTGCTCTGCGGCGTGTGGGATTTTCACGGACCAGGGGTCAAACCCGTGTCCCTGCACTGGCAGGCGGACTCTCACAGCTGGGCCCCCAGGGGAGGTCCCCTTCTTTGCCACTCCAGGGCTCACAATTCTGTTGGACTTTCTGGGCTGAGAAAGTGGGGAGAGGGGTGAGTAATAGCAGATGATCCTGCCAGGGAGTCTGGATGGTTAGAGAGAAATTAGATTTTAGACCGGTGCAGTCAACCTATGGACAGCAAGGCTCCTTCTGGAAACCATGAGATCGCCTCTGGACCCCAGCTGGGGCTGCGAGCTTTGGAGAGGAAAGACAGGGGACTGCCTGTGAGCCCCCTGGGGGACAGAAGAGGCAGCTTGTGGGGTCCTGGCAGTCAGGACATCAGAGCAGGGTGGCCTGGTCCGGAGCCAGTGGGTCAGGACGGGAGATGGTCAGCATGCCAATTACACATACCTGCCTCTCCGAAGATAACTGGCTGTCTTTAGGGATTTGTTATGGAAAGAGAGAGAGGCTTGGTTGGTATAGAACATCTGTATTGTTAAGAAAAATTTTTTTGTTAGTGTGTATTTTAGAGGTAAGGGGTGAGAGGGAACTCAGTATAGATATTTTCATTTTATGAAAAAAATATTTGGGGTGTGAATCAAGGCTCAGTTAGGTTCAGTGTTGGGGGCTGGTGAGCTGTTAGTTGGCTCATGGGCTGGGGCTAATGCCTGGGAAAGAGAGTCCAGTCTGAAGCTTCTGCCTTCTTGTCAGAACTCAGCCATCTTCTGAGCCTCGGTGTTTTCCTCTGTGAAATGGGGTGGTTGAGAGGCTGAGATGAAAACTCCACATAAACACTGTAAGTTCTCACCAACAAGTTGGGGTGTTTTGGCCTAGCTGAGGGTGGAAGCGCCTTGGGGTCTCCCCTTCATCTTCATCTGTAAGATGGAGTCAGTTATGGCTGCTGTATGAGAAAAACACAAACGATGTCAAGGAGCGACTGCTCAGGATTTTTAATTGCCTTTATGCTGAGTTTTTCTTCATCCCTCCAAGCCATTTTTGGGGAGATGAGGAGATATAGTAGATCTACAGGGCTCTGTACATACAAAGTACTGAATGGAAGTGGGGGGAAAAAAAGACCCCCATGCTCAGCCTCCCTCCTCAGGTCTGTAGAATGGCAGAGAAGAGCGAGTGGCCCCCGCATCGCTCTGTGAGGCCATAGTAAGCGGCCAGGGCCCCCACCCAGACTTCAGGCAGCCATGTTGAAATGCAAGATGGCAGGGCCCTAACAAACCATCCTTCTCTCTGCCAGCAGACTCTGGAGTCTCGCTCAGCCTGGGAAGTTTAATCACAGCTAAGCAAATGATCTTGGATTTATTTTGAGGGCCTTCCAAAGCCGGAGGGGAAAAGTAATTTTATTTTTATAAAGAAGAAGAAGAAAAAAAACAACCCAGAAACCCTTTGCCAGCTGAGATCTTTCTTCATCTGTTTTTTTTTTCCTTCTAGTTTCTTGACTTCTGTAACTTCCTAAGCCTGGTGGGAGGTGAGTTCACTGTCTTGAACAAAGGGTGGTTTATATCGTTTGCTCGAAGACAAATGAGGGAAGGAGGAGGGAGTGAGAGAGACTCAGAGTTCAGATTTTTATTTCTAGAGAATATGAAATTCTTCTGGTGAAGTAATTGCCCTGGTCCAGAGGTTAAATAAACATCACACATATGGGAAGCGTTAGAGAGGACTTACAGAGTCATGAGGCCCAAACTGTGTCTTATTGTTACCGAGGGAACCAGAGAATTCCACCGAGAGCCTAGGTTAAGATATTTGACCCCATTAGGTCTGAGTGAAGAAGAAGGGCAGAAGGATGAATGAATTTCTGATACTAGTTTTATTTCCCTTGGGCTCCAACTGTGTGAACATGCTGTGTATTTGTCTGCATTCTGGTCTACAAATGAGACCTAAGTCCACGCGTTCAGTTTAAGGTAACAAGTTTTTATTGTGCACCTACGATCTACCATAAAGAAGGCGGGATGGTGAAGAATTGATGCTTTTGAAGTGTGGTGCTGGAGAAGACTCTTGAGAGTCCCTTGGACTGCAAGGAGATCCAACCAGTCCATCCTAAAGGAGATCAACCCTGAATATTCTTTGGAAGGACTGATGCTGAAGCACCAATACTTTGGCCACCTGATGGGGAGAGCCGTCTCCTGCCTGGAAGGGAAGCGGGCAACAGAGGATGAGATGGTTGGATGACATCACTGACTCACTGGACATGAATCTGAGCAAGCTCTGGGAGACAGTAAAGGACAGGGAAGCCTGGCATGCTTCAGCCCATGGGGTTGCAAAGAGTCGGACGTGACTTAGTGACTAAAGAGCAACAAAGTGGGCAGGGCCTGGTCTAGAAGCACGGGAAGGGTAGGGAATGGCGCTGTAATGAAGCTCCACAGACAGGGGCCTTGAAGCAACCTGGGGAGGGTGCAGGCATGAGACTCAGGAGCTGGGGTCGGGGCGGTGCCGCTGCTCCCCGAGGGGGTAAGAGATGTCACCTTTCGAGTCTTTCTCCTGCGTGAAGTGGGGCGGGTAGGTGGAGGTGGAGTGGGTGCAATGACCCGAGGATTCATGATTCCAAGCTGCGTGTTGTTTAAGGGCAGAGTGCCAAAGGAAGGGGTAAGTAATCGGTGCTGGCTCCAGTCAGTGGAGCAGGCTGTGTGCTTGCTTAGCGTGGGGGGTTTCCCACTGTCTCGGCTTGGGCTGGAGCCAGCCCCCCTCCTCATGCCTCGCTGGCTTTTTTTGTTCAAAAGCAAGCCATCTCTTTCTCCTTCTGCAAAACAAAAACAAAAGCTCCCCCCCCCACCACACACACAAATACAAAAACCCCCACAACCCTCCCCAAACGAACAAACAAAACCCAAGCAAGGAAGCTTCTGCCCTTCAAAGCTGAAGCAGCCCGCGTTTTGGGGGGCCGGCTCAGAGAGAGGCACTGCCTGCTTGTCTCTCTGGGTCGTGGCTCCGTCTCCCTGGCTCAGCTCTGGCTGGCTCTGTTGGGGTCCCCCCGCGCAGCTCCAGATTCTGCCCTGGAAATCTCGAAGGCAGGCTACTGAGAGAGAAGGCTCTAGCAGGAGTCTGCCAGGGACGCTGGTGACAAAGCAAATGACTTAGAACGAGAGTCAGACAATCCAAGAGAAGGGAGGTTTCCTCAGTGAGCCTGCTGTTGGCTGGTGGCTCACTTGGATGACGGATGGGGCTTTTACTTTGCTCAGAAACTTCTCACTGGGGTTTGGGGGCTCAATAAGCCACACCCTCTCCTCCTTGCCTGAATCCTGCAGTATCTGATGATCAGAAAAAAAAAGAGGAGGGTGAGCCCCCGGGGCAGTCCTATTTCCTAATAGAAGCCATAGAGTTAGAGCCAGCCCTGTAAAACCGATGGTCGGAAGAACAGACCACACGGTGTGTATCCCAGATATAAACACCGTGGGCTGAGGGACGCTGCCTGCTGATTCTTAGCGACAAATGACACGCGCCACTGAGGGTCTTTCCAGAGAGAGGCCGAGTGTTATGCCAACAAAGGTCCTGCCTCAGGAAAGCAGGGGCTTCCCTGGTGGCTTAGATGGTAAAGAATATGGCTGCAATGCAGGAATCACAGAAGACATGGGTTCGATCCCTGAGTGTGGAAGATCCCCTGGAGAAGGGAATGGCAACCCACTCCAGTATTCTTGCCTGGAGAATCCCATGGACGGAGGAGCCTGGTGGGCTACAGTCCACGGGGTCACAAAGAGTTGGGCACGACTGAGCTATTAAGCTATTAAGCACTTCTGATTAGGAAAGGTATGGTATGAACAGGGAAGAAAAGCTTCTCCTGCCCACTGCTGTTTCCCCAAGACACTCACCCAAGACATTCAGGTGTGAGAACTTTGACGTGACAGAGGGGGCATTCACACTGCAAGACCCCGGCAGCTTGACACTGAACATCAGCTGAACTTAACAGCTGAACATCAGCAGTTGGTGCTCGTTGCCTTTGGAAGTCCTGTGGCGAGACCTCTGACAGGGATCCCTCTCTAGTCTCTTCCTTCCCAAGACACAGCGTCCTCCTATGTGGCAGGACGCTGTGCAGCTTGAAGTGTGTGTGCGTTAAGTTCTTTCCGTCGTATCAGACTCTTTGCAACCCTATGGGCTGTAGCCCACCAGGCTCCCCTGTCCATGGGCTTCCCCAGGCAAGAACACTGGAGTGGGATGCTATGCCCTCCTCCAGGGGATCTTCCCGACCCGGGGATTGAACCCTCATCTTTTACATTTCCCGGATTGGCAGGCAGGTTCTTTACTACTAGCACCACCCGGAAAGCCCTTGAAGGGACTTTTGCAAAACTGTCATTTGTTCATTAAAAAATTTTTTTAAATTTTGTTTCTTTATGCCTGTGCTGGGCCTTTGTTGCTGCCCAGAGGCTTGCTCTGGGTGCAGCGAGCAGGGGCTCCTCTCCAGCCGTGGAGCACGGGCCCCTCGTTGCAGTGGCTCCTTGTTTTGTGGTATACGGGCTTAGCTGCCCTGTGGCATGTGGGATCTTAGCCCCCTGACCAGGGATCGAACCTGTGTCCCCTGCAGTGAAAGGCAGGGATTCTTAATCAGTGGACCACCGGGAAAGTCCTCCCTTTGTTCATTTTAAGTTCACCCCCCTCCTCTGTACATCCAAGGAATGTGTCTCTGCTAAAATCTACTTTGGCTTTCGCCCATCAGCTTCTCAGAAGGGCCAGTGGGCTCTTCTTTGTCTGTGTAGGTGGAAGGGAACAATTTACATATTTCCTTTCCCACTGTGATGAGAGATGCCACCTTCCATTAGAAGGCAGAAGTGACTACAGTCAGTGTTTGGGAGAATTCGTTTACAGGAAGACCCTGCCGTAGAGCACTAAGTGATTCCCTAAACGTTTAACAGGGTGATGGAGTCACCGGTCACTTAACCGATTAAGATTTTACTTCTGAGAGTGTCATGAATTATAGAGCCATTGTGGTTCTTTTTCCAAATTAAATCCAGATTTTGGCTCCACTCATACAAGAGTCCATTCTTTCCTCACTAATTTAAATTGCTGCCTAAGTTATTTACCAAATATGTGTGTTGATCTGGTTTGGGACACTTTACGTCAGTTGATCTGCTGTTTATTCCTGTGCCCACGGCACACTTTGAAAATTGTGATGACCGTATCGTGTGGTAGGCTTCCCTGGTGGCTCAGAGGTTAAAGCGTCTGCCTACAGTGCAGGAGACCTGGGTTCGATCCCTGGATCGGGAAGATCCTCTGGAGAAGGAAATGGCAACCCACTCCAGTACTCTTGCCTGGAAAATCCCATGGACCGAGGAGCCTGGTAGGCTACAGACTATGGGGTGGCAAAAGAGTCGGTCACGACTGAGCGACCTCACTTTCACTTTCACTTTATGGTATGGTAGGGGCTTCCCTTGTGCCTCAGCTGGTAAAGAATCTGGCTGCCGTGCGGGAGACCTGGGTTCTATCCCTGGGTTGGGAAGATCCCCTGGCGAAGGGAAAGGCTATCGACTCCAGTATTCTGGCCTGGAGAATTCCATGGACTGTATAGTCCATAGGGTCACAAAGAGTTGGACACGACTGAGTGACTTTCACTTTCACGATAGAATATGCTGACATTTCCTAGAGCAAATTCTCCCACTGTTGTGCCTTTTCCAAATTTTCTTGATTTCAAGTAGGGATTTTTACCTCTTGTTGATTTCCTTTAAAAAAATAAGCTTTATTGAGCTATAATTTATGTACGAAAAATCTTCATGACCCAGATAATCACGATGATGTGATCACTCACCTGGAGCCAGACATCCTAGAATGTGAAGTCAAGTGGGCCTTAGAAAGCATCACTACGAACAAAGCTAGTGGAGGTGATGGAATTCCAGTTGAGCTGTTTCAAATCCTGAAAGATGATGCTGTGAAAGTGCTGCACTCAATATGCCAGCAAATTTGGAAAACTCAGCAGTGGCCACAGGACTGGAAAAGGTCAGTTTCATTCCAATCCCAAAGAAAGGCAATGCCAAAGAATGCTCAAACTACCGCACAATTGCACTCATCTCATATGCTAGTAAAGTNTATCTAAATATAGTATACTAAAATTAAAAACATATGTAGTAGAATTATAATAAACAAAGGAAAATAAACCCAAAACTCAGAAAAGCTGGTATTTTTACAGGGTAGAGATTGGATTTGTGAAGGGTCTAGCCATGATTTTAAAGGTGCAAATATTTTTCATTATTTTTTACATGATATATATAAATTTATATATAAATATACTATTTCATAGTAAAGATATACAAAAATTTATTTACAACAATCTTCTTCAAATAAGCATTTATAATTTTCTAATCTTTTACTAAACAAAATCCTAATGAATGTTCTTACAGTAAAAGTTAAAAAATGCTTTTTTTTTTTTTTTACTCTAGGACAAATTTCTAGAAATAGAATTGCTGAGTCAAAGGGTTCGCACAATTTTAAGGCAATTAACCCACTGCTGAACTGCCATTCTGGAAGATTATGTCACTTCCAGCAACTTATGAGTGTCCTTTTTACTCAGCCCTCACCAACACTGAGAATAACTTCAACAGTACATGAACCGAGAACTTCCAGATGTACAAGTTGGATTTAGAAAAGGCAGATGAAACAGGGACCAAACTGCCAACATTCATTGGATCATAGGAAAAGCAAGAGTATTCCAGAAAAACATCTACTTCTGCTACATTGACTACGCTAAAGCCCTTGATTGTGTGGATCACAGCAAACTGTGGAAAATACTTAAAGACAAGGGAATACCAGACCATCGTATCTGCCTCCTGAGAAAACTGTATGCAGCTCAAGAAGAAACAGAACTGGACATGGAACAACAGACTGGTTCCAAATTAGGGAAGGAATACAACGAGGCTGTGTACTGTCACCCTGCTTGTTTAATTTGTATGCAGAGTACATGCAAAATGCCATGCTGAATAAAGCACAAGCTGGAATCAAGATTGCTGGGAGAAATATCAGTAGCCTCAGATATGCAGATGACACCACCTTTATGGCAGAAAGTGAAGAAGAACTAAAGAGCCTCTTGATGAAAGTGAAAGAGGAGAGTAAAAAAGTTGGCTTAAAGCTCAACATTCAGAAAATGAAGATCTTGGCATCTGGTCCCATCACTTCATGGCAAATAGATGGGGAAACAGTGTCAGACTTTATTTTTTCTGGGCTCCAAAATCACTGCAGATGGTGATTGCAGCCATGAAATTAAAAGACACTTACTCCTTGGAAGAAAAGTTATGACCAACCTAGATAGCATATTAAAAAGCAAAGACATTACTTTGCCAACAAAGATCTGTCTAGTCAAGGCTATGGTTTTTCCTGTGGTCATGTATGGATGTGAGAGCTGGACTGTAAAGAAAGCTGAGTGCCAAAGAATCAATGTTTTTGAACTGTGGTGTTGGAGAAGACTCTCGAGAGTCCCTTGGACTGCAAGGAGATCCAACCAGTCCATCCTAAAGGAGATCAGACCTGGGTGTTCATTGGAAGGACTGATGCTGAAGCTGAAACTCCAATATTTTGGCCACCACATGCGAAGAGTTGACCCATTGGAAAAGACCGTGATGCTGGGAAAGATTGAGGGCAGGAAGAGAGGGGGACGACAGAGGATGAGATGGTTAGATGGCATCACTGACTCAATAGACATGGGTTTGGGTAGACTCTGGGCATTGGTGATGGGCAGGGAGGCCTGGTGTGCTACGGTTTGTGGGGTCACAAAGAGTCAGACATAGCCGAGCGACTGAAATGATCTAAACTGAATGTACATATAATAACATTAGTGGAAAATAAAGCTCGTGTATGAGGTGATGGGTTTTGAAAAATGGATACGTCATGTGAGCACAATTACAGTGAAGGTAGAGAACGTCTCTTTCACCTGCCCTTTTGCCCTTTAATCAGTCTCCTTTTTCCCTCTGGCCCCTGGCAACTGCATTTCTTTTTCTGTCATTGTGACTTCTTGTTGTAGAGTTTTATGTGAAGGAGGTCAGACAGTGTGTAGTCTTCAGTGTCTGACTTTTTTCACTTAACATGATGGTTTTGAGATCCTCCATGTTATTGCAGGAAAAGGCGGTTTGCTCCTTTTCATTGCTGGTGGTGATCCATTGTATGGATACACTGCAAATGTTTACCCAGTCACCCGAGGATGGGCATGTGGATTGTTTCCAGTTTTTGAGTGGTATTAATAAAACTTGGGATGAACATTTGCATAGAGATCTTTGAGTGGACAAATACCAGCATTTCTTTTGGGTAACAGCTAAGAGTGGGATTGTTGGGTCATGGTCATATGGTAATTTTATGTGTACCTTTATAAGAAAAAGTTAGGTGTTTTATTTTCATGGCATCCTCACCAGCACTTGATATTGTCGGATTTTTAATTTTAGCTGTTCTAATAGGTGTGCTTTTGTGAGTTCCGTGGGGTCACAAAGAGTCAGACATGACTGAGTGACTGAACAAAAACAAAGGTGTGCTTCCCAAGTGGCGCTGGTGATAAAGAATCCACGTGCAGGCCAGGAGATGTAAAGAGACATGGGCTCGATCCCTGGGTCCGGAAGATCCTCTGGATAGGAAATGGCAACCCACTCCAGTACTCTTGCCTGGAAAATCTCATGGAGGGAGTCCATGGGGTCGCAGAGTTCAGTTCAGTTCAGTTCAGTTGCTCAGTCATGTCTGACTGTTCGCGACCCCATGAATCGCAGCACGCCAGGCCTCCCTGTCCATCACCAACTCTCGGAGTTCTCTCAGATTCATGTCCATTGAGTCAGTGATGCCATCCAGCCATCTCACCCTCTGTTGTCCCCTTCTCCTCCTGCCCCCAATCCCTCCCAGCATCAAAGTCTCTCCAAATGAGTCAACTCTTCGCAAAGACTTAGACATGACTAAAATGAGTTGGCCTGCAACGGGTGTGCAGTNCATCCAGCCATCTCACCCTCTGTTGTCCCCTTCTCCTCCTGCCCCCAATCCCTCCCAGCATCAAAGTCTCTCCAAATGAGTCAACTCTTCGCAAAGACTTAGACATGACTAAAATGAGTTGGCCTGCAACGGGTGTGCAGTGATACCTCATGGGCACTTTGATTAGCATTTGCATAAGGTCTACAGATGAACACCTGTTTATGTGCTTGTTTTTAACCCATATTCCTTTTTGGTAAATTGTTTCTGTTTAAACTTTTTTACTTTAAAAAAAATTGGGTTTGTTTTCTTCCTGCCAAGTTTTGGGATTTCTTAATATATTCTAAAGACAAAGCTAAAGGCAAAGGAGAAAAGGAAAGATATATCGATTTGAATGCAGAGTTCCAAAGAATAGCAAGGAGAGACAAGAAAGCCTTCCTCAGTAATCAATGCAAAAAAATAGAGGAAAATAATAGAATTGGAAACACTAGAGATCCCTTCAAGAAAATTAGAGATACCAAGGGAACATTTCATGCAAAGATGACCACAATAAAGGACAGAAATGGCATGGGCCTAGCAGAAGCAGAAGCTATTAAGAAGAGGTGGCAAGAATACACAGAAGAACTGTACAAAAAAGATCTTCANACACAAGTCACTAAAACAGTGCTAGGAAAGGAACACAACAAAACAGACTGTGATAGTTACAAAGATGACTTGCAAAATGGAGACAGAAAGTGAAAAGGATGGAAAGTACATTATAGTGACACAAAAAAGGTAGGTAACACTTCAAGAAGCATTGGAGGAATTATTCCATTCCTCCCATAAAATACACTGAATATACTTTACATGCTGCGTCAAGCGCTTGATCTGCTGGCAGTGGACAGAACTCCATGAACAAGGCACACAGCCCTTGGGTAGTTTATATTTTGTGGGCAAAGAGAATGTATAGTAATGGAAAACAACCACCTAGAAGACAAGATAGGAAGAACTTTCTGATATTAATTACAGTAGTATTTTTTTGGATCTGTCACCTAAGGGAAAAGAAACAAAAGCAATGATAAACAAATTCCACACCTATTTAGTTTTAAGGGACTTTCCTGGTATCTCAGTGGTAAACAATCCACCTGGCAAAAAATAAAAAAGTCTGCCTTACATGCAGGAGAAGCAAGTCCAATCCCTGGGTCTGGAAGATCCCCTGGAGAAGGAAATGGTACTCCACTACAGTATTCCTGCTGCCTGGGAAANACTTTCCTGGTATCTCAGTGGTAAACAATCCACCTGGCAAAAAATAAAAAAGTCTGCCTTACATGCAGGAGAAGCAAGTCCAATCCCTGGGTCTGGAAGATCCCCTGGAGAAGGAAATGGTACTCCACTACAGTATTCCTGCTGCCTGGGAAATCCAATGGACAGAGGAGCCAGAATAACAACAATTAAACTTAAAGGCCATTTCGCAGCAAAGGAAACCACTGAAAAATGAGAAGACAACCAATGGAATGGAAATAAATACTTGCAAACGATACGATATCCAAAAGACATGAACTGTTCATATAACTCAATATCAAAGAACAAACAACCTCTCTGAAAAAATAAGTGGAAGGCCTAAATAAATATTTTCCCAAAGACATACAAATGCATAGCAAGCACATAAAAAGATACTAAACACAGCTAGTCATCAGAAATGCAAGTCACACAAAAGTGAGATATCACCTCATAGCTGTCTGAATGGCTATCAACAGATATGTTGGCCAGTTTTTACAAGAAAAGAAAACCCTTCTGCATTGTGGTGGGAAATGCAAATTGGTGTAGCCACTATGGAAAACAGTATGGAAGCTTCTCAAAAACACTCTAAATAGAATTACCATATGATCCAGCAATTCCACACCTGACTCTACATTAAGAAACTACTTCAAAAAGTAATCTGGAGGACTCTGTGGGTGGTCTAGTGGTTAAGTCTTTGTGTTGCCACTGCAGAATGGGTATGAGTTTGATTCTTGGTCAGGGAAGTTCCACGTGCAGTGTGGTGCAGGACAAAAAAAAAAAAAGGCACCATGCACCCCAATGTTGAAAGTGGCATTTTTTTAAATCAATAACCAAGATACAGACAAAAATTGAGTTACCAACAGATGAATGGGTAAAGAAGAGGTGGTATATACACACCAGAATACTGTTCAGCTATTAAAGACAATGGAATTTGGCCATTGAAACCACATGGATAGGCCTAGAGGATATAATGCTTAAAGAGATAAATCAAACAGAAAAATAAATACTATATGATATTTGCTTCACGGAGGAATCTAAAAATAGAATAAACTAAAGAATGTAACAAAGAAGAAATAGATCGGTAAATATAGAAAAACATCTAG